>JALAZF010000483.1:4200000-4663912 GCA_022829125.1 Lathyrus tuberosus | reverse complement strand
GGCTTATAAGGATTGATTGGTACTAACTTATACCAACAAGATGTTTCTTCTTTCAGTTTTCTAACAAATAAGAACTTTATAGTTAAGCGTGCTTGACTTAGCGAAATATTTGGATGGGTGTCCTTTTGGGAAGTTTTCCAAAAAGCGTGTGAGTGAGGACAAAGCATGCTGAAAATAACCAAGTTGGTTTGTGTGGGGTCATTCGGTAATCCTGAAAGCAATTTAAGGCGTTATAAATGTTATCAGAGTAGACCTCTCCCAGTACATTGTAGTTCGGGGAATGAACCAAGTGAAAGCTGATGGGCATGTAACACCCAAGGCCGACGAGGGTGGGGAGTAATCGCCGATGCACAAGGCATGACAATGATCAGCTCCTGAAAGCTATTAGGAAAAAATAAAATTCACACCAGAATGAGAGGGATCCTGAGGTTATGCAGGTATGAGAACTTCTTGGTTGAAGGAAGGCTTATAAGGATTGATTGGTACTACCTATACCAACAAGATGCATCTTATTTTTGGTAGCCTAATGTTGCAACCCAAAATTTTTCCCTCTTGTTTCTTACCCCCGATTGGCTTGTGTTTTCACATTCATTGCATCCTCCACTAGGTCATAATATCCATAATCATGTATTTCATTGAGTTCTCAAGGCATGGATAAAAGCTTTTCTTGTGATTTTGGTTTTCCCCCATCCAAAGGAGTTTAATTTGGATATCACATTTAAGTTCATGCACTAAAGTTAAAGAAGAGTTTGAATCCTTATTATGTTGATCATCTCCTCAAGTCACAAGTTCATCAGTTATTCAAAGTTTCTCAAGAAGCATAAAGCTAGGGTTTTATCATGGTTTCAACTGAGGTTTGCTTTGAGTAAGGGTTTGATTGGTTCTCTATATATCAAGCTTATGCTCTCCATTCATCTCAAGTGATTAGGGTTTCATCATCTCATTGGTTCAACATGGATTACAAGTTTCTTTCACAAATTGCTCAAGATTAGAATTTTGGTCAAAGTCAACTCGAGGTTGACTTTTTGACCAAAGCTTGATCCCATGGTTTGGATACATGATTCAAGGTTTCTTTGTGCATCTTATTGGCCTTTTCAAAGTGATTCAAGTTGATTCAAGATGATATATGAATTGGAATGTTACATTTGCAAAAAAAAAGTCAACAAAATGCTCATGGTGAAAGTTTGACTTTGACATCTTTGGTCAACCATGGACATTTCAAGTCAAATCTCAAGAGGTTGAAGAATTTGGATAAATTTCATCAAATGGAATCATGAAAAATTGAGAGAAATGAAGAAAAGTGTAAAATTGGTGAAGTTGAAATTTTTTCTAAGTGTCGAAAAATCATGTTCATTTGGTCAACTTTGCAAGATTATATCTCATTCATTTATGCAACCAAAATTGGTAAACAAGGGATGCAATTGAAGCTTGCATTTGAGACTACATGATGATGGAAGATTTGATTCCAAAAGCAATTTATAAGTGGAATAAAATTGGAGCTAAAGTGGAGGTTTCAACCTTTTGCAAAATGGAAAATACTTAGAATATTTTTCTAAGTGTTAAATCTGTTTTGAGGCCTTGACTTAGCAACCAAGATATTTGAACGTACACGCATTTTCTCAAGATGATTCAAACATAAAAATTTTTTCATTGCCATGAGATATTTTCAATGGTACCAAGATTGTGCCATTTGAGTCATTGGGACACCAAGTTGGATCATTGCAAAGTAGCATACATGAAGTCTGCAGAATCCATTTCATGATCATTCCAATTGAACCAAAACCTCTCCAAATCGTGTCAATTATGTTATGCACATCACATGATCATTATTTCTTTGGTCCCCACATTGTCCCCACTCACAAATTTTTCCTAAAGTCACTAAACATGCACTTGCACATGGGAGGTATTTCTCCAACTTTTTGCCAAAAGAGGAAATTTGCAAAATGTGCATTTTGTGAATTGTTTACTCAGCAAGTAGTACACTATTTATAACTCATCTCACACGAGTAACAAGCCTAAAACCAAGCCTTTAAGTCAAGCAACAACCAAGCCTAGCACTCCTTGATCCAAACCTGTTTCCCATGTGCTTTCTTTTGCATAACAAACTCCAAACCGAGTTACAACCAATTCCAAGCCAAACTTTCATTTCCTAACCTTCATCCAACCTAAAATGAACTCACTATATAAATTAATCACTCCCCAAACTTGCAGGACATATAATTTGAGATCTAAAAATCACAAAGAATTCTCTCAAATTTACCAAAATCGAATTCATTCATTTCTCTCAAGTTTCCTTCAAAGTTTTGCTTCAATCATCATCCATACATCATGTTCAAGCTACTGTATGCAGATTAAAGCATTTGGATTCACTATTTCTCATAGTTTAAGTTCATTTTTCTTCATAAATTGCTTGGATTCGGTTGTAGAGTTGTAGCCAGATTCACGACAAAGCAAGCTTCAATCTACAATCCTCAAGCATCTGTGAAGCTTTTCTCATCATTATTTGATCATTTTTCTTGCTGAGAGCCTGCATCGGACACACTCCGATAAGTAAGGATTCTGAGCTTCCTGTTCTTCATCATTTAAACATCATTTCATCTAAAACTTGTTACCAATCTATTGTTGTTGATCACATGTGCTAAATCCCTAACTTTTTAGGCATTGATTGATGATGTTTGACATTTAATTTTTGTTTGAAATTTTTAGGGTTCGTTCGTGTTTCTTAGATTATTCATGTTTGAGTTTGATTTTGTGATTTTCATTAGCATATTTGAAATCAGCATGAGATTTTGAGTAGATTGAAGTAGGTGTTTGTGATTTCTGGAAAAAATCACCACCGTCGCCGCCGCCCCCGTGGCGACCGACAAGGTGGTGGCGTTGATCTGAGAAGATGATGATGTGGGCCTTTGAGCCACTAGTTTAAATTTGAATGAATTGAAGTGGCAGCGCGTGATTTGCACATGTGTTTCTGCTTGCTGACCTGTATAAGTGACTTGATGAGGTGCATTTGAAAATGCTGATAGGCATGCATGTGGTTTTGCTTTTCATACACACATGATGCACGTTTTTTGCTGCAGAGTTGAATGAACTGCAGAGTGTTTTTTGGTACATTGGGCTGGACCCGCGCCTTATTTGCTACACACACATATTGCTAACTACACCTCCTTTCTCATTCTTTTATTTTATTTTCTTATTTTATTTTAATTATTTTTATTTGTTTTTATTATTTTCTTTTATTATTTAAAATATTGAAAAATGATATTAGAAATGTTTGTTTTATTTTAAGGGATTTATTTTCTTATTTTTCCTTAAATATGCTTTGATTATTTTATCATTTTCATTTTTTATTTCAATTGAAACACATGACCATGCCTCTTGTTGAATCTAGTTGGAACTTTGTGACATTTTCTTTGTGCTTTTTTAATACATGGATCTTGTGCTTGATCTTGATGCTTTGTTTAATGCCTTCTCTTAATGGCCTGTGAGTTGGTTCTTGATGCATGATAAATGTTCTAAAATCTAATATGCTTATGTGTTTGATTTGATTCACATGTTAATGCTTGATCGTCCTCTTGCCATGCCTTAGGAGAGAATTGTCTTGATGAATCATGTTATTGATTTGATGATTTGGTTATTTGATAGTGATTGCTTCTAAGTGATCTTTATGCTTTAAACTTAATGCTTAGGCCTAATGTTTGATGATGACATGTTCATATGCTTATTTGATTGCTTGATGCTTGCCCTTTTTGATCTTGACTTTTCTTGTTAAGTCATGATGTGATGTGTGATGTCTCTTGATGATTAGTTCATTACTTGATGTATCCTTCTAATGATACTTGACATGTTCATATGCTCATGTGATTACTTGAGTCTTGATGATTTATTTGTTTGAGCCAAATGACTTTTCTTGATGAATCTTTTTGATGATGATACTTATTCTTGATGGTTGATTGGTTCATTGATTAGTGCATTCCATTGATGGTGCTTTGACATGCTTTCACTTCATGTGTCTTGCTCTGTGCTTGGCCTTGCTTGTTGATTGGTGTGCTTAATAGTTATGTTGTTGCTTGCTTTACCTTCACATGTTCCCTTAGGTGGCCTTTAATTCAATTTGATTGGTTGTTTAACCTAATTGATTTGAATTAAAGGTAGACTTTAGGATGCTTATCCTTGCATGACAATATTAGGGTAGAATCTCCCTTCATCCTCAACTCTAGGTACATCATGCATGATCACATTAGGGTAGAATTTCCATTTTGATCTCAACTTAGGATCACTTTACATGATAACATTTAAGATCAAGTCTCCCCTAGATTTTCTTTCTCTTTGCATCTTCTTAAAACAAAAATATTTTCTTGCATTAAAATCCAAAAATACTTAATAAATACGATGCGTATAATACATCACGAGCCTTAAGCACATGGGAAAAGATGAGCGGGAGTTTTCCCTACATCTTCTTAGAGTATTTTGTATGTGAGACGTTTGGATCATTTGTACAAAGTACTTGCTCCTATTGTCATAGACATTAGTACAATATGTGTCTCAAACCCTTTTCAAAACTTTAACAAAACACTTCTACAAATCCAAATCATTTTCCTTTGGGATTTTATCTTAAACCTTTTCAGAAAGGGCATGTTATTTCCGTTATACCGCAATACATGCTAAAGCGTAAGTCTCCACACGTGTGAGCGATAAAACCTAACTGCTAAAATCTGAATGTTAGCATCGTCCATAAAAAATGATAAACAGAGCAAACTTTTTCAAGAAGAACCACAAAGTTCTGATTCCCTCTGGGATACGTAGGCACTGGGTTGCAAATCTCGGACGAACTCAATAATAAAAACCTTTTGTTTTTTCCCCACTAATTCATTTCTTCCCTTAGCAAGAAAATATTAGATATACACACCCTTTGATTAGAATAACAAGAGTGGATCCCGTTGAGTACAATAGACGCGAGGGGTGCTAATACCTTCCTCTTGTGTAATTAACTCCCGAACCCTGAATTTGGTTGCAAGACCATGTTCTCTCCCTTCTGAGGTTTTCTCGATGTTTTCCTTTTCCCGTTGGGATAAATAAAGTTCGATGGAGACTCTGTGTCTTTGCCGGTTGTTTTTTGCGTAGCGTCAGCTGGCGACTCTGCTGGGGACTCTGGTTCCCTATGCAAGTCAGTCCTAGCTCTTGTTCGTTTTCTTTTCTTTGGGTGTTTATCTATATGCTTTACTTGCTTGTTCATTGCATTTGTTGTTCCATTATTTTGGATATTATTGTGCTTTTGGGTTGGGTTGTTACTGAGAGATGAGACCACTACCCAAGCTTGAGTATACACACAGGTTTAGAGTGGACTCGTGTTGACTTGCTGTTCGACCTAATTTCTGGTGAAAAATCTCTAGCCTCTTATTAAAGATTACTTGCAAGATCGACTACAAAATCCTAGACTTAATGTTAAGTGTGAAATGGTTATTTAAGTGTCTTGAGTTTGAAATGGTGGACAAGAAATAGAATGAATATGCGTTCATGCAACTGAGATAAATAAATAAGAAAAAACAAGACAAAACTGGGAAAATAAAGTGAATTGGAAAAGAAATTTATAATGTAAATTGCTTAAACATAAATTGGACGCATGCATACATTTGTGTAGAAATGACTCGTTTCTCTTAGACGCTGGTACTTTGAGTGTTTTCTTGCAATGTTACAAAATACGACCTTTGAACTGAAAACTAAATTCTACTTAAATAGGCATAAAAAATAACTGTTGCTTTGCTGTTGACTATTTACAGCTTGCCATACGTCCACCCATGCACACCCACTTCTTGTGTAACCTCCCCACGTTCTCATCAGTTGCAAAACTTTCCCATTTTGGATATCCTTCGACCTCATTCATAATCCTTATCCGTCGAGCTTGCTTTGACTTCCTTCTGACGGGTTGTCTGTCGATCTTGCTTCGACTTCAGTCTGAAGGGTTGTCCGTTGAGCTTGCTTCGACTTCTTCATTTGTGATGCCAAACTTATCTTTGACTTACTTCTCTTCCCCTATTCGAAATTTTCTAGTTAACAAATTTCCCCCCTAAAAGGCCAATTTCGTCCGAGATCACCTTTGACTGAGAAATGGCATCTTATTCTTGCCAAATTTCGACTTTATGTCCAATCTGCTGACATCACGCGTAATGATAACAAATTTCAGCGTCACGATCCCCAAGGATCACTCCATCACTTTTCATCATGATTTCGACAATTCCCTAGGTCGTGGGTTTCTTAGCTACTCCCATTAGCTTTCCCACTATATTGGAACAGAACAGTCACAACCGACGTCGACTGCGACTTGGCCATCATTACTGTTTGAGTTTTATGCGTATAAATACTCCTTCTACCTATTTCATTTCTTTCCTTCTTCTTCTTCGTACTCATTTTCTGCAACTTTTAGAGAAACTCTCAGAGAGACACAATCTTCTTCGTCTTCTTTCTCTTCCTTCACATTGTTATTGCTTCTACTACTCACAACACTGGTAACATCCCCATGACATTCGTCCTTACTGAAGAAGAAGGTTTAAAAACTATTCCTCAACTAATGTTTAATGATAAATCTACGGTGACGAACTGGTAGCGACAAATGCACATTCCTTTCGTTGTTACTGAGAAACTTGTTGCCTTCCATGGGCCATATCCAGATGAAAGAACACACCCCAAAAAGGTTCAAGAATACCTCCCTTGCTATACTTCCTCCATTCCACCTGCTTTTGAAAAGAAGGGTTCTCTCGACTTGAAGTTCATGGATCCAAACGCCAGGGTTTTCCGGTTGATGCCTACTCCTGGAAAAAAGGATTATTTGGCCTGGATCGACAGGGTGCAAAGCAAACATTAAGAACAATGGAAAACAGTTGGCATCTTCGATGCCATCCCTGTATGCTGCTTGCTTCGATTTACTTTTGGGAAGGTTCGACTAACACCTTCCAACTCCCTTGTGGTATTGTCATACCCTAAATTTTGACCACAAGACTTCACATCATTGTGCAAATCATCACCACAATATGGATGTATTTTCATACCTCACTAATCCTTTCAAAGATTGTTGGGTATTTACCTCAACCAAGGATTAGGCTTTTTGAGCCCTCTCAGAGCATTCAGGCAAAGGATCAATCAAGAATTGATATGATCTTTAACTTGTCAAGCCTCTCAAACATCCATGAAGGATCAATAGGTCTCCTATATCAAGAATCTAACACAAGAATGCAACATTTCAAGTTGATCAAGCCTCAAGACCATCAGTGTCACCAAATTAGGGTTTTGGTCGACCAAGGCCTCTAGAGAGAAATTTTCATCTGGGCATGAGCCAATACTTCAATATATGATTCAAGAAGCTCAAAGTAACCTTATGAGTCCATTCATAAGTTCAAAATAGCCTCAGGGGATACATCTATCAAAAATCAGGAATTAGGGTTTTGACCTAATTCAGTCCCTAAATTGACTTTTAGAGCAAGGCATGAGCCAAGACCTCAAGATATGCTTTAAGGACCTCAAATACATCATATTTATCCATTCACAAGATTGAATTGATTCAAAGAACTTGGTTCATAAACAATATAAGGATTCAAATTCATCTGGACCACAAACTAGGGTTTCTGAGAAAAAGTTGACCATACCTTTGACTTTTGAGCAAAGCATGATCTCAAACCTTGGTACATGATTCAAGACACTCAAAAACACATTTGGAATCCATCCATTAGGTTTAATTTAGCCCAAGGACTTGATTTCATAAAGGATCGCCAGGTTTAAGATTCATCTGATACAAAAAGTCAACTGTGATAAAAAGCAAGTTAGACTTTTGGATTTTTTTTGACAAACATGGCCTCTTTAAGTAAAAAACAACGTTAACTTGTGATTTGGATCATGACCAATCAAGAAAAATCAAGAAAAGTGAGGTTACTTGCAAAAAGGGCAACCTTGAGAAACTTGAAATTTCACTAAGTCATGGAAAATAATGGTTTTTACCCAACTTTGCAAGGCCATAACTTGTGATCCAAGCAACCATTTTCTTCCATACAAAGCTCAAATGATAGCTATTCTTACATACAACAAGATTGTAAAGCAAAGGTACCCCCAAAAAATGAATGGATTTTGAGATATGAAGCCTTAAAGTTAGGGTTTCATAAGATTTTGAACTTTGACACTTAGAATTTTTTAGGCAGAATCTGTCTCATGTTTTGTCCAACTTTGGAGGTATTTTTCATTATGATCCAAGATGAATCAAGATAAAATGTAAACACCAAAGTTAAAGTATGATATACAAGCTTTCTAAAGAGTATAAGAACTCCCATTAATTCAGCTTGAGCAAGGAGTTATAAACCTCACAACATGCCTTTCTCAAGCTGATTTTCATGACAGATTTTGTGCATTTCTTGTGCCACACGATTCTCATCTTCAATTTTGTCATCTTACAAGCTTTGTTATCATCCAAAATCAGAAGGAATCTTGATGAATCACCTGATATTTTCATCTTTGGACCAAGGAGTCAAGTATTTAGAATAGCATGTGCAAATCCATCATTACATGAACCTTGAAATTCAATTTTGGCATCAAGCATTAATGTGATGCATTGAGGTGGCATGGATCAAGCACAAACTAGTCAAGATATATCCAAGAATTAGAAGACTTCAAACCTGCAAAATTGATGGGAGTCAATGCATATCTATGCTATACGAGACTTGAGGTACCTTAGCATTCAAGTCATGCTACATAACCATATCCATTGGGTAATAGAGTGGTCCTTCATCCATTCACCATTACTCCAAAAACAAACTTCTCCTCCTATAAATAGAAGTCATTTCTGATCATTCAAACCACCCTAAAACATCAGAACACATGTTTTCTCTCATTTCCCTCTTCACTTCAAAATTTCAAAACCTTAAGAAGTGAGAATCGAATTTTCAAATAGAGAGCAATTCAATCCAAACCAATGATGAAAACACCTCACATACATCATATATGAGTGATCCAAACACTTAAACATCATCTGTAACTTCAAATTCATCAAGATCACATCTCACTCCAAGCCAGCTGCAGTTGGATTCGAGCCAAGTAATCCAGAAGGTTTCAATCCATTCCAAGCACATCAACACAATCCTTAAGGTCTAGGGAAGCTGTCCAGGTCATCATTTCACATCTGTAACACCTACAACTAAGGATTCGAATTCCTCTTGCACAGGTAAGCCTGAACTTCCCAAACTCCATGAAACATGCATCATTTTTGATATTTCAAGTTACCAACATGTTTCTGCACTTATATAGAATGTTTTCCCTCAATCAATTTCTATGTATCAATCGTGTATAGGATTTCATAGTGTTCTTGAAAAACATAGGGTTCATCTGTTTATCACTTGATAACTCACTCTACACTTAAAAGAAATGAAATTAATTGGTACCATTGAATTCCTTGTTAAAAAACGAACAACTTTCATGTTTACATCGTGCAAAATCATTACATATTGAGGGAGATATGAGAGGTTTTGCAAATCTGGTAAAGGTGGCACGCGCGAGGAAGAAGAAGATGGCCTTGGCGCCATATTTTGAATTTTTGAATTTTTGAATATTTTTAATATTTTCATTTTATTTTCAAACATTATTTTCTATATCCAATTTTGATTTTTTTTCAAATGATGTTTTGCACAAATATTGTTCACATGTTCAAATAATTTATTTACAAAAAAAATCAAAAAAATATTTTATATTTGATATATTTTTAATATATTTAATATATTATTTTTATATTGTTTTAAAAATAATTTCAAATATTGATTTTTCTTATCAAATTAATTATTTTCAATCCCAATTTTTTCACACATGTCATTTAAATGCCCTATTATTTTAATCCACACAAAAATCACAAAAATAACTTTTATTTGATATATTTTTAATATATTAAAAATATTATTTTTCAAATTGTTTTAAATGTTTTAAAATAATTCCTTTTTCTTGATATTTTTTAATCAAAATGATTTTAAATATTCATGTGGATAAAATACTTTTTTTATAAACCTTAATCATTGTTTATAACATGATTAATGATTTTATTTGATATTTTTATTATTTTTATTTGATTTTTCTTTGAAAAATATCTTTAAAATATAAAATTAGGGTTTTGTTCAGATTCAATCTTTCAAACTTCATTTCAACACTCTTGGGCCTCTATTAGAGTGTAAGACCCAACCCTCTTTGTAAATAAACCAATCTCTGGGCATCTGCTATAGTATAACTCCCATCGCACTTTTCAAAATCACGGTGCGATCACTATTTTCACAATAATCTTTGGGCCTCTGTTAGGAGTGTAGTCCCATCTCTTTGTACATAACCTTGTTTTAAACAATAATATTGGGCCTCTTATCGAGTGTAAGAACCAACACCCTTCTGTAAATAGAAAAGCTTTTAGCCTCATTCATCCTAGGCTTTGTACAAGATACAAATAATCACCCGGGCCTCTATCTAGAGTGTAAGACCCAACACCTTTGCTTCTCTCTTACTTAAGATTAAGTTATCTTCAAACTCAAAATCATTTCAATTTTTTGTTCAATATCTTCAAAACACTAATCCAATCTTGAAAAAAATATCTAATCAATCACAATACACTTGGGCCTCAATCCAAGAGTAAGACCGACCACCTTTCTTAATTCAATTCATACATGTTTATATACTTGTTCATATATCTGTATATATACATGTACATATCTTGTTAAGTGTTTCTTAGCATTAAAATCATCCTTAGTTTAGACTAGTTCAAACAATAATATCCTTTCAATCAGTATAACTTAAACAACTAGTTCCCCCTGTACAAAGGAATACAGTCAGCCTCCTCTTGGGTTTTGTTCAATTTATTCAACCTTGAAAAAATTCAATAAAGAAAGGATTATTTTCTGGTGAAACCTCTTCTTTAATCCCTTTAAACCATGGAACAGTTCAACAAAGAAAGGATTATTTCCCGGTGAAACCTTTCTTGAACTCTTCCTAGACTTGGAAAGTCTCAACAGTCAGCCTCCTCTTGGGCTTAATACAAGGATCCAGAGGCTTCCTAGAAGCATCCCTAGCCTCCTCTTGGACTTTATACAAGGAATCTCAGGCTTCCTAAAAGCATAGGATAGATCCTAGTCATCTTTACCAATACACCAGTCCCCAGGAGTGTCAAAACCTCTAAGGTATTCAAACCTCTAAGGTATTCAAACTTATCCTTTTAAGTCTCTTCTGATCCTCAACAAGGGTTGGTTTTCACTTTAAAATACCCAGCCAGAACCATGTTACCATCAACAAATCCCCAAAAGAATCAAATCCTCATGGCATCTGATAATTCAACTCTTCTCTAATCCATAACAAAGGTTAGTTTCCCTTTTGATTCCTCAAAATGGTTTAGACCTTCTCCTGGATTTGAATAAATCCTCAGCAAGAGTCAACCTCCTCTTAGGCTTCATATAATGATTTTCCCAGTCAGCCCCTATCTTGGGCTTTGTACAAGACAGATATATTATTCCCCCAGTTGAGTTAGTTTTCAACTCTTTTCAGCTTCAACCTTGGGCTTTGATCAAGGCACAAAATCCATCATCCCCACAGATGAGACCATGAGTCCTCTCTGTAGGAGGATATTTCCTCTATACATCACATTTCAAAACAAATAATTAAAACCCTTTCCAGATAATTGATGTTAGTGGCACACTTGTTGATTCAAAATCTAAGCTGGAGTCCCTCCTTTATCATGGCTAATTTTCTCTTTCATCTAAGTGATGTAAGTGGCAAACCTCTGGATTCTACACATCCAAGTCAATGTCCCTCTCTTAGTATACAAAGACGTATAAAGGAAGATGTGGCATTGCTGGATTCCACACATCCCAGTTAAAGCAATTCCCTTATAATCAATTCCTCAATGTTTGTGATGAATAGGTGAGATATCTCCCTTTAGAGATGACATATTCTCTCTCAGTCAAACTCTTTTAGCTTTAATCCTGGGCTTTAAAAAAGACACAAACACTCTTTTAGCTTCAATTTTGGGCTTTGAACAAGACACAAACACTCCTTTAGCTTCAATCTTGGGCTTTGAACAAGACACAAATACTCCTTTAGCTTCAATCTTGGGATTTGAACAAGACATAAATACTCTTTTAGCTTCAATCTTGGGCTTTGAACAAGACACCAAATATTTTTCCTCCCATAGAAAAGGAGGAACTACGAACGCTATGATTTCACTAAGTCTTTTTATGGGAATACGTAGGCATAAGATTGCGAAATCTTAGCGAGCGAACTAATAAAAAACCTTAGGTCCAGTACCTTCCCAAAAACAATAGAAAACCCAAAAAAAATAAAAACATTTCCTCAGCCTTCACAAAAGAGAAACTTTCCCTATTCAACAGTAAATGGATTTAAGAAACCAAGAAATTCAACAGTAGAAACTGTAGCGAGTGATTTCGGATGTGGTTCTTAAGCACTGTCGCTCTGGGGTGCTACAGGTCGATTCATTTTTTATCCTATTGAGTTGACTAAGGAAGGGAAATAGATGTCTCCAATTAACCCTACTTGCATACTGAGTTTGAACAGCGGTCTGTTAGGTCACAGATGCGGTTTAGATTGTGGGCCTCTCTGCTTATTTTGCTAAGAATGAAATGACGGGACTATTGGTGGGAGGTTTAAGACTGATGCTTTTTGATTGATGTATGGAGGTACGGGATTTTGGGTTTTTTGATTAGTATGCTCGCTAAGATTTTTCAATCTTATGCCTACGTATTCCCGTTTGACGAAACAGGGAAATCAGAGCAATCGTAGTTCCTCCTATTCTATGGGAGGAAATAGTTGTTTTGGTGTCTTGTTCAAAGCCCAAGACATGAAGCTAAAGGTGATTTGTATCTTGTTCAAAGCCCAAGATGTGAAGCTAAAGGTTTTTTGGATGAGAGAGAATTTGTCATCTCTAAAGAGGAGTTTTTGATGTTTGTATGTTGTGATCAAGGTACATGTTTGATGCTAAAAGGTTGATTGACTCAACTGGGGTGTTCTTTATACAAAGCCTAAGAGGAGGCTATTGACCCAACAAGAGGGTGTTTTTATGTGTCTTGTATGAAGCCCAAGACAGAGGCTAAAAGGGAAGTGACTCAACAAGAGAGTATGTTTGACAGGTGATTGACTCAACAAGAGAGTCTTTTATACTCAACAAGAGAGTGTTTTTCTATCTCGTACGAAGCTCGAGATGGAGGCTGAAATTGGTTTGACTCAATAAGAGAGCCTTTTATACTCAACAAGAGAGTGATTTATATCTCGTACGAAGCCTGAGATGGAGGATAAAGGGGTTTGACTCAACAAGAAAGTCTTTTATACTCAACAAGAGAGTTTTTGTATCTCGTACGAAGCCCGAGATGGAGGCTGAAAAGTTGATTGACTCAACAAGAGAGTATTTTATACTCAACAAGAGAGTGTTTTGTATCTCGTACGAAGCCCGAGATGGAGGCTGAAAAGTGATTGACTCAACAAGAGAGTCTTTTATACTCAACAAGAGAGTGTGCGGAGAATCATTGTACAAAGCCCAAGAGGAGGCTGTCTGTGCTGGAGACTGTTTCAGTTGAGTGACAGGTCTAGTATGTTGGGTAAAAGAGAAAATCAGTTCTTATAAAGAGACTGATTAAAGGTATGTTATACTTTGGTACTGATCGGAAGATCGAGTTTATCTCCTGTTCTTTAAGGAAATGGGAAATCCAAAGGGTATTGAGACTGTCCAAGTCTACTGGTGTTTTGAGAAATCGATTCTCAGATAAGTGAATGATCTTTGTATGATGCCCAAGAGAAGGCTGGTATGTTAAGGGATGAAGGTCAACCCATTAATGGGTCTGACACTTGACTCAGAAAGACAGCTCTAGCAAATTGATGACTAGGTTCTGTTCCTATACCTGTAGAGGTCTCTGGATCCTTGTACTAAGCCCAAGAGAAGGCATGAGAGTTTTTAAGAAGCCGAAGGGTCCTTGTACAACGCCCAAGAGGAGGCGGGGATGCTTTTAGGAAGCCTGTGGGTCCCCAAACCCCGAGAAATTCAAGACATGCCATTCACTGAGAATAGATCAAGCCAGGAAAGTTTGAGAATTTGAAAGAAACTCAAGAGATGCCATTCACGGAGAAAAGATCATCTCTGGGGAGTTAGAGTTTCTTTGACAATTTCTAATGGTAACAGTCTGAGAAAGGGTTCACCGAGAATGCTGCCTTTCACGTCTCCGTATTGTTTAACCCCAAGAGGAGGGAAGACTGTGTCTGGTAATCCTATGGGGATCTAGTTTTGTTTGTATTTAAGAGTGACCAACGGGGCTTTACCTAGTGCTTGACGTAGTTGCCAGGGAAAACTCTAAATAGCTATACTAGTATTACACAGTTGATATTTGACAAGTATATAAAAGTTTGTGAAAGAAGACTTACAGTGAGCAGCCCCACAATACAGTTATATATATATGAAAGCGGATAAAGAAAGCGGGTAAACACTTACTCGGTTGTAGAGCTTCCATGCTGTTTTGTTAGTTGTTCAACAAAGAAAGCTTTGATAATAATATGATATTCAAAATCAAAGGAGAAAGTGCTTTGAAAAGATTGTTGGGGCTTATAGCTCAAGGAGAGGCCCAAGGTTTTATCAGTGACTGCACTGTTGTTTTGAATTTGTACAGGGACTTATACAAGTGACTGAGGCCCAAAAAGGCTTTCTGTACAAAGGGATGGGTCTTATATTCTCTCAAGAGGCCCAAAACGTTATTTTTATACAAGTGGTGGGGCTTACAACTCAAGGAGAGGCCCAAGGTTTGATTTTTGAACTGGCAATCGCGCCGAGATTTTCTTTTGACGCAGAGGGACTTATACAATATCTGAGGCCTAAAATTGTTTTGGTTAAAAGGGGATTGGGTCTTACACTTTATTAGAGGCCCAAAGATTTATTTGTGTACAAATGGTGGGGCTTACAGCTCAAGGAGAGGCCCAAGGTTATTTGTTTGAAAATGGCGACGATCACACCATTGTTTTTTTGAAAATACAGTGGGACTTATACAATGACTGAGGCCCAAAAAGTTTTGTATTTACAAAGGGATTGGGTCTTACACTCTAATAGAGGCCCAAAGGTGTTTAAATAAAAGGAATGAGGCTTATAACACGAGGGTAGGCCCAGATTTTTAAAAGAGGCGATCGCGCCGAGATTTTTGAAAACGCAGTGGGTCTTATACAATGACTGAGGCCCAAAAAGGTTTTCAAAGGGGGATTGGGTCTTACACTCTATTAGAGGCCCAAAGAGTTTGAAAAAAGTTTAAAGAGGGTTGAATTAATCAAAAACCCTAATTTGTTCTCAAAATGTATTTTAATTGAATAAAAAATTCAATTAAAATGACAAAAATTGTTTAACATTTGGAAAACAAATTGTGATCTTAGATTAATGTTTCAAAAATCATGTTTTGATCCACAAAATGATTGGAAATCACTAAAATTTGAAAAATCATGGAGGAAAAAATATTTTAATTGTTAAAACAAATAAAACATTAATTCTTTGCAAAAATATCAAATATATGAAATAAATAATATTTTTGGGATTTTTTGGGAAAATAAAATATTTTAACATTTTTTTGAATTATTAAAAAAAGAATCAACTCAAAATCATGAAAACTCAGAGAGAAATTAATTTTTGAATCAATTAAATAAAATCACAAAATTCAAATATTTGAATTTTCAAAAAGGGCATCAAGAACAAGGGCAAGAACACGCGCCACCCTCTGTTTCTGCAGATTTGCATTTTCTATCCAATTTCACTGAATACTTGATTATATCATGCAATCTACATATCAATCTACTCGTTTCAACCTCACGATCATGTCTATGGTCTTTAATTTAATTTATTTTAAGCATGGAATAAGAAATCAAAGAGAAACCTCAAGAACCCTAAAATTTGCATGAAGGTTCAGAAATTCCACACACGATTCAAACAAAGCAATTGATTGAGGGAAAACACTCTATGCATGATTATGAACATATGGCCAAATTATTGTGCAGCAAAAAATGCATGGATCATAGAGTTAGAAGAACTCATGCTTACCACTTGCAGCTAGTGATCGTGTTTTGTGTTAGAGGTGTTACAACTTGGTTCCAAGGATATGGACAGCTTCCCTAGGTGCTATGGAGTGTGTCTGGATGCTTGGAGTGGATGGAAATGATCTGGAACTTGAGATGGTATCCCAACTGCAAATCTGTCAAGAACTTGAGCAATTGGCTAGTGATTTTGTGATTTTGGTGTTCCATATGTTATGTGAGTGTTTGGATCACTTCTATATGATGTTTATGAGGTGCGTGTGTGATTGGTTTCGTTGGAATTGCTCTCAAACTCAAAACCCGATAGTGACTTGCTTTTGAAGGCAAATTTGGAAGTGAGAAGGTGATTTTGAGGAAAGCATATGTTTGATGGCTTTGGTGTACTCAAATTGATCATAAATGAGCTCTATTTATAGTAGAGCAAGTTTGTTTTGCAAGAAATAGTGAATGGCAATTGCTGCATAGGTTTGGCCAATGTTGAGCAATGAGAATCCAAGCCTCCTCTAGCCATTGACTAGAGGTTAGGGCACGGGCTGGTGGTTCCATTGGTCTTGGATAAGTCTTGACTGAATTCAGTTGGAAATGGCTCAGTCCATGCCACCTTGGTGCATCCATTAAATGCTCCAATCCAAAATTGGAGTCTTGTCCCTCTTTTAGGCATTTCTAGGTTTGACATGCTATTTTTGGTTCCAAAGACTTGGGAGGCTTGGTGTGACGCCCCCAATCTATACCCCCCAAATAAACATGCATTTAAAGCGGTAAAAAGAAAGTTCGAAAATTGATCAGAGTATAATTAAAAACATGGCATAGAGAGGGAGGATCACATCAAATTGAAACCAAACATACATACAACACCTGCCCAT
This sequence comes from Lathyrus tuberosus, assembly GCA_022829125.1. Taxonomy (NCBI): domain Eukaryota; kingdom Viridiplantae; phylum Streptophyta; class Magnoliopsida; order Fabales; family Fabaceae; genus Lathyrus; species Lathyrus tuberosus. Next base: position 4,646,987 of record JALAZF010000483.1, on the reverse strand, counting down.
AATGATATGCAACAGTGGGGTAGCATACATACAGAGGAAACGTTGTTCCTTACACCCACTTTTCAGAAATTAGAATTAAAGCGGAAAAATCTAAAATCTGATTAACATAAATACATATATCATGTAAAAAGTTTGTCATACATCCAGATATACATGTACAAGCCAAAAGATAATATATACATAATACAGAATAATAGCCAACGGCCTCCCTAACTACCCGGTGTCACATATCAGAGCCGACCGACAAAAAGGGTGAAGACACAAAGCTTCACAAAAGACCTCCAGCAACTCTAATCTGCAATGCCTCATAGAGCATTATAAAACGAGCAGAAGGGTGAGAAAAACAACCATAATATAATTGCATAAGATTATATATTAACACCAAAAAAAATGCTCAATAACGTATTCTCACCACCAAAACACACAGATCAATTATAACAACACACAGTACAATTCACAAGTGTCAAATACCACTACCCATCAATCATTCACAATACAATCACACATATTCCATCTCATTAAGTCACATTCACAATTCATGCACAAATGACTCATAATTTAATGCAATGCACATAGACCGACACAACGACTCTATGCACATGCCATGCGGTACCGACTTCCAATGTTTCTCATGTCTCATTATTAGTCCACTCAGGAACTATTGGAACCATCGCTCGTTACTGAGACTTAGTCAGTAACTCCCCGTCGGGCCTACGATGTTCACCCGTCGCTTTAAGTCCTCAGGCATCGCCTCGTATTTTCGAGGCCCACGACGTTAAGGATTGCTTTAAGTCTCCAAAGGAGCCCACAATCGTCTATACATATCGCTGTCAGTCCTCAAGCATCGCCTCGTATTTTAGAGGCACACGATGGTATAGTGGATGCATCGTTTTAAGTCCTTAGGCATCGCCTCGTATTTTCGAGGACCACGATGATCAGGTCGCCACTCAGGACGTTTCAACAATGCACGATGATGCTTGGCATACAATGACTCATGACATTCACATTGCATGTTCACACACATCAATAATCATGCATATCTAAACAAATGCAACACTTAGCATTTTCTTGCCTGTCGGCCACAAATCATCATCACAGCAACACATGAGGCATACACATCCAAATCACAAACATATCACATAATACACGTCAATTACGCACCATTTAAAACGACAAAAGTCGAGAATCGACACTATTCCCAATTTCAGACATAATTAAATCGGCCAACAATCTAAAAGCCCATTTTTATATGAAAGAACATTTCATAAGCTTTCCAACGGTATAAAGAACGTCCCGATCCGAGTTACGGATCAAAAGATATGAATTTCCGAAGTTTCCCCGAAAAACAGAATTTCCCAGGATGAATCGATACCCAGGCAGCATGGATCGATGCATAAAGCCACATGTATCGATACATGGAAGCATGGATCGATGCATGCTGTAGTGAAATTGCTGTTTTCTTAAAATCCAACAGTATGTATCGATCCCTGGGGCGTATGCATCGATCCCTAACCCTGTTTTTCACAAAAAACCAGATTTTCTCAATTACACCTATGCTGTAATTTTTCTCAATGCCCGAAAACACAACTAAATCGAACATTTTCACCGAAACAAACATATACTCATAAACACCAAATACATAAGAACAATTTAGAACACATAAACGAAATTTCTACGACGTTCGATTTTTCGATTAAATTTCAACCGTTCAAAAACCAGATTTTTCAAACCTCACCGAATCGAATAAAAAGCACGCTATACGACGACCTAGCCTTGCTCGATACAACTACGTAATTTATTTTGAATTCTAACCGTGAAAACATCGGTTTCTATCGATTTCCTATAATTCGACCTAAACGGACAAAACAACGGAAACATAACGAAAACTAACCAAAACATAACCGAACTTCATGAAACTATAAACAGCAGCTCACATACATATAACCAACCAACACATGTATTTATACGACTTTTCGACCGTAAAAACATTGGTTTCTATCGATTTCGTCAAATACGGCATAAACGGAACATATGGAAAACCAACCAAAACATCCACACAAAACATACATAATCATACACAATCATAGTATAATCGAGTTTCGCACCCTTACCCGATAAATTCGCGTTTGAAAAGTCGGTTGAATCGGTTCCTAAATCCCCAAGTTTTTCCTCTTTTTCTTCTTCTCTTTCTCTTCTCTTCTTTCTCTCTATTTTTCTGGTTTTCCTTTCTTTTTTCTCTTTCTTACTACTTTTCTATTTTTATACAAAATCAAAATATCTAACCACCCAAAAAGACCAAAATACCCCTACACTCAAATATCTCGCAAACGCTCTCAAAACGCGATAAAACATCACAACGTTGAAAAATAACATTTTCTAAATAAAAGTTAATAATAAAATAATATAAAAACAAAAATAATTAAATCGACTCGATTAAATAAATCGGACAAAACGGGGCGTTACAATTCTCCCCCACTTGGAAATTTTCGTCCTCGAAAATATAACCGAGACAAACAACTCTGGATACGACTCGCGCATCCGACCAACAAACATCAGTCCTACCAAAAGGCACACCACAAACAACACAACCGACAAACCACCTTGCTAACCGCAAACATAACGACACAACAACGACAAGCTGCAAAGCCCATACAATGCACTTGACGAACAACTTACAACTCAAGGAATACACAAAACACAACTCATAGGTTCACTCTTGAACCAAAACATCCCTCAACTTAGCAGCACACGTATACTATTAGAACCTTTCTCCTAACACATCCACTCTGAAACATCCAATGGTTTCTTCATTCCTATAGATTTCCAATGTTCCACCTAAGAACCCTCACAAGTCGCACACACATATACGAAATGTGCTACATCACATCTCCGCTGCGCACTCTGATGACTCGTAACCATCAAAACTACCAATCTCTCTCCCAAAATCTAATTCTTTCACGAACCTTCCAAAAACCACTGTTCACCTTTAATATTCTAGCCTCACATTCTTTCGTGTTATCCTACTCACCAGATACAAGCCTCTGAACTGTTCAAACAATTCTAATCCTCGGACTACCCAAAACAGCCATACATAGAAACTTTTAACTCAACTCCTCAAACACAACAATAACTCTTCTCAACTCCTAACCAATCTCGTTGTCTCTATTCCTTCAGACCAAACTAGTACTCAATATTCTTGTAATTACCAAACACTTCAAATCTAGAATCATAAAGATAATACTCCCAATATTCCAACACAATTGCAACTGCAATTAATTCCAATTCCCACAATCATACTAATCCTTTCATGAATCCTCGAATATCGCAAAACATAAGCCACTACTTCCTCTCTTATCTTAACACACTAACTATACTCATCGAAGATACAACCCCAAACAATCGACTTCACCTTTGTAAGTCAACTGAAGTAACCAAACTCTAATCTTGGAAAAAGTCTTCCATACCCTTCAGTAATAACCAACAAAAGTCCAAAAAGTTTCTAATCACTTTAACCAACTTCGGAGCCTCTCATAGTAACACTGCATCTACTTCTGATGACAACAAACATAACCCGTCACACAAGTCGATTAAAGCCTCAACTCAAGCAAATCACTACTCTTATCAAACATCCCAACAATTGTAATTCTAATCAACTCAACCAAACCATCACAGTTACCTAATCCTGGAAATGAATACTTAATCTCAATCGCCATCTTATTCCATTGTCCGTAATCCATACACAATTCCTTCTCTTGATACTCCAAATTCCAACCTATTACAACAATCAACCAAAAGGACTCTCAACGACTTCTCAAGTTACCCACCATACAAAACCTTAATTCCCCATCATCGTCAGATATAAAATCTTCTTCAACTTGACAAAACAATCCGCAACATTTCCTTAAATTTCAAGTAATCCAATCCACACCACTATCAAAGCCGGAAAGACACGTCCATGCATCCAACATAATGCCCGTCTGCTATCAACAAGAGATTAAGGGTGATCAGTTCCTCAATTTGTCAATAGACAGGCGACAATCGTGATGAAGCATAAACCGTCTCCACCAACCCATAATAGCATTCCTTACATCCTATACACAAAACCACCTACGGCACCAATCCTGAGTTGATGTAACCCTTACTTCCGCATTCCTTCTTGAACCAGAAACCCACACTTTATAATCGTGCATCACATAACACATTGAGCCAGCGCCCTACACCTGATACAACATGGAGAAGTGCCAGCTTCTCCCCCACTTATCTCATTCCAATCCTTCCAACTGTAAACACACTAATTCCATCCCAAGCCTTTACCCCCATTGCTGTAGTATCAATAACCATCTTACTACCCAAAGAAGACAACAACAAATTCAAACACTTCACGCACTCACACGAAATAAACGAATGAGTCGCCCCAATATCAACAATCGCAATTAAAGGCATACTATTAATAAACAAGTACCTTGAGTCAAACGATCCGCACTAGTAGCCTCCTCTCCTGCCAATGCAACAACTTTCCTACCAGTCTGAGCTTTCTTCGGTTTCGTACACCCCGTACTAATATGACCTGTTTCACCGCAGTTGAAACATCGCACCTTAATCCTCCTACAATTCTCTGCGACATGTCCCGAACTTCCACAATTGGAACATTTCAGTTTATTCCTTCTACAATCCATCTGTCGATGCCCTACTTCTCCACACTTGTAACACTTAATGTAACACCTCGGAGGACTAGACATTCCTCCCTCACTTGCCTTTTTCTTAAAGTTACCCCTCGTCACATAAGGCCCACTACGAGACTGTTGTTTCCCTTTCCTGTCATTCACACTCGTATCGCGAGTGGCACGCGCCTTACGATCCTCTTCATACATTCTACAATTGTCCACCAATTCAGAAAACCTTCTAATCCTCTGATAACCGATTGCCCGTTTAATCTCCGGACGCAATCCGTTCTCATATTTCACACACTTAGAAAATTCAGCAGTTGCCGCCGGATAATGAGGATAAAACTGCACCAGTTCAACAAACTTAGTCGTATACTCAACAACGGACATATTGCCTTGTTTTAATCCCAAAAACTCAATCTCTTTCTTTTCCTTCACTCCCTCAGGATAATACACCCTCCGAAACTCTCGGCCAAATAAATTCCAAGTAACCTCTTCCAACACTCGGCGCAAACTAACCCACCAATCAGCTGCTTCTTCCTCCAGCATGCAAGTACCCAATCTCACCTTATGCTCTTCAGCACAATCCATCATACGGAAGATTCTTTCAACCTCTTCAAACCAAAATTGAGCACCATCCGGATCATACCTTCCCTTGAAGATAGGCAGCTTATTCTTTCTGAACTCATCATTACCCATAACATCCGGTACATCCTGCACAACTCGGGCCATATTCTGTTCATCCAAATACAGAAACTATGGTTAACCAACAACCCACCAGCACACGACTGCTGCACAACAGCAACTCGCCTAACACGACAGACACAATAGACACAACTGACACAAACTGGCTCTGATACCACTTAATGTGACGCCCCCAATCTATACCCCCCAAATAAACATGCATTTAAAGCGGTAAAAAGAAAGTTCGAAAATTGATCAGAGTATAATTAAAAACATGGCATAGAGAGGGAGGATCACATCAAATTGAAACCAAACATACATACAACACCTGCCCATAATGATATGCAACAGTGGGGTAGCATACATACAGAGGAAACGTTGTTCCTTACACCCACTTTTCAGAAATTAGAATTAAAGCGGAAAAATCTAAAATCTGATTAACATAAATACATATATCATGTAAAAAGTTTGTCATACATCCAGATATACATGTACAAGCCAAAAGATAATATATACATAATACAGAATAATAGCCAACGGCCTCCCTAACTACCCGGTGTCACATATCAGAGCCGACCGACAAAAAGGGTGAAGACACAAAGCTTCACAAAAGACCTCCAGCAACTCTAATCTGCAATGCCTCATAGAGCATTATAAAACGAGCAGAAGGGTGAGAAAAACAACCATAATATAATTGCATAAGATTATATATTAACACCAAAAAAAATGCTCAATAACGTATTCTCACCACCAAAACACACAGATCAATTATAACAACACACAGTACAATTCACAAGTGTCAAATACCACTATCCATCAATCATTCACAATACAATCACACATATTCCATCTCATTAAGTCACATTCACAATTCATGCACAAATGACTCATAATTTAATGCAATGCACATAGACCGACACAACGACTCTATGCACATGCCATGCGGTACCGACTTCCAATGTTTCTCATGTCTCATTATTAGTCCACTCAGGAACTATTGGAACCATCGCTCGTTACTGAGACTTAGTCAGTAACTCCCCGTCGGGCCTACGATGTTCACCCGTCGCTTTAAGTCCTCAGGCATCGCCTCGTATTTTCGAGGCCCACGACGTTAAGGATTGCTTTAAGTCTCCAAAGGAGCCCACAATCGTCTATACATATCGCTGTCAGTCCTCAGGCATCGCCTCGTATTTTAGAGGCACACGATGGTATAGTGGATGCATCGTTTTAAGTCCTCAGGCATCGCCTCGTATTTTCGAGGACCACGATGATCAGGTCGCCACTCAGGACGTTTCAACAATGCACGATGATGCTTGGCATACAATGACTCATGACATTCACATTGCATGCTCACACACATCAATAATCATGCATATCTAAACAAATGCAACACTTAGCATTTTCTTGCCTGTCGGCCACAAATCATCATCACAGCAACACATGAGGCATACACATCCAAATCACAAACATATCACATAATACACGTCAATTACGCACCATTTAAAACGACAAAAGTCGAGAATCGACACTATTCCCAATTTCAGACATAATTAAATCGGCCAACAATCTAAAAGCCCATTTTTATATGAAAGAACATTTCATAAGCTTTCCAACGGTATAAAGAACGTCCCGATCCGAGTTACGGATCAAAAGATATGAATTTCCGAAGTTTCCCCGAAAAACAGAATTTCCCAGGATGAATCGATACCCAGGCAGCATGGATCGATGCATAAAGCCACATGTATCGATACATGGAAGCATGGATCGATGCATGCTGTAGTGAAATTGCTGTTTTCTTAAAATCCAACAGTATGTATCGATCCCTGGGGCGTATGCATCGATCCCTAACCCTGTTTTTCACAAAAAACCAGATTTTCTCAATTACACCTATGCTGTAATTTTTCTCAATGCCCGAAAACACAACTAAATCGAACATTTTCACCGAAACAAACATATACTCATAAACACCAAATACATAAGAACAATTTAGAACACATAAACGAAATTTCTACGACGTTCGATTTTTCGATTAAATTTCAACCGTTCAAAAACCAGATTTTTCAAACCTCACCGAATCGAATAAAAAGCACGCTATACGACGACCTAGCCTTGCTCGATACAACTACGTAATTTATTTCGAATTCTAACCGTGAAAACATCGGTTTCTATCGATTTCCTATAATTCGACCTAAACGGACAAAACAACGGAAACATAACGAAAACTAACCAAAACATAACCGAACTTCATGAAACTATAAACAGCAGCTCACATACATATAACCAACCAACACATGTATTTATACGACTTTTCGACCGTAAAAACATTGGTTTCTATCGATTTCGTCAAATACGGCATAAACGGAACATATGGAAAACCAACCAAAACATCCACACAAAACATACATAATCATACACAATCATAGTATAATCGAGTTTCGCACCCTTACCCGATAAATTCGCGTTTGAAAAGTCGGTTGAATCGGTTCCTAAATCCCCAAGTTTTTCCTCTTTTTCTTCTTCTCTTTCTCTTCTCTTCTTTCTCTCTATTTTTCTGGTTTTCCTTTCTTTTTTCTCTTTCTTACTACTTTTCTATTTTTATACAAAATCAAAATATCTAACCACCCAAAAAGACCAAAATACCCTTACACTCAAATATCTCGCAAACGCTCTCAAAACGCGATAAAACATCACAACATTGAAAAATAACATTTTCTAAATAAAAGTTAATAATAAAATAATATAAAAACAAAAATAATTAAATCGACTCGATTAAATAAATCGGACAAAACGGGGCGTTACACTTGGGATCAGAGTTGGTTCCTCCTTGGTCCCCCCTTGAGGTGTTCAGATGGATAGAGTTGCTTGCCCTTTGTAAAATTTGGGCAAATGAGCAAAACTCCCAAATCTGCCTTGCCATGACAGTTTTCAGCAAGGCATATTGCCATTGTCATATCTCATGGCTCAAGTGGAATTTGATGGAGTTATTGGCCATTTTGGAAAGCCCTCATATGATACAACAACTGTTTGATCATAGTTGGTTTTGATACCTTTTGGATCCAAGTGAAAAATGCCCCTACATTTGGAAAAAAATGAAGGCAGATTCTGACTTAGTGAAAATTTCACTGTGTTGGAAAAAAGTAACATTTTCACTTTTTGTGATTTTGATCATTCCATAACTTAAAATCCATGAGGAATTAGGATGAGTTCTGTTTGAAGCTTTTGTAGAGGGCAATGAGAGCTACAAATCCAGCATTGGATGAGGGAAAATGGCCTTGTGGTTTAGGAGTTATGATCCTCCAAAGTTGGTACCCTAGCCACTTTGTTCCATAACTTAAAAAATTTCTAAGTTTTTTATGGTTACCCCTTTTACAAGTTATCCAACTTTTCTTGATTTTTCTTGATGAATGATGATTTCAATCACAGATTAACATCATTTAAGGGTCAAAGAACCATAATTGTGAAAAATCTCAAAAAGTCAAAGTTGACTTATGTGCACAGTTGACTTTTTGTCAGATGAATTCCAAACTGTACGATCCTCTATGAAATCAAGTCCTTGACCTAAATCAAACTTGATGGATTGATTTCATAGGTGTTATAGGGTGTATTGAATCATGTCCCAAGGTTTGGGAGAATGCCTGGGTCAAAAGTCAAAGGCACAGTTGACTTTTTCCCGCGAAACCCTAACTGTGGTACTGATGAACTTGAAACTTGGGAATCAAGCTTCTTGGATCAATCCATTGTTGAAAATGGGTTAATATAGTGTGTTAGAGACCCTCAAATCTTTTCTTAAGGTCTTGACTCATGATGTGTCCCAAAAGTCAACGGGGTGAATTAGGTCAAGAAACCCTAATTCCTGATTTTTTATGAATGCATCCCCTGAGGAAAAAATTGACTGGATGATTGGGTTCATGATGTCCCTTAGAGCATCTTAGGTTATGCTTTGAAGAATTGGCCCATGCCTAGAGGAAAATTTACATCTGGAGGCCCTGGTCGACCAAAACCCTAATTTGGTGACACTGGCGATCTTGAGGCTTGATCCACTTAGAATGCTGCAACCTTATGCTTGATTCTGGCTGTGGGAGTCCTCTTGATCCATTGGAGATGTTTGAGAGGTTAGACAAGTTGAAGATCATGTCATTCCTTGATTGATCCTTTGTCTAAGAGCTCTAAGAGAGCTTGAAACCCTAAATTTGATTGTAGTGAATGCTCACTCATCTTTGGGGAGACTAATGAGACATAATGACACACCCATATTGTGGTGATGATTTGCACAATGACGGGAAATCTTAGTGGTCAAAATTTGGGGTATGACAGATGCCCCTATTTAATCTTCTTGGACCCGAAGGTGTGAATGGCGAAGGAATTCGGCATTCGGGGTGCAAGAGGATTAAATATCGGAATACTCGAAATTTTGATGGTGGTTAAGAATGGCAGTTCACGCATCCTTATTCTTTTGCTAAGCAATGATGCTTAGAAAAGGTAAACTTCCCCTCGATCCTGGTTTCCTACCAAGGAACTGGTCTAAGTTTTTGATGTAAACTTCCCCTCGATCCTGGTTTCCTACCAAGGAACTGGTCTTAGTTTCTTTTGTAAACTTCCCCTCGATCCTGGTTTCCTACCAAGGAACTGGTCTTAGTTTCTTTTGTCAATAATCTTTCTTGACAAGGGACGCTATGTGTAGCAATTTTCCTCAAACTTCTCTCTGAATTTTCCTGGGGAGATGCCATTTGAAGGAAAAAGATCTGATATCAGAGTTGCTGGGGAACCCAGTCATTTTAGTTGTAGAGGTGCATAACTTCTCCGTTGGAGGTGCAATTTGTCGACTCTACTGGGGAAAATGAGTCTCTTGAGAGACTACTTCCGCTTGGGGATATTATATCGTACTTTTCTCAGAGATCTTCTCGGAGAAATGCCATATGATGTGATCCAACTTTGAGGTGCCGATGACTTTGTTAACATTGACTTTCTGGAGAGAAGAACCAATGTGCTGCTGAGAGTCTTCGGTTGAGAGGCTTTCTCTGGGATTTTCCTTAATCCGGGAAAGCGTAGACATCATCTTCAATGGCGAAGAGTGACGTTGGCTAAAGGTTCTCTTTTTTTCAGAGGTTCAAGTTATCAAAGTGGTCAAGAGCCAATTCTGATCCAGAAATAAACTGGAGGAGAGAGATTGTTCAGACACGACTTTTCCTAACGAGGAAAGAATTGACAACTTGATTGAGAGGACGGTTATCACGATGGGACAAGACCGACTAGAGAGATGGTGATGCAATATTAATGCAAATGTAAATCAATAATGCATGATGTATGTATGTTTATGCTGACAAAACTGATGCGACATATAGACTAGTAGATGAACACGACTGGATACTCGACCACAATGGGAGATGAAAAGTATCACTAGTTCACGATAGCAATTCTTCCTTGCTTAGGAGAAATAGTCCCTACGGGGAACAACCGTTGGTCGGGCTTAGGAGATGAGAACTCTGCCGGGCGTGTCAGATGAAACATGGTATCTGACACAATTGATCCTTCGTTCAGGCGTACTGATTTATAAGGAGTACTTTGATTCTGCACTTTGAAGCTCAACCATCTTTGGAGAAGCGATTGACATTCTTTCGATGTTCAATAGTCAAAAGAAATTGCCAACCTTATTTTAAAAGCAGAAAAAGTTTTACAAGTAAATTCATTTTTTGTTTTATTTCAAGAATCGTTGATCATGTTAAAATGTCGTTCTGTAAAGCTAAAACAAATAAGAATTGCAAACAAAAGCACAAGGGCTCAAATTTTATTGATAGGATGGAAATCAGCCAAACGCGTGATTCCATAGAGTATTTACAAAGTTAGAAAATGGTAATTTACAGGGAAAAGGGCTATGTTGAAACATAACGACCACTATCCTTCTACCAACTTTAAATTCTAGACATCCTGAGCTTCCGTCGAAGATGACCTTGACTGGAGTCTTTCTGATGGACGACGTAACTGTTGCTAAGGGGCTCACCTCTGTTGGACATAGTTACTTGCCATTATCCCTAATTTTTTCCTGGATTGTACTTTGAGATTTCCAATCCACCGGGATGATGATTTTTTTTAATTTTGTCTTTAAATTTTGCATGGACCGCCCTTTCGGGTTTTCAATCCACCGAGACGTTTTTTTTATAGTTTAGTTTAGGCGAAGTATTTCTTGACTACATCAACATTCGTGGGGTAGGAAAATTCCTCTCCGTCAATGGTCGCAAGTCTCAAGGCACCGCCTGAGAAAGCTTTCTTGACCACATAGGGGCCGTCATAATTCGGAGTCCATTTGCCCCGAGGATCAGTGAGAAATGATTGTATCTTTTTGAGCACAAGGTCTCCTTTCCTGAAGACGCGAGGTCAGACCTTTTTGTTGAACGCCTTTTTCATTCTTTGTTGATACAACTGACCGTGGCATAGTGTCGTCATTCATTATTCTTCGATCAGATTCATCTCGTCGTGTCGACTTTGACACCATTCAGCTTCTGTAAGCTTAGCTTCCATCAATACCCGGATTAATGGGATCTCTACTTCTATGGGGAGAACTGCCTCCGTGCCATAAACTAGAGAGAAAGGGGTTGCCCCTATTGAAGTGCGGACAGATGTGCGATAACCGTGAAGAGCAAAGGGTAGCATCTCGTGCCAGTCTTTGTAGGTTACAACCATCTTCTGAACAATCTTCTTGATGTTCTTGTTATCCGCTTCTACCGCTCCGTTCATCTTGGGTCGGTAGGGAGATGAGTTATGGTGTTCGATCTTGAAATCTGCGCACAACTCTTTCATCATCTTATTGTTCAAGTTAGATCCATTATCAGTAATGATCTGGCTCAGCACACCATAACAGCAGATGAGATTGTGTTTGATAAATCGGACCACCACTTGTCGGGTTACATTGGCGTACGATGCTGCTTCGACCCACTTGGTGAAGTAATCAATGGCTACCAGGATGAATCGGTGTCCGTTCGAAGCTTTGGGTTCGATCATGCCAATCATGTTGATTCCCCATATGGAAAAAGGCCATGGGGAAGAAAGAACTTTGAGATGCGTTAGCGGTACATGGATTTTGTCTGAGTATATCTGACACTTGTGACACTTCCTCATGTACTTGTAGCAATCGGATTCTATTGTCAACCAATAGTACCCTGCTCTTAGAATTTTTCTCGCCATCGTGTGTCCATTGGCATGAGTGCCAAAGGATCCTTCGTGAATCTCTTTCATTAACATGCTTGCCTCTGGTCTGTCTACTTTGATGTGGCGAGGAAACCTGCGTCAATCTGTTTCTGTACCTCCTATTTGATTTTGATGGCCATGTCCGGGTGAGTCCGTCTCAACCTCTGTTTTACTGGCGGACATTCCGATCTTAACGGTAAATGATGCTCCACGATGCTGGTATCCAACCCTGGTATGTCCTGATAGGACCAAGCGAACACATCGGGAAACTCTTTGAGAAGCTTTGTCAAACTTTCTTTGGCAGTTGGACTGAGCAGTGCCCCAATCCTGACTGCTTTTCTCTCTTTTTGTTTACCGTTTCTAACGGCTCTTTGTGAGGTTCAATGGACCTTTCCTCCTGTCTGAGTAGTCTGGATATCTCTTCTGGAATTTCATCGTCAACTTCTTCTTCAGCCCCAAATACCGGGAGTTCAAAGTTGGGAGAAGGCATTGGATCGTATGTCTCAACGGGGTTTAAAATAAGCAATCTGCGTGACGGTATGATTCGTGTTTAGAAGAGATAGAGAGATTGCAAGAGTGTGTGCAGTGTTTTTTTTGTTTACTGCTTGTTTTTATTATTGATTTGTTTTTTAGGATTACCATTTTCTGAAAAGCGAAAAGAGAAAACAACAATTAACGTGGAAATTACAGAACGACGTTATTTTATTCATGAACAAGTCGATTCTTGAAACTACAGCCCTATAAAACAAAAGTCTGTCGCTTTGGGCGAAGCGAAGAGGGATATTTACAAAAAACGAGCCCTATCAAAACATCCATTTCACCTGGGCAGGGTGAAAGGTTAAAGACGACAATTACCTCGACTTATGAACAATCTTCGGAACATCGACAGCAACCCATTGGCGGTGAACTCCTCGGTGAATCATAAAGTCTGGTACCTTCCTTGATTTGTCTTCAGAAATAACGCTGATTTCTGGTGGAGCAGGATCATTGGAATCTGCCTCCCAGGTAAAGTTGTCGTAGGAGGATTCCTCATTTGTATTTTGCATATTATTTGTTGTCTCAGACAAATCTCCCCATCCAGTTGGCTGGATGTCTTCGAGCCTGATACGAGAGCTCTCAGGAGTGGTGTACTTGACCATAAAGTCATATTTTCTACTTGGTTGTCCCAAGGTGTCCCACACTTCTTTGGAGCTGGAGGAGTCACCCCTCTCGATGACGTTGACCTCGGTATAAATCTTGGACTCTGTCCAGGATAGCAAAATGGCGTAGGCACCTCTTCTTGAGACATATAACCGTCCTTGTTAAGATAGGACTTCCACTCCTCATCCGTATCAGAGGGATCCTCCTTGTTGATAGTATGGACTGTTTGAGGCACTGGGTGGAGGAAACCTCCACTGTGGAAGAAATCCTGAATGGGATGAAGACTTTCATCGTTAGCAGCTGTCTGGGTACAGGTTGCAGAAAAACCAAGACCCTTCTTTGCTTTATTATCGGTAGGAATGACAAGTTGTCCCCATCCTTTCGTATTGTTACTTTTGATTACTTCGAGAGCATCTCTGTATGAGGAAATTGAGGTTTCTTTCTCTGAATGATTCTCATTACTCACCGAAGGTGCTTGGAACTGAGTTCCAACAACCTCCTCGGGTTCTATGCAAGTAGACAATGACAAGTTACTCACGATCAAGGCTTATTCTCCATAGACCGTGACGAGTTGATCATTCTTGACGAACTTCAGTTTCTGGTGCAGTGTCGAAGTGATTGCCCCAGCCTGATGTATCCAAGGGCTTCCTAATAAACAGCTGTACGTTGCCCGGACGTCCATGACCTTGAAAGTGATTAGGAAAGTGTGAGGACCGATAGTCAGGGGAAGGTCGACTTCGCCGATAACTGCTTTTCGAGATCCTTCAAAGGCTTTGACGATGACCTCACTGCCCCTCATCGGGGATCTTTTGAATGATAGTCGCATTAAAGTGGACTTCGGCATAACGTTGATGGCCGATCCTGTGTCTACCAGTACGCCGGCTAAAGCATCGTCCTGGCAGTTGACTATGATATTGAGCGCCATGTTGTGACTTTTGCCTCCCTCTGGCAAGTCCTTATCACTGAATCCTAGGTTATTGCAGGAAGTGATGTTAGAGATGATGCTATCGAACAGTCGTATTGACCCATCCTGTTCCACAAAGGCCTGCTCTAAGACTTTCTGTATAGCCTCCCTGTGGGCTTCGGAATTGAGTAAAAGTGATAGCACTAAGATCTTTGAAGGAGTTTGTAACAGCTGATCAACAATGTTATATTCACTCCTTTGGATGAGATTCAGCATCTCATCATTGTTTTTCGAAAGGTCGGGATTACTGGATTGACCGACTGGTGGATCAGGAGCTTCTATCTGAAGTTCCTTCTCTTTGTTAGGTTCTCCAACTCCTCGGTTGAAGATTCGACCGCTCCGTGTTACTCGACTGATGTCTGCAATATTCACGACGGAGGGTAATGGAATTTCCTTTCCATTCTCGATTATTGTTGTACCGTATTTGTAAGGGATCGCCTTAGCTGATTCATACGGTAATGGTCCTGGTAAATAAATAACTACAGGAGCCTTCTGATTTTTCTGACTGTCATAAGTAACTTCAATCAGTTCCTGGCTAGGATCCTTTGATTCGTCCAGTAGAGGGATGATGGTACAAACATCCTCGTTCTGTTGATGATTAGAGATTATGACGACATCTCTGATTTGATCAGCGAAGTAGTCTGGTGTCCAGTCGATTGGCTCGGAACCCGGACATGGGCGAATCTCTCTACGATCCCACTGACCTTAAAGAGCTGCCCACACAATGTAACATCCTTGTTTACTTTCTGAACAGACTCTGCAGCGTTCATAGTTATGTGGTGGCACCTGACCACATGCACTTTGGATGCAGTGTAACCTTACCAGGTTAGTCCCCATAGATCGGACATCCTGATTTTGATGCCGAGTAGGGTTCCCATTAAGCATACTGATTTGTTGCGTGTCTTCATCCATATAGATCAGCAGCCACCAGTGGTTTAACAAATGTTGCAAAGTTCTTTGAACGAGAGCGCACCCTTGGTTACTCTCACAACATCCTTTACAGCTTAGATAATCGTGAGAAGTGAGAAAACCAAGTTGAACCTTCCTGGCGTGTAACTCCACCAAGCTGGTATTCATCAAACGGATATCAAAGATTTGGATCATGTTGATCTGATAAGGATTCTTATCATGGTAGTCCTAGATCCACCCAAGATCCATCTGACGCTGGAGGGCTTCTTGTATGAAAGAGCATCCCTATTTATTTACCGAGCAAGTCAGGCAGGGATTGTAATTGTGCCGCGGTAGATTATGATACTGGCTTTGCTTTGAGTGCATTGCCACCAATTTGACATTCATTGCACGGATGTCGTGGTTCTAAATGATGTTGGAATTCGTATAAGTTATGTTGGCTCCACGAACTCGATGCTCTTGGATCCACCCGAGATCCAATTGTTCCTGTAGAGCTGATTACACCACCGAACATCCTTGATTGTTTTTAGAGCAGATATCACACTGGTGATAGTTATGAGGTGGCACATGGCCATATCCACTTTGTCTACAATGCATCTTGACCAAGTTGGCCCTTAATAAGAGTACATCATGAATTTGATAGCTGTCGCTAGACTCTCCCTCTATCAAATTGACTACAGCTTTCTCGTGTTGAGGCAGTGGGTTTGTGAGAACATTCGGATTCGTATCTTTGAAAGATAAGACCCCGCTCATAACAAGCTTTTGCACGTTGGATTTGAAACTGAGACAATTTTCTATGTTATGCCCTGGTCCTCCTTGATGATAAGGACAAGTCGGATCCGCTTTGAACCAAAAAGACAGATTTTTCGGTATTGTAAGAGGAGACCTGGTTTGGACATGCCCCTTGACCAGTAGTAACGAAAATAGCTCTGCGTACAACATGGGTATAGGATCAAACCCTGGAGGTCATGTTGTACGGTTGTTGTTGTACTGGGGACGAGCCTGCTGAAGAGGCTGTTAATTAGGTTGGCTCTACGCAACCTGAGGTTGATACGTAGAAACAGGCACAGGATTGATAGCAGGAGTTACAGTTGCTACTGGTTGATAACGTCGCCTTTGCTTTCCGAGAGAGATATTCTCAATATCCTGCTCTTTTTTCTTAGGGAGAGCACTACCATATCGTTTTGTACTACTTGATGATCCAGCGTCTTTCACTAAACGTCCTTCTCAGACGGCTTCCTCAAGATGAACTCCCATGCCCACCATCTCGGTGAAGTCACTGGGCGCACTGGCGACCATTCTATCGTAGTAAAATGAGCTCAAGGTTTTTAAGAAGATCTTTTTCATCTCCTTTTCCTCAAGAGGTGGAGAAATCTGAGCGGTAATTTCACGCCATCTCTGAGCGTATTCTTTAAAGGTTTCTTTGTCCTTTTGTGACATCAATCTGAGTTGATCTCTGTCCGGTGCCATGTCCAGATTATATTTGTACTACTGAACGAAGGCAGCGCCAAGATCTCTGAACGTGACGATCGTAGCGCTGTTTAAACCCATGTACCATTTTAAAACGGCACCGATTAAATTATCCTGAAAGTAATGAATGAGCAGATCCTGATTCTTTGTCCGAGCTGACATTCGCCGAGCGTACATCACCAAATGGCTCTAAGGGCAAGAGTTACCCTTGTACTTTTCAAAGTCGGGCACCTGGAATTTGTGCGGGACTTTCACACTGGGGACCAAACAAAGGTCTGCGGCGTCCTTTCCAAATAAATCCTGACCGCGAAGGTCTTGCAGTTCTTTCTGCATTTCCAGGAACAGTTCCTGGGATTCATTCATTCTATCGAACATGATGTCATTTCCACCAGATGGTATCTGTGTAATTTGTCCTTCCGGGATAGTGTGTACCACAGGTGGTGGTATAGTCATTATGGCCGAGACTCTCGGTGCCTCCCGAAGTTTGCAACCTTCAGGAGTTGCTGTCATGCCCCTAGCATCTTCGTTTTCCCGTAGTTTGTAACCTTCCGGGATATAGTTGGGTGGCATGTCCCAGGGACGATCTTTCGGCATTTTGTACCTAGGATCATACTCTTCCACTATGGGCGTTGATGTGATCTCTGAGATCACAGTCCTTTGTTGTTGCATCTGAGCTTCTGCTAGAGCTTGCATGTTGTTATGAAGCTTTCTCAGATCCTCTTTCAGAGGGTCGATCTCTTCTCTCAACTCTCTATTCTCTTCCTCGAGATCATCCATCTTTTTCTGACGATTGGCCCGAGTATTGTACGAATGAGACAGTTTGACTCTAGAACCGAGACACAAACGTGAGATTCATAGGTAAGAAGAATGCGTTTACGCGAGAATGATGAATGATATGCAATGAATATATTAATTATTTTTGTTTATTCAAAGTAAACTTTGACAATTAGATTGCAAATATCAAACAATGGGGAAACCCCGTTTTATTGAATTCAAAGGCCTGCGGAAATGGAAATACAGTAGATTATAAAGTGCTGAAAAAGGAAATCTAAACTAATGGATCCCGAGTCCTCTCTGAGGGGAGCTCAAGTGCTGGTTTTGGTACTTTCCTTTTCTTTGATCGGGGCTCTTGGGCCGTTGTCGGGTTGTCATTCCTTTGGTCATCCTGATTTTCTACAACATGTTGCTCTAAAATCTCAATCAGAGTATCTTTTTCTTTTAACAGCTGCTGTATTTTCTTACACTCCACATTGAGAATACGGTACTTGTTCCTCC
Organism: Lathyrus tuberosus; assembly: GCA_022829125.1. NCBI lineage: Eukaryota > Viridiplantae > Streptophyta > Magnoliopsida > Fabales > Fabaceae > Lathyrus > Lathyrus tuberosus. The sequence continues at coordinate 4,628,699 of JALAZF010000483.1, read as the reverse complement.
AAGACCTCTTCTCTTGATAAACTTTGCTGAGAGTAACCTGAAGTTTTTCCGTCTCAAACATAAAATAAAGGGCAGAGTCCCTTAATGGAAGAACTCTTGATGAGGGTAAGGCATCCTCAGCTTGAGAGCTCTAGTTTGCACCCAGTGGAGATAAGGCTCTACCGAGACACAGTCTGGTTTTCCTAGAGATTCCCGTCCTTTCCTATGAACGTGTTTCCAGGCGTGCACTATTTCTGTCTTTAGTGCCCTGTCATTTTCTCCTTCCTTGAAAAAAAGACCTTCCAGATGAGCATTCCGTAGGACGTGCCTCATCGGGTATCCAAATTGACGATGAACTAACATCGGATGATAGTTGATTCCTCCCTTAGTTCCTATAAGGGGTACATTTGAGAAATTTCCACAACGGTCAATGATCTTGATCCCGTCATAGATTCGATTGTACCAATCGATGTCTAAGTTAGTAAGAGACATGATTCTCTGTGACCAACGTAAAGTATTCTTTTGATCCCAAAATGCAGCAGACTTTGGCAAATGGGAAGTGAACCATTTGTAAAGCAGGGGTACACAGCACGTGATCATTCCTCCGCTGTATAAATTCCTTAAGTGCACCGAATGGTACGCATTTGTGAGCAGGGTCGGTACAGGGTTTCCAATCAGGAAAATCTTAATGGCGTTGATATCTACGAAGTTATCAATGTTGGGAAACAAAAACAACCCGTAGGTGAGCAAAACAAAGATGCTATCGAAAGCGGCCACGTTCCCTATACTAGCAAAGTATAGAGCTTTCTTTGTCAAGAACTGGGCTGGCAAACCCTGGATGCTACCCTTAGTGGTCAGGTGAGTCCTGACTTCTGACTCGTCCAAATAAATTGCTCTTGCAATGGTTTGATCCTTTGGAATTTCTTCCAGTCCATAAAAGGGAGCTTGATCAGTGACATGCAGGTCAGTCAGGTGAGAATACTCCTCCAGCGTTGGTGCTAGTTGATAATCCAGGAATGTGAAACAGTGATAAACCGGATCGTAAAACTGGATTAGCAAGGACAGGATTCCTTCGATTACATGGACCCTTAATAGAGACAGTAGTCCCCCATACCTGGCTCTGAAAGCCTCGTGGTTGGTGATCATTCTCGCCAAACCTCTTAAATCCTCTAACTTTGGAACCTTGAAGGTGTACTTATGAGTTTTCCTTCTACTGAAATCCGTTAGCGCAATCTCCTTTCTCTGACATTTGCAATCATTGTCTTAGTTTAATTTGAAATAGAGAGACTAGAAGAGAAGATTTTTTCTGTTTTAATGTTTTTTAATGAATGTATGAATGCAGCATACAAAAACAAAGAAAAAACATGGGGTCTAAGGGTCAGTGTCATGAAGTCAAGGCTCTACCCCCCAAAGGTTTATACTGGTGATTTTTTGTACCTGTCCGCAAAATCATTGACCCCTCTTGGGATGACAACAACAAGCGGATTGCCAGCGAGCTGATGTATCCTAGAGAGATCTCAGATGGGGGTAGTATCGCGTGATAACTATTTCTGATAGCTTCCGCACTACAAAATGGCTTAAATCTGCTAAAAACCTCAGCTTCTCAGATAACCCAGTCGACCACACTACTTTCAACAACCGAAGTCGTATAGGCAATGTATCTACAAAGGGAGTCTCCACTGAGTTCGATGGTCGATCGGGGGCTCTTAACTGGAATTCACTCCCAGTAAGATTACCGGCATTGCCATCACCTATCTTAGGTGTATACTCAGTCTTTCCACATGCGGCATCACACGCATTCCCATTAGCAGAAAAATAAACATAGATATCATTTAGGAAAAGCAGTATATATATTTGTCTTAATCATCCTAGACCTCTAGTCTTATGATCCTATACAGATAACGACTCCCCAGCAGAGTTTTCCATTTCTGTGACACCTTACTTAGGGTTTCATCCCTTGCGAAAACAAGAAAGAATGTGCCCCACGGTGGGCGCCATTTTTCTGTAGCGAGCGATTTCGGACGTGATTCTTAAGCACTGCCGCTCTGGGGTATGTCGCTCCCGGGATTTTCATCTAGGTACAAACGTGAAAAGTGGGGCGGAAACAGAGTCGCCAGAAATGTGTATTTATTCCAAGAGAGGGAAAGGAAACACTGCGTAAACCTGAGGGAAGGAAAGAACGAGGTCTCGCGACCAAGATAAACTGGGTTCGGGAGTCGGTTACGCGAGAGGAAGGTATTAGCACCCCCACGCGTCCATCGTACCCGATGGGATCCACGCTTGCTGTTTCGATCAAAGGGTGTCGTCGTCTGGAGCTCCACTGCTACTAGAAAGGAGAAGGAACAGGAACGGAAATTAAAGGAGAAACGAAGAAGAAAAGAAAAAGAAGTGACTCAATAGGACTTCCTCGGAGTCCTAGGCCTACGTATTCCCTCAGTGCAATGGGAAAGTCAGAGTCAACGTAGTTCGACGGACTACGGGGGAAGGTTGCTCGTCAAGACATCGCTGTCTTGAGCCTACGTATCCTCAATCAGACGAGAAAGAAGAATCCAAGCAAACGTAGTTCGGCTCAACGAGGTTTGCTTTGTTTGTGTTTTTTAATGGAAACGCCAGAGTGCGTGTCCCAGCAGTTAGGTGTTGCGGCTCGCTGTATGGAGACTTAGGCGTTACATGATTGCGGTAGAACGGACATGACGAGTCCTTAAGAATAGAATGAAGGAGATGAGAAGAGAATTGTTTGTTTGTTTTTTGTATTTTGAAAAGAAGTGTTTTGATTATTTTGTGTTTACAACGCATATTGTATTTAAGTCTTTCACGTAGGATCGAATGCATCGCATATCGACCCAAGACGGGAAGTATGCTAAACATTCTAAGAAAGTGAGAGAAGACCCATCACTATCTTATTCTCACATGAAAGGCTCAAATACAATATATGTTATGCCTTTATTAAGTGTTTTTGCTTTTGTTTTGAGATGAGAAGAAGAGAGACTCAAAGGTTGAGAAAGGTAAAATCGAATGAGGGAGACTAAGACTCAAACCCTAAAGTTATCATACATGGATGTTCCTAATGGTTAAGTGTGGTTTAGAAACCTAACTCTAAAAGAAAAGAGAAGAAGAGTGAGTTCTAACTTACTTCCAAGATGAAAGTTAAGTTAAGAACTCAAAGGGGATGAAAGAGATTTAACAAAGAAAGCATTAGATGCTTTATCATAATCACAACTTGAAAACTTAAAGAGATAGGAGAAGAGGTTGTATGTCGGTACACACCCACACACTTGACCAACCATAAGCCCCTGAAAATGTTAGCAAAACTACTTACAAGTAATGAAGTAAGGAAAGACTAACAAGTAAAGATCAACCAAGTTAGGAACTAAGGAAGAAGGATCCTAAAGGTGTGAAGAAAATTCTACACAAAACAGCATATCATGTTATCCAAATAAGAAACTAAAATGGAAGGAAACAATGAAAATAGCAACAATTACAGCTCATAAGTGCAATGCAGCAGTAAAATCTATCATCATGTACCAAACAACAATTAACAGCACATGTTCAGCCTACAAAATGGGTGTAAAAAGCAAATAGCAGCACATACAACAGCATGTATGTGTATAGACAGCAATGAAAAATCAGGGGCAGCATGCACTCATAAATGATTCATTCATAAAAGAACAAACATGCTTCATGCCTTGTACATTATTCAATCAAACATGATCACAATCACACCTTAAATTATGGTAAACAATTCTTGAAATCACCATGGAAAAATGCACATTGTAAGAGAATACACATTATTAAGCATATGAACAAATTAAAACAAATGCGCACCTATCGAAATAGAAAGCAAATGAACATGCACATAACAATCCCAGCAACACAAGCATCAATTAACAATTAACAAGCTCCATGTGTGTGCATTATGTGATCATTACATCAACTAATCAACAACGCAAACGTAAACATTCATCGATTAACAATCAACATCCGCGTGTCAAAAATCATGCCCATGCAATAGTGTGAAGTGAAACAGTTCAAGAATAGTCCACAAATCATCAACATATCAATCCATGAAGTTTAGACATGCAAGAGATCTCAAACAAGCAAGAAAATGCAAGAAAAACACAATCTGCTTCAGTGGTAATCGATTACCCAGTTGAAAATTGGCTAAAAACGTGAAACTAAAGGCAGAGTAATCGATTACCCTGTTAGAGTAATCGATTACCACTGAAACAGAGGCAAAAATTCAACTTTGAAAAGCACTTTTCAGCAGTAAATCACTTATCTAAGCATCCAAATGATCATGTAAACAATCATGCACGAAAATTAAGTTCAATCTCAGCAATCAAGCATCAATTAGATCCAACAATCATCAATGTCAAGAATCAAATTCAAGCGCCATGGATCCAAACCAAAAATCACCAAAAATCTACATCGAATAAGTTGCAAATAAGCTAAATCAAGTGTAGATTTGAAGAAAACCAACCTACAAAGCGGAGATTTGCTTTGGTGATTGTTGCAACGTGATCTTGGTGTAAAAATTTAAAGAAAACCAGAGATTCTTTGATTAGTAGCCGAAATGCGTCGAAACCGAGCACAATCACGAAAATTCAACGAGAACGAACTTGCACCAAAATAAATGGTGTGAAACCCTTGGATTGAAGTAGAATAATCAGAACTTCCAGAAATTCAACCAAATAAAGCCAAGTGATGGAGTTTGAGCTCAAGAATTAATCACTTTTCAATGTGAAAAGTGATTATCCATCAAGAAATAAGAGCTTTTTATGAGGGTTTGGAAGAGAGAATTGAGAGTGCAATGTGTGAAATTTGGTGAAAAATGGTGAATAATGGTGAATTATGGTCTCCTTTAAAAATGAATGAAGGATTTCTTATATAGACTTTAGGTTTGGAGTGTGGGAGGTTTGGTATTAGCTTTGGACTCAGCTTTGGGCTTGTAGCTAGGGTCGGAGTTAGTTAGACTCAACTCACCGAGTCAAGGTGGTTAACTTGGTTAGTTGGGATCAACTCGGTAACAATCCCAAGGTGAACTTCAACATCCAAAGGTGGAGATGCTTGGAAAACAAGGAATCACAATTGGTGCATGGGTATGTGACTCGGGCTGCAAGCAAGGCCTTGGTGCCTATGGAATTTTCAGTGTGAGACCACCATGTTTGAGCACTCGTATGATCTCCATAACTTGTTTAAATGAGAAAATGCCCAACATCAAAGTTAAAGAGGACATGGAGATGAACAACTTTGATGTTCAACAATTTTCCATTTGAAGCCTTCTTGATGGAGAAAACCAGATTGACATTTGGCACGCCAAGTGTTCGATGAAATTATGGCCTGGAGGCCTGAACTTGCCTTGCCATGACTTGAGATTTGCCTTGATTTTACCAAACTTTGATTGATCATAACTCCCTCAATTTTGATCCAATGGAAGAGTTCTTGGTATGGATTTGAAGCTTGGAATGTGATCTTTAATTGGCTCAACTTGGGCCTGAAGTTTGAAGTTTTTATCTTGAAGAAAGAATGCCTTGAAGTGTAGTCCAAAATGGTCCAAACTTGCCATTTTTGGAAACCCCAAGTTTCTATAAATGGAAACTTCGTACATTTCTTAATTTTTGATGATTCTCTTGACATTTCTTGATTAAATCTTGTCCAATGAATATATGTAACTTGAATTTCATGATTTTGACCTTAAAAAGTCAGGAGTTGACTTTTTCTACTGCACAGTTGACTTTTTCCCCAATTTCTTGATTCTCAAGCAACTGACCAATTGAACCTCTTCTGAAATGAAACAAAGGGCAATCTTCCATCCTTAAATACTTGACATCATGTAGAAAACATTGAGATCAAGTTTGAACCAAAATTTCATCAGGAGAATGCTTGAACTCAAAACCCTAATTTGGACTACTTTTGATAGGAGATGATGAACTGCTCAATCTTCTTGATGAATTCCCATCTTCCAATGACTTGTGGGATCAAAGTGAGATGATATATGGAATAAAAGACACTTGAGGCTTGCTTGAAGACCCTTGGCTCTTGTTCTCTTGCTTTGGAAATCAATGCTCTGAAGGCCACTGATCACATGCCCTTATGCAACATGAGATGATATATGAGATGAAATGAGATCTAACTGCAATGCAATGAAACATAAGCTAGGCAATAACAAGAGGGCAAATTTTGGGGTGTTACAGCTGCCCCTATTCAATCATCAGTTAACCTGAGAAGGATGAAAGCAACGACTATTCATACAATCAAGGTGAATTGTGATTGAATACCAAAACAACCAGCAAATTTGCACGCTGAATGAAGAAGAAAAGGGATATAAACCCCTCTGGAAATATCAGCAAATAACTGCATAGATTGATACGACGTGTATCAAAATAGGGATACAGATGATTATCAAAGATTATACGGATGAGTACGGAAAGAAAACACGGACGGGTGTTGAGGTTAACGATGCGAACGAGCAATGGACAATCATCAAAGGAACACGACGATCGACCAAGTCGACGATACGAACGAGTATCGGACGATGATTAAGAAAAGGAACACACACAAGTGTTCAGGTCAATGATACGAACGAGCATCGGACAATCATCAAAGGAACACCATGAGTGACCAAGTCGACGATACGAACGAGTATCGGACGATGATTAAGAAAAGGAACACACACAAGTGTTCAGGTCAACGATACGACCGGGCATCGGACAATCATCAAAGGAACACGACGAGTGACCAGGTCGACGATATGAGCGAGTATCGGACGATGATTAACAAAATACGGACGAGTATTGGATTAAAAGTTCAAACACGAACGGGTGTTGAAAAGGGTCAATACGAACGGGTATTGAAAATAAAGGACTCAAACACGGACGGGTGTCTCAAAGGCAATACAGACGGGTATTGAAAAATGAAAGTTTGTCAAGTGATCTCACTGGGGATTAAAACCCTAAAAAGGACACGGACGAGTGTCTAAGAGGTCAATACATACGGATATTGAGAATAAGGGGTTCAAGCACGGACGAGCGCTGAAAGGCCGCGGACGGATGTCCGAGGTCAATACGAATGGGTATCGGCTGAAAAGTTCAAACACTGACGGGTGCTGAAAGAAAAAAAAAAGTTAACACAAAAGACAACTTTACCGGTGACTGAAATGTTAATCGAACACAGACGAGTGGTAAGGGAACACGGACGAGTGTTTAAAATCAATACGGACGAATTATTAAGGAAATGCAAGAGCGCACGGACGAAAGTCAAAAGAACACGGACGAGCGTTGAAAGGACACGGATGGATGTCCAAGGACAATACGGACGGGTATTGAATTAACACTATACGATCAAGTGTTGTAGCAAGCTTTACTGGGGTTGCATGACAATGTTTTGTCTGTTAATTACTCTGGCTTGCAGGTAAACGGTTGAACCTGGCTTATGTTTCGCATGCATATGTTTGAGTTTTGCCGTAATGCTCCATATCAATGGAATGCCACGCTTTGGAAAAATGCCATGCAAACTATATGCAAATGCAAAAGAGACTCCAGACGAGGAATCCAACTCCGCGGGGAAGAGATCAATATTCGATCCTTCAATTACTCTGTGGGGGATAACCCTTCTGCCGGGGATAACACTTACCACAGATTGCCAAAAATAAATTGGCTCGCAGATGCGCTGAGGTATGATGATCCTGTTGAAGAAGTTTCCACTGGAATGACTCTGCCCTAGAGAGAGATTATTCTGCTCATGGAACTTCGATGGGGATAAGAACTTTATGAATGACGTTCTGCTGAGGAAAAAGAGTCATTAAAACTCTGCTTGGGAACAATGATCACTGATTTGATCTCGGAAGCTCCTGAAAGGATAATATCTCTGCTGGAGAAAATGCGAACAATCCGTCTGCTTCGAATTGCCATGCCTGCCAAAAATAAATTGGGCTTTGAGATACAGGGGAGTGATGACTCTGCCAGGAATTATTTTATCTGTCTGGAGATGAATTCTGATCATAGCAACTCCGCTGGAGGAATGACAACTTTCCAACTTGGCTGGGGAAAGAATGTACTAACACTATGCTGATGGAGAGATTCTGTTGATCTGCTAAACCTCTGCGGGGAGAAAGAATAACTCAGCTGGGGAGTATTGCTGACAAGATTCAATGCTGAACTCTGTGGGGATACAACTACCAGAGATACAATCTTGTCGGGGACCGGAGCTACTCCGTCGGGGATATGCAAATCCTGGTTGGAAGACTTTCTGTTGCAATATGTTGGGAAAGAAATTCCTAGAGATACGCTAGGAAAACACAAAAACCCACGGTAATCTGTTGAGGAACAAAGCTATCGAGCTTAGAATAAGTGCCACAATGTCCCACGCTAGGCAAACCTTCCTCTTAACGACTCCACTGGGGATAATGAGTTTACAACAAACTCTACTGGGGAGAACCGCTTCAAATCGTCTCGTGTTGGGGATGCCCCTTAAGAGGATTTTACAGAAGACCAAGTATCTTCAAACTCTTAAACAAATGCCGAGACTTGAGCTAAAATACAGTAATTGAGAGGTCACTCCACTAGAGATAATAGATCTGCCTATAAGATCCAACAACAATGCCGGAGTTGCCTGTCAATATCAAGCCGCTATGTGACCGCTAATCAACCGATGAACTTAATCAGTAAAAGTTGTGACAAAAGGATGATACAGGAACCCTTTCCTGAATATGATTGCCCTAACATTCTGACTTAGGGATAGGTGATTACTTGTCTGGACGAAATGACACATGCTCTTGAAAAGGCTTCAATCTTGCTTTCGAGCCTAGTATGAGGCTGCTACCTCCAAGCAAAAGGATATACACGTATGCCCCGTGCTGGACATGACTTATGCAATTGAGAAAATCTAACTCTGAACCACCACTTGTTGGGGAGAAATGTTTTGATGCATCTCTCGCTAGGAACATGATTAATGAAGCCTGCTGAAGACAGGGGACCACAAATGCCTTGGGTTGGAATGCCCATTTGTTTCAAGCCTTTTGGCTGATTGACTACATATGCGTGAACAACAGTTTTTTACAACTTTCCACTTGCCTCAGACCAACACGGTCCACCAGAAGAATTTGTCTCAAGAGGATTTTACAAAAGATTTGACATTCGAAACACCTCAATGTCTTCAAACTCTTGGAGAGATTCGTCAAATCTCGAAGTAATTGCCTCAGACTATATGCTCTATAGAGGAATTCGCCTCGAGAAGATTCATGAACAATCTCATATCACCGTGAGATATTCTGCCCCACTACTCTGAACCCTAGATAGGCTGATCAGTCGTCTGGATGGACTAACTTCTCATGTTCTTGGGATGACCTTCTCCAGTATGAACTTTGACGTGGTTTTGCCCCTGACTACTGATCTTCGAAGGAAGACCCCGAATACCTGCCTTTGGAGAGATTTGAATTTTGAAGTAATTGCCCCAGTTTGGCTGGACTCTGGAGAGATTTCTTGACGTGATTGGCTCAGGTTGGCTACACCTTAAAGAGATGATTCGACGTGATTGCCCCAGATCGGCTACGTCTTAACACAACTTATTGGGAAAGCTCTCGCTCAACAAAGTTTCCCGAGGAAGTACCACTGGATGCGGTTGTCCTTCGGGAGTTTCAGGATTCTCAACTTGGCAAGATTAAGCTTCTGGACTGAATTTCCATATGTAAACTTCTTTTGATTTCAAACAAATATATGCAAGCAGAAAATGTTTTAGTCTGAGAATGAAAATTCTAATGCAACACACATGTTAATCTTGAAGTTTTACTGAAAAGATGTCGCAAACCCTTTGTGAGCGGATCACGGATTAGGATACGACATTAATTTTTGAATGAAAGAATGTAATGCACATGCAACACCAACAAAGATCTTTTAGCACAACTCACAGGAGTCAGGAACGCTACCTCTTGGTAGTATGCTTTCGAAATAACCCTGTTTCAATTGAGGACTTTCGGTTTTATAACGGGGCCTGGTTCACGGTTATTGAAACAAGGGATATAAGGCTCAAAATTTATTAGTGCCCACCTACTCTTCGTGATGCCCTCCAGTACTACGTTCAATTAGTTCGGCACTAGCGTTCACCTCTCAAAAGAAACCTTTGTGATGGTTTAGGAACCATTGACTTTTAACAGTTTAAGCACCAATCAGTTTATTGGAGTAACCATCATCCCTTTTTGTCTTTGGTTCTGTGTCACACGACTTTGTTCTTTCGCTTGAGGATCTTTCTTGGGTAATCCTGTTCATATTTCGCTTTCACATTCTTTTGCTTATCCGTAACTTTTGCCTGGACAGATTCTTTTGAATCTTAGATTTCGGAGTCCAGCGGGATGCCCTAACTTTTGCCTAAGTTGCTTGTTTTCAAGTTTCAACTTAGCGGGCTTTTTCATTTCTTTTTTTTATTCTCTTTTTTTCTTGAACACGTCGTGTGACACCGGCTGTCTTGATTTCTTTGGAAGGGTTGTGACTGGTTCACTTCTCAGTTGATGAGGGATAACCATTGTGGTTTCCGCTCTTTGGACCTCTTGATATGGTAGAGTAAAAAGTAATGGATCCTCAGATGCACACTCCTTTTGAGGTTTGAACGCTTGGTCAAACTAACTGACGCCTACCCTGCCCCGGGGTTAAATGTTAGGGTTTTTTTACTAAAAGAAACTCCTACTTTAGGGCTCCTATTTGGACGAGGGTCTATCTCCTTATATCTTCAGTGTTTGGGATTTGAAACAATGCCTTTACACATCGTCAACAGGGTTTTATCCCAAAAGCACACAATTAGAGATTTTTGCGTTTTCAACTCATCATCCTCCTTCAAGAGTTTAAGCACGACAGTTGGTATTGCAATGCACATATACAAACTTATGAGTGAATACGAATGGATTACTTCAGGAAAAACATGCGCGCTTTATTAGGATTAACATAAAAAGAAAAAGAGATTTCATGCATGCATACAAATGTTTTGACAAACATAAAATCTACACATGAGAATGCAGTAAAGAAGCTGAATGATTGTCCTTGTTGAGGAGGCTTGACTTCGTCTGGACTTATTGATTCTGAAGATGTCTTTGCAAACTGGGTGCTAAATCTGATGAAGAAAGATCAATTTATGGGCCACCCGTCTGGTGTGATAACCTTTGAGTCAATCAAGTCTTGCACCTTATGTTTGAACACTCTGCAATTGTCAATTGTATGTCCAAACGTTCCCGAGTGAAACTCGCACCTGGCATCCATGTCATAATCCGGAGGAAAAGGAAATGGAACTGGCGTTACCTTGCCCACCTGAATCAAAGAGCCTTGGAGAAGGCGAGCAAGAAGTCGGCTTTGAGAAATAGGAACTGGAGCAGACACTCTCTCAGACCTCCTAAGTCCTCGTTGCCTCTATTGCTGACGGTTTTCCTACCAATGTTGATTAGGGTGCCTAGTCTGCCCTTGTACTTTTCTTTCCACATTTGGCTGAGGAACAAACAAAGGTTGCTGACGTGATGACTTTGAAACCTGGAGCTGAGGAGTATGCCCACGACCTGGGGTAGATCCTAGAGAATGGAAAGGAATACTTACTTCCTCTGCAGCTACTGGCGTAAGATCACTTGATACTTTCATGCCATCCGGTCTGAACTCGATTGCTTTAGAGTCAATTAAGCCTTGCACTTGGTGCTGGAATGCTCTACACCCCTCAATATCATGGCCTGGTGCCCCTGAGTGAAAATCACAATGAGCATTAGCATCCCATCCTTTTGGAAGCTTTGCAGGAAGAGGAGTCAACTTCCGAAGCTCAATCAATCTTAACTGAAGCAGTTGCTGAAGTAATTTGGCATGACACATCGGTAGAGGATCAAAAACCCTTTCTTGCTTCTGTTGATGATGAAGGGATACAACTGAGAGGGTCCCAATTGTGATTTGCTGATGCGGTAGTTTCGGAACCCGAGGCTTCTGAATTGAGGAAGGTCCCTGAGAGGAGGGAAGAAAATCCATTTCTTTAGCAGCAGTTGGAGGAACATCTCTTCGCTTGATAGTGCTGATGGGCGCAAACTCGATTGCCCCTGAATCAATAAGCCCTTGGACCTTATACTTGAGCATCTTACAATTTTCAACATCATGACCAGGTACCCCTGAATGGAATTCACACCTATCATGGACATTGGAACCCATACGAAACTTGGTGTGTGGAGGTCCCGCAGCAATCAACTCAATTAGCCGAAGCTTGAGCAAGTGTTGAAGCAACTGAGCGTATGGCATCGGGATCGGATCAAACTTCTTCTCAGTCTTTTCTGGCTTAAGACCCTCAAGAAACAGTTGCTGATGAAAAAGCTCTGATGGTGGAGAGGATTCACGAGGCAATCCATGGTTTAGAGGAGACCCCAAAGAACTAGGAGGAGTGAGAACCTTTGCAGAAGCGGACACCTGATTGTTTTCCTTTCTTAACGCTGCATTCAGAATTTCCATGACCTGGCCCATCTGAGTCTTTATCTGGTTGACTTCTTCTCTCAGCAGTTCCTGACCTCGCGATAACGCCTGAAGGTCCACTATAAGATGCCCCAGTTGGGCCTTCATCTCAGTCACCTCCGCACAGAGTTGTTCCATATCTGAACCATGATTGTGATGAATCGAGTAGTTGGAAGAAGTCATGTTGGCCGTTCTGCAGAGAATACCCAGTCAGGATGATAATCCACACCCTCATATTCGGGTACCTGTTATGAATGCATGAATGTATGCAAATGCCATGTTCAGTTATTTCCAGGGAATGTATCTGCTTTGATTCAAATTTTGTGCAGAATAATCCACAAGAAAAGGGGAAATTGCTCAATAGCAAAATTCAGATACGAGATCCTTGGAAATAACAGAACATGTGTGCTGAAATGCTATGATGTTACATATGTACAGGCATGTGATCAGGGTTTCCATAAATATCCTGAATAAAACTGTGCTGAACCGATCTGGCTGAACAAAAACCGATCAAGTATGCAGGATCAAAGGTTTAACAAGAAAATCAGAAAACCAGAAGAACCCTGGTAGGTTGATGGTCATACTTTACATGAATCTTCCCTGTCAGTGTAGAACCATGAGCCAAGTGTCTGAACAGAATCATATCATGCATACCAGACCGAGTGTCGGTATAGAATCATATCAATAATACCAGAACGAAAGTACCACTATCACTGATCATAGGAGAACCACACAAAAAGGTATGTAGGAGGTCAAGGTTACCTGCAAACCTGTAAACATCCCCCCAATCTCACAGGTGGGTACTAGGATCCTCGGTATCCCGGGCTCTCAGGTCGAGAAATGATGATACGTTCACCATTTCTAGTTTGGCATCATCATCAATCGAGGAGGCCTCAACTGATTCTCCAAAACGAAAGGTCCTCAGCTTCTGGCACAGAGGTCGAGAACCAATAGTACATTCACCCCTCGGGATACAGTACTATCACCAATCGAGGAGTGCCTCCACTGATTCTCTTTCAAAAGGGATATCCTATAGCAAGTTCCCAACATTGGGTCCCCGGATCGAGAATGTGTAATGGGCTTGCCATTTCTGGTCTGCCATTGTCACAACTCGGGAGGAGTGCCGCAACTGAGTCCTCGGGAATGGTCGCCAGAGTCGACAGCTTTCTAGGTTAACACTCCGAAATGCACAAGACGCGCAAATTAGAACATCTCCCAAGAAAACCTCGTCTGAGCGTGGATTTCATGTAAACCATACGTACCAAGACGCTACGTAGGCCACACTACTATCCACTCTAGTCCTATGTGTGTACTCAAGCCTGTGTAATGGGCTTATCTCTCAAAACACCCATCCCGCCAAACAGAAAACCAGCACAACACAGTCCAGTATAATAATGAAATATGATGCAGTAAATGCTGTAAATACAGTAATATACAGTAAAGTCGTAAAACAGTAAAACAACAAAAATAGCATCAAAGTAAACACCCAATGAAAGAAAAAACAAACAAGCGCTAGGATTGACTCGCAAAAGGGGATGGACCAGCAAGAGGTCAACCTGTCCCCAGCAGAGTCACCAGCTGTCGCTCCCGGGATTTTCATCCAAGTACAAACGCGAAAGTGGAGCAGAAACAGAGTCGCCAGCAATGTGTATTTATTCCAAGAGAGGGAAAGGAAACACTGCGTAAACCTAAGGGAAGGAAAGAACGAGGTCTCGCGACCAAGAGAAACCGGGTTCGAGAGTCGGTTACGCGAGAGGAAGGTATTAGCACCCCCACGCGTCCATTGTACCCGATGGGATCCACGCTTGCTGTTTCGATCAAAGGGTGTCATCATCTGGAGCTCCACTACTACTGGAAAGGAGAAGGAACAGGAATAGAAATGAAGGAGAAACGAAGAAGAAAAGAAAAAGAAGTGACTCAATAGGACGTCCTCGGAGTCCTAGGCCTACGTATTCCCTCAGTACAATGGGAAAGTCAGAGTCAACGTAGTTCGACGGACTACGGGGGAAGGTTGCTCGTCAAGACATCGCCGTCTTGAGCCTACGTATCCTCAATCAGACGAGAAAGAAGAATCAAAGCAAATGTAGTTCGGCTCAACGAGGGTTGCTTGTTTACATTTTTTTAATGGAAACGTCAGAGTGCGCGTCCCAGCAGTTAGGTGTTGCGGCTCGCTGTATGGAGACTTAGGCGTTACCTGTTTGCGGTAGAACGGACATGACGAGTCCTTAAGAATAGAATGAAGGTGATGAGAAGAGAATTGTTTGTTTGTTTTTTATATTTTGAAAAGAAGTGTTTTGATTATTTTGTGTTTACAACGCATATTGTATTTAAGTCTTTCACGTAGGATCGAATGCATCGCATATCGACCCAAGACGGGACGTATGCTAAACATTCTAAGAAAGTGAGAGAAGACCCCTCACTATCTTATTCTCACATGAAAGGCTCAAATACAATATATGTTATGCCTTTATTAAGTGTTTTTGCTTTTGTTTTGAGATGAGAAGAAGAGAGACTCAAAGGTTGAGAAAGGTAAAATCTAATGAGGGAGACTAAGACTCAAACCCTAAAGTTATCATACATGGATGTTCCGAATGGTTAAGTGTGGTTTAGAAACCTAACTCTAAAAGAAAAGAGAAGAAGAGTGAGTTCTAACTTACTTCCAAGATGAAAGTTAAGTTAAGAACTCAAAGGGGATGAAAGAGATTTAACAAAGAAAGCATTAGATGCTTTATCATAATCACAACTTGAAAACTTAAAGAGATAGGAGAAGAGGTTGTATGTGGGTACACACCCACACACTTGACCAACCATAAGCCCTGAAAATGTTAGCAAAACTACTTACAAGTA
This sequence comes from Lathyrus tuberosus, assembly GCA_022829125.1. Classification (NCBI taxonomy): domain Eukaryota; kingdom Viridiplantae; phylum Streptophyta; class Magnoliopsida; order Fabales; family Fabaceae; genus Lathyrus; species Lathyrus tuberosus. The sequence continues at coordinate 4,613,418 of JALAZF010000483.1, read as the reverse complement.
ATGAAGTAAGGAAAGACTAACAAGTAAAGATCAACCAAGTTAGGAACTAAGGAAGAAGGATCCTAAAGATGTGAAGAAAATTCTACACAAAAAAACATATCATGCTATCCAAATAAGAAACTAAAATGGAAGGAAATATTGAAAACAACAACAATTACAGCTCATAAGTGCAATGCAGCAGTAAAATCTATCATCATGTACCAAACAGCAATTAACAGCACATGTTCAGCCTACAAAATGGGTGTAAAAAGCAAATAGCAGCACATACAACAGCATGTATGTGTATAGACAGCAATGAAAAATCAGGGGCAGCATGCACTCACAAATGATTCATTCATAAAAGAACAAACATGCTTCATGCCTTGCACATTATTCAATCAAACATGATCGCAATCACACCATAAATCATGGTAAACAATTCTTGAAATCACCATGGAAAAATGCACATTGTAAGAGAATACACATTATTAAACATATGAACAAATTAAAACAAATGCGCACCTATCGAAATAGAAAGCAAATAAACATGCACATAACAATCCCAGCAACACAAGCATCAATTAACAATTAACAAGCTCCATCTGTGTGCATTATGTGATCATTACATCAACTAATCAACAACGCAAACATAAACATTCATCGATTAACAATCAAAAGCCGCGTGTCGAAAAATCATGCTCATGCAATAGTGTGAAGTGAAACAGCTCAAGAATAGCCCACAAATCATCAACATATCAATCCATGAAGTTTAGACATGCATGAGATCTCAAACAAGCAAGAAAATGCAAGAAAAACACAATCTGCTTCAGTTGAAAATTGGCTAAAAATGTGAAAATAAGGCAGAGTAATCGATTACCACTAAAACAGAGGCAGAAATTCAACTTTGAAAAGCACTTTTCAGCAGTAAATCACTTATCCAAGCATCCAAATGATCATGTAAACAATCATGCACGAAAATTAAGTTCAAGCTCAGTAATTAAGAATCAATTAGATCCAACAATCATCACTGTCAAGAATCAAATTCAAGCGCCATGGATCCAAACCAAAAATCACCAAAAATCTACATCGAATAAGTTGCAAATAAGCTAAATCAAGTGTAGATTTGAAGAAAACCAACCTACAAAGCGGAGATTTGCTTTGGTGATTGTTGCAAAGTGATCTTGGTGCAGAAAGTTAAATAAAACCAGAGATTCTTCGATTAGTAGCCGAAATGCGTCGAAACCGAGCACAATCGCGAAAATTCAACGAGATCGAACTTGCACCAAAATAAATGGTGTGAAACCCTTGGATTGAAGTAGAATAATTTGAACTTCCAGAAATCCAACAAAAGAAAGCCAAGTGATGGAGTTTGAGCTCAAGAATTAATCACTTTTCAAAGTGAAAAGTGATTATCCTTCAAGAAATAAGAGCTTTTTGTGAGGGTTTGGAAGAGAGAATTGAGAGTGCAATGTGTGAAATTTGGTGAAAAATGGTGAATAATGGTGAATTATGGTCTCCTTTAAAAATGAATGAAGGATTTCTTATATAGACTTTAGGTTTGGAGTATGGGAGGTTTGGGATTAGCATTGGACTTAGCTTTGGGCTTGTATCTAGGGTCGGAGTTAGTTAGACTCAACTCACCGAGTCAAGGTGGTTAACTCGGTTAGTTGGGATCAACTCGGTAACAATCCCAAGGTGAACTTCAACATCCAAAGGTGGAGATGCTTGGAAAACAAGGAATCACAATTGGTGCATGGGTATGTGACTTGGGCTGCAAGCAAGGCCTTGGTGCCTATGGAATTTTCAGTGTGAGACCACCATGTTTGAGCCCTCGTATGATCTCCATAACTTGTTCAAATGAGAAAATGCCCAACATCAAAGTTAAAGAGGACATGGAGATGAACAACTTTGATGTTCAAAAAGTTTCCATTTGAAGCCTTCTTGATGGATAAAACCAGCTTGACATTTGGCACGCCAAGTGTTCGATGAAATAATGGCCTGGAGGCCTGAACTTGCCTTGCAATGACTTGAGATTTGCCTTGATTTTACCAAACTTTGATTGATCATAACTCCCTCAATTTTGATCCAATGGAAGAGTTCTTGGTATGGATTTGAAGCTTAGAATGTCATCTTTAATTGGCTCAACTTGGGCCTGAAGTTTGAAGTTTTTATCTTGAAGAAAGAATGCCTTGAAGTGTAGTGCAAAATGGTCAAAACTTGCCATATTTGGAAACCTTAAGTTTCTAAAAATGGAAACTTCGTACATTTCTTAATTTTTGATGATTCTCTTGACATTTCTTGATCAAATCTTGTCCAATGAATATATGTAACTTGAATTTCATGATTTTGACCTTAAAAAGTCAGGAGTTGACTTTTTCCACTACTCAGTTGACTTTTTCCCCAATTTCTTGATTCTCAAGAAACTGACCAATTGAACCTCTTCTGAAATGAAACAAAGGGCAATATTCCATCCTTAGATACTTGACATCATGTAGAAAACAATGAGATCAAGTTTGAACCAAAATTTCATCAGGAGAATGCTTGAACTCAAAACCCTAATTTGGACTGCTTTTGATAGGAGATGATGAACTGCTCAATCTTCTTGATAAATTCCCATCTTCCAATGACTTGTGGGATCAAAGTGAGATGATATATGATATAAAAGACCCTTGAGGCTTGCTTGAAGACCCTTGGCTCTTGTTCTCTTGCTTTGGAAATCAATGCTCTGAAGGCCACTTATCACATGCCCTTATGCAACATGAGATGATATATGAGATGAAATGAGATCCAACTGCAATGCAATGAAACATAAGCTAGGCAACAACAAGAGGGCAAATTTTAGGGTGTTACAGGGTACTACAGGTCGATTCATATTTTATCCTATTGAGTTGACTAAGGAAGGGAAATAGATGTATCAAATTAACCCTGCTTGCATACTGAGTTTGAACAGCGGTCTGTTAGGTTACAGATAAGGTTTAGATTGTGGGCCTCTCTCTGCTTATTTTGCTAAGAATGAAATGACAGGACTATTGGTGGGAGGTTTAAGACTGATGCTTTTTGATTGATGTATGGAGGTACGAGATTTTGGGTTTTTTGATTAGTATGCTCGCTAAGATTTTTTAATCTTATGCCTACGTATTCCCGTTTGACGAAACAGGGAAAGCAGAGCGATCATAGTTCCTCCTATTCTATGGGAGGAAAAAGTTGTTTTGGTGTCTTGTTCAAAGCCCAAGACATGAAGCTAAAGGTGATTTGTATCTCGTTCAAAGCCCAAGATGTGAAGCTAAAGGTTTTTTGGATGAGAGAGAATTTGTCATCTCTAAAGAGGAGTTGTTGATGTTTGTATGCTGTGAGCAAGGTACAAGTTTGATGCTAAAAGGTTGATAGACTCAACTGGGGTGTTCTTTATACAAAGACTAAGAGGAGGCTATTGACCCAACAAGAGGGCATTTTTATGTGTCTTGTATGAAGCCCAAGACGGAGGCTAAAAGGGAAGTGACTCAACAAGAGAATCTGTTTGACAGGTGATTTACTCAACAAGATAGTCTTTTATACGCAACAAGAGAGTGTTTTTCTATCTCGTACGAAGCCCGAGATGGAGGCTGAAAGTAGTTTGACTCAACAAGAGAGCCTTTTATACTCAACAAGAGAGTGATTTATATCTCGTATGAAGCCCGAGATGGAGGCTAAAGAGGTTTGACTCAACAAGAGAGTATTTTATACTCAACAAGAGAGTTTTTGTATCTCGTACGAAGCCCGAGATGGAGGCTGAAAAGTTGATTGACTCAACAAGAGAGTCTTTTATACTCAATAAGAGAGTGTTTTGTATCTCGTACGAAGCTCTAGATGGAGGCTGAAAAGTGATTGACTCAACAAGAGAGTCTTTTATACTCAACAAGAGAGTGTGGGGGAGAATCATTGTACAAAGCCCAAGAGGAGGTTGTTTGTGCTGGCGACTGTTTCAGTTGAGTGACAGGTCTAGTATGTTGGATAAAAGAGAAAATCAGTTCTTATAAAGAGACTGATTAAAGGTATGTTATACTTTGCTACTGATCGGAAGATCGGGTTTATCTCCTGTTCTTTAAGGAAATAGGAAATCCAAAGGGTATTGAGACTGTAAAAGTCTACTGGTGTTTTGAGAAATCGATTCTCAGATAAGTGAATGATCTTTGTATGATGCCCAAGAGAAGGCTGATATGTCAAGGGATGAAGGTCAACCCATTAACTGGTCTGACACTTGACTCAGAAAGACAGCTCTATCAAATTGATGACTAGGTTCTGTTCCTATACCTGTAGAGGTCTCTGGGTCCTTGTACTATGCCCAAGAGAAGGCATGAGAGCTTTTAAGTAGCCGAAGGGTCCTTGTACAACGCCCAAGAGGAGGCGGGGATGCTTTTAGGAAGCCTGTGGGTCCCCAAACCCCGAGAAATTCAAGACATGCCATTCACTGAGAATAGATCAAGCCAGGAAAGTTCGAGAATTTGGAAGAAACTCAAGAGATGCCATTCACGGAGAAAAGATCATCTCTGGGGAGTTAGAGTTTCTTTGACAATTTCTAAGGGTGACAATCTGAGAAAGGGTTCATAGAGAATGCTGCCTTTCAAGTCTCCATATTGTTTAACCTCAAGAGGAGGGAAGACTGTGTCTGGTAATCCTATGGGGATCTAGTTTTGTTTGTATTTAAGAGTGACCAACGGGGCTTTACCTAGTGCTAGACGTAGTTGCCGGGGAAAACTCTAAATAGCTATACTAGTATTACACAGTTGATATTTGACAAGTTTATAAAAGTTTTTGAAAGAAGACTTATAGTGAGAAGCCCCACAATACAGTTATATATATATATGAAAGCGGATAAAGAAAACGGGTAAACACTTACTCGGTTGTAGAGCTTCCATGCTGTTTTGTTAGTTGTTCAACAAAGAAAACTTTGATAATAATATGATATTCAAAATCAAAGGAGAAAGTACTTTGAAAAGATTGTTGGGGCTTATAGCTCAAGGAGAGGCCTAAGGTTTTATCAGTGACTGCACTGTTATTTTGAATTTGAACAGGGACTTATACAAGTGACTGAGGCCCAAAAAGGTTTTCTGTACAAAGGGATGGGTCTTATACTCTCTCAAGAGGCCCAAAAGGTTATTTTTATACAAGTGGTGGGGCTTACTACTCAAGGAGAGGCCCAAGGTTTGATTTTTGACTTGGCGATCGCGCTGAGATTTTCTTTTAACGCAGAGGGACTTATACAATATCTGAGGCCCAAAATTGTTTTGGTTAAAAGGGGATTAGGTCTTACACTCTATTAGAGTCTCAAAGATTTATTTTTGTACAAATGGTGGGGCTTACAGCTCAAGGAGAGGCCCAAGGTTATTTGTTTGAAAATGGCGACGATCGCACCGTTGTTTTTTGAAATTACAGTGGGACTTATACAATGACTGGGGCCCAAAAAGTTTTGTATTTACAAAGGGATTGGGTCTTACACTCTAATAGAGGCCCAAAGGTGTTTAAAGAAAAAGAATGGGTCTTATAACACGAGGGTAGGCCCAGATTTTTAAAAGAGGCGATCGCGCCGAGATTTTTGAAAACGCAGTGAGTCTTATACAATGACTGAGGCCCAAAAAGGTTTTCAAAAGGGGATTGGGTCTTACACTCTATTAGAGGCCCAAAGAGTTTGAAAAAAATTTGATGAGGGTTGAATTAATCAAAAACCCTAATTTGTTCTCAAAATGTATTTTAATTGAATAAAAAATTCAATTAAAATGACCAAAATTGTTTAAAATGTGGAAAACAAATTGTGATCTTGGATTAATGTTTCAAAAATCATGTTTTGATCCACAAAATGATTGGAAATCACTAAAATTTGAAAAATCATGGAGGAAAAAATATTTTAAATGTTAAAACAAATAAAACATTAATTCTTTGCAAAAATATCAAATATATGAAATAAATAATATTTTTGGGTTTTTTTGGGAAAATAAAATATTTTAACATTTTTTTGAATTATTAAAAAAAGAATCAACTCAAAATCATTAAAACTCAGAGAGAAATTAATTTTTGAATCAATTAAATAAAATCACAAAATTCAAATATTTGAATTTTCAAAAAGGACGCCAAGAACAAGGGCAAGAACACGCGCCACCCTCTGTTTCTGCAGATTTGCATTTTCTATCCAATCTCACTGAATACTTGATTATATCATGCAATCTACATATCAATCTACTCGTTTCAATCTCACGATCATGTCTATAGTCTTTAATTTCATTTATTTTAAGCATGGAATAAGAAATCAAAGAGAAACCTCAAGAACCCTAAAATTTGCATGAAGGTTCAGAAATTCCATACACGATTCAAACAAAGCAATTGATTGAGGGAAAACACTCTATGCATGATTATGAACATATGGCCAAATTATTGTGCAGCAAAAAATGCATGGATCATAGAGTTAGAAGAGCTCATGCTTACCACTTGCAGCTGGTGATCCTGTTTTGTGTTAGAGGTGTTACAACTTGGTTCCAAGGATATGGACAGCTTCCCTAGGTGCTATGGAGTGTGTCTGGATGCTTGGAGTGGATGGAAATGATCTGGCACTTGAGATGGTATCCCAACTGTAAATCTGTCAAGAACTTGAGAAATTGGCTAGTGATTTTGTGATTTTGGTGTTCCAGATGTTATGTGAGTGTTTGGATCACTTCTATATGATGTTTATGAGGTGTGTGTGTGGATTGGTTTGGTTGGAATTGCTCTCAAACTCAAAAACCGATAGTGACTTGCTTTTGAAGGCAAATTTGGAAGTGAGAAGGTAATTTTGAGGAAAGCATATGTTTGATGGCTTTGGTGTACTCAAACTGATCACAAATGAGCTCTATTTATAGTAGAGGAAGTTTGTTTTGTAAGGAATAGTGAATGGCAACTGCTGCATAGGTTTGGCCAATGTTGAACAATGAGAATCCAAGTCTCCTCTAGCCATTAACTAGAGGTTAGGGCACATGCTGCTGGTTCCCTTGGTCTTGGATAAGTCTTGACTGAATTCAGTTGGAAATGGCCCAGTCCATGCCACCTTGGTGCATCCATTAAATGCTCCAATCCAAAATTGGAGTCTTGTCCCTCTTTTAGGCATTTCTAGGTTTAGCATGCTATTTTTGGTTCCAAAGACTTGGGAGGCTTGGGATCAGAGTTGGTTCCTCCTTGGTCCCCCCTTGAGGTGTTCAAATGGATAGAGTTGCTTGCCCTTTGCAAAATTTGGGCAAATCGAGCAAAACTCCCAAATCTTCTTTGCTGTGACAGTTTTCAGCAAGGCATATTTTCATTGTCATATCTCATGGCTCAAGTGGAATTTGATGGAGTTCTTGGCCATTTTGGAAAGCCCTCATATGATACAAAAACTGTTTAATCATAGTTGGTTTTGATACCTTTTGGATCCAAGTGAAAAATTCCCCTACATTTGGAAAAAAGTGAAGGCAGATTCTGACTTAGTTAAAATTTCACCAAGTGTTGGAAAAAAGTGACATTTTCACTTTTTATGATTTTGATCATTCCATAACTTAAAATCCATGAGGAATTGGAATGAGTTCTGTTTGAAGCTTTTGTAGAGGGCAATGAGAGCTACAAATCCAGCTTTGGATGGGGAAAAATAGCCTTGTGGTTTAGGAGTTATGATCCTCCAAAGTTGGTACCCTAGCCACTTTGTTCCATAACTTAGAAAATTTCTAAGGTTTTTATGGTTACCCCTTTTACAAGTTATCCAACTTTTCTTGATTTTTCTTGATGAATGATGATTCCAATCACACATTAACATCATTTTAGGGTCAAAGAACCATAATTGTGAAAAATCTCAAAAAGTCAAAGTTGACTTTTGTGCACAGTTGACTTTTTGTCAGATGAATTCCAAACTGTGCGATCTTCTATGAAATCAAGTCCTTGACCTAAATCAAACTTGATGGATTGATTTCATAGGTGTTATAGGGTGTATTGAATCATGTCGCAAGGTTTGGGAGCATGCCTGGGTCAAAAGTCAAAGGCACAATTGACTTTTTCCCGCGAAACCCTAACTGTGGTACTGATGAACTTGAAACTTGGGAATCAAGCTTCTTGGATCAATCCATTGTTGAAAATGGGTCAATATAGTGTGTTAGAGACCCTCACATCTTCTCTTGAGATCTTGGCTCATGATGTATCCCAAAAGTCAATTTAGGGGTGAATTAGGTCAAGAACCCATAATTCCTGATTTTTTATGAATGCATCCCCTGAGGCAAAAATTGACTGGATGATTGGGTTCATGATATCCCTTGGAGCATCTTAGGTTATGCTTTGAAGAATTGGCCCATGCCCAGAGGAAAATTTCCATCTGGAGGCCCTGGTCGACCAAAACCCTAATTTGGTGACACTGACGATCTAGAGGCTTGATCCACTTAGAATGCTGCAACCTTGTGCTTGATTCTTGCTGTGGGAGTCCTCTTGATCCATTGGAGATGTTTGAGAGGTTAGACAAGTTGAAGATCATGTCATTCCTTGATTGATCCTTTGTCTAAGAGCTCTGAGAGGGCTTGAAACCCTAAATTTGATTGTAGTGAATGCTCACCCATCTTTGGGGAGACTAATGAGACATAATGACACACCCATATATGGTGATGATTTGCACAATGATGGGAAATATTAGTGATCAAAAATTGGGGTATGACAGAAACATATGCAAATAAAGGTTCCTATAGATTACTATAAATACTCTGGGTGTTAACAACTTCCCTTTGTATAACCAACCCCCGATCCCCGATCTCTTCGCATTTGTTAAAGAAAACATTTCCCTGCAGGGTTGGTTTGAGATATCTTCCCCTTCCTTTTAAGCTTTATAGGATAAATATAGAAATCAGAAAGTAGCACTAAACGCGGTAGTGGTCGCGTCACTAAAAACCGAGCTACCGAAAATGGCGACTCTACGGGGTACTTTTATCTTTTTCTAGAATGGTTAAGCCATGCGTTACATATTTTTGCTGTTTTATTTGCTTTCTCATTTGATATCATTTACTATTTTCCATCATACTATCTATTTATCTTCCATATTTGTGTAAATTGCTGTTATCCGGGAATGTGATTAATACACATGTGGTGAGTCAAAAAGTCCTCAGTGGGCTTGAGAGCATATTTTAAGATAGGAGGTGGCAGACTCAAGAAGGATTATAGGGAGTGAATCCTGACCAAGCTAACTTGAAAATCCACCAAATTAGTGGAGGTACCCTTTTGGAATTACTGATGTTAAACGAGCAAGTCGTGAAAACATTACTTTTTCTAATAGGCACCCACGAAACTGAGGATTAGTAAACATTTAACCTTGGCCATTTTTAGGATGTAGTGCGGTGACTATCGAGAATAGTTGTTACGCGATACTACACTCAAATTTTTTTCAAAAGAACTAAGAAAAAAGGTGTTGCAAATATCAGAAACCACATTATGAAATTTTGGTAGAAGAAAAACTCAGAAGTACACCTTCAGAAGTCCAAATCTTGAAGACCTAAGAAGATTGGGAAGGTTGATTACTAATCCGGAAGCTTTTAGAGCTAAGTACGAAGGAATTTTGTCTCTTTTGAAAGTCAACATGGTGGAAGGAGTCCTGTTTACATTGATTCAGTTCTATGATCCAGTGTACCACTGCTTTATGTTTCCCGATTAGCAGCTCACACCAACATTGGAAGAGTACTCTCATCTGATTGATTTACCCATCACTGATCAGGATCCATTCTCTGGACTGGAAGAAATTCCTAAGGATCAGGTCATTGCAAGAGTCGCCTCTTTGGAAATATCAGATAACAAAACCCACATGACCACTAAGGGAGGAATTCAAGGTCTACCAGCTAGGTTTCTATTGGAAAAAGCCCTATACTTTGCCAGCATAGGAAACATAGTTGCTTTTGAGGATAACTTTGTTCTACTCACTTATGGATTATTCCTTTTCCCTAACATTGACAATTTCATCAACATAAATGCTATCAAGATATTCTTAATTGGGAACCCAGACCCAACTTTGCTGGCAGATGCTTACCACTCAGTGCATTTAAGGAACTTGTACATCGGAGGGATGATTACATGCTGCGTACCATTACTATACAAATGGTTTATTTCCCACTTACCCAAATCTGTTGCTTTTTGGGATCTCAAAAGTGGTATGTGATGGTCACAAAAGATTATGTCTCTCACCCATTCTGACATAGATTGGTACAATCGAGTCTATGACGGGATAAAAATCATTGATAAATGTGGAAGTTTCCCCAATGTACCCCTCATTGGTACTAAAGGAGGGATCAATTATCACCTAGTTTTAGCTCTTCGTCAGCTTGGATACCCGATGAAGAACGTACCTTACAACGTTTGTCTGGAAGGTCTTTTCTTCAAGGAAGGAGAAAATGATAGAGCACTCAAGGAAGAAATTGTGCATGCCTGGAATTATGTTCTAAAAAAGGAAGAGAGTCTCTGGGAAAACGAAACTGCATCTCCATAGAACCTTATCTTCAATGGGTACAAACTAGGGCCATCAAGTTAAAAATGCCTTACCCTCATCAGGAAGTATTTCCCTTAAAAGAATCTATACTCTATTTCATGAGTGATACAGAGAAATTGCAGGTCGCTTTTAACAAAAGTCAACATGAAAAGAACACTTAGAAGAACAAGTATCAGATTGTCATCTTGGAGTGCATAAAGATTCAAGAGTTACTAAAGGAGAAAGATGCTCTAATTGAAATACTAGAGCAACATGCTGTAGAAAGTCAAGAGGAACGAAGGGGTTTTCTCTCTCCTTTCACATGGAAAAAGATCATCGACCCGACAACGGTTGAGGAGACCAGATCAAAGAAGAGAAAAGGGGATCAGCAGCCAGAATTTGGACCTTTGTCAGAGATTCCTTAGGATTCATAGGCCTAGTTTTCCTTCCTGTACTTTGTAAAATAATGTACTTTTCCTTGTAAGATATTGTAATCCTTTGAATTCAATAAAAGGTTTCCACCGTTGTATGATATTTGCAATCCAATTGTTAAAAGTTCTTTTGAAACCAAAAAAATCATTCTCATTCTTTGCATATCATTCATCATTCTTGCATTACACATCTTTGTCATAAAGTCTCACACATGTGTCACACTTTAGAGTCAAAGTGTCTCATTCGTACAATACTCGGGCCAATTGGCAAAAGAAAATGGACGATCTTGAGGAGGAAAACAGAGAGCTAAGAGAGGAAGTCAACACTCTGAAGGAAAGTCTGGAAAGACTCAACAACATGATTGAATCCCTGGAAGCAGCTCAGGATCAACCACCTCAAAAGACTGCAATCTCAGAAATTGTGTCTACACTAGCGTTTGAGATACCTGTCAATCTTCTGCACTACAACATGCCTAAAGGTTTTCGCTGGGGCATGACTTTCAATTTCATACCTGAGGGATATATACCATTGGTCACTGAAGACCCAGGGGCCACAGCCAGAACCTCCAGACCTGAAGGTTACAAACTTCAGGTGAGCGAAGATGCAGGGGCTACAATAGAGCCTCTTATACCTGAAGGTTACAAACTTCAGGTCACCAAAGCTCCAAGAGTTACTGCGGTAATGTCTATACCATAACCTGTGATACATACTATCCCAGAGGAATAGATCCTTCATGCCACCCCCGACAAAGATGAAGAAGTATACGATAGAATGAATGAATTCCAAGAATGGTTCTTGGAAATGCAGAAAGAACTGCATGCCATTCGCGGACAGGACTTGTTTGGCAAAGATGCCGCTGACCTCTGTTTGGTCCCAAATGTCAAAATACCGCACAAGTTTAAGGTGCCCAACTTTGAAAAATACAAAGGCAATTCTTTCCCTCAATGTCACTTGGTAATCTACGCTCGAAAGATGTCTACCCAAACAGAAAACCAACAGCTACTTATCCACTATTTTCAAGACAGTTTAACCGGTGCTGCGCTTAAATGTTACATTGGATTAAACTGCACCAAGATCAGTACCTATAGAGATCTTAGGGCAGCCTTTGTTCATCTGTACAAGTACAATTTGGATATGGCACCCGACAGAGATCAACTCAATGATATGTCCCAAAAGATAAAGAAACCTTCAAGGAGTACACTCAAAGATGGCGTGAAATCACCGCCCAGATTTTTCCTCCTCTTGAGGAGAAAGAAATGACAAAAATATTCTTGAAAACATTAAGCTCATTTTATTATGACAGGATGGCTGCCAGTGCGCCTAGTGACTTTACCGAGATGGTAAACATGAGGGTACGCCTTGAAGAAGCAGCCCGAGAAGGTCAATTGGTTAAGGACTCAAAACTATCCAGCAGTAGTAAGAGATACGGAAGTGCTTTCCAAAAGAAGATAGAACAGGATATCAGTAATATCTCAAAGAGTAAGTAAAGACGAAGGTATCAACCTCGACAGGTAGCAATGGTATCTCCTGTTGTCAGTCCCACGCCGATCCCGGCATATCAACCACAGGTTGCTCAGAGATAGCCAGATCAACAACCACAGTATCAGCAAAGGCAACAACAACCTCTCCAGCAGGCTCGCCCATAATACAATAACAACAATTGTTTTCCACAATTGCTAGGGTTTGACCCCATACCAATGTTATATGCAGAACTATTTCCACTTTTGCTAGCAAAAGGGCACGTTCAAACTAGGACCCCTCTCCCAGTGTTGGACAATCCCCCTTATTGGTTCAAAGCTGATCAATCTTGCCTTATCATCAAGGAGGACCAGGGCATAACATTGAGAACTACCTCAGCTTTAAATATGATGTACAAAGGCTCGTCAGAAATGGAGTTTTATATTTCAAAGATACGAACCCAAATGTTCAAATGAACCCGTTGCCACAACATGAAAAAGCTTCAGTAAACTTGATAGATGAAGGACCTGGCAGCAGTTATCTAATCCACGATGTACGCCTATTAGGAATAAATATGGTAAAAATGCATTGCAGGCAAAGTGGGTATGGCCATGTGCCATCTCATAACTATCATCAATGCGACATTTGTTCCTAGAACAATCAAGGGTGCATCATTGTACAAGTAACTCTTCAAGGGCAGATGAATTTAGGCTGGATCCAAGATCACAGAGTTCGTGGAATAAATATGGCCTATTGCCATACTCAAAATTTTGACCACAAGATTTCACATCATTGTGCAAATCATCACCACAATATGGAGGTACTTTCATGCCTCATCAATCCTCTCAAAGATTGTTGAGCATTAACCTCAACCAAGGATTAGGGTTTTTGAGCCCTCTCAGAGCATTCAGGCAAATGATCAATCAAGAATTGACATGATCTTTAACTTCTCAAACCTCTTGATCCTTGAACTAAAATGAAACATTGCAAGTTGATCAAGCCTTAAGACCATCAGTGTCACTAAATTAGGGTTTTGGTCGACCAAGGCCTCCAGAGGGAAATTTTCATCTGGGCATGAGCCAATACTTCAAAACATGATTCAAGAAGCTTAAAGGGACCTCATGAGTCCAATAATAAGTTCAAAATATCCTCGGGAGATGCATTCATCAAAGATCAGGAATTAGGGTTTTCTTGACCTAATTCACCCCTAAGTTGACTTTGGAGAAAGGCATGAGCCAAGACCTCAAGAAATGTTTTGAAGACCTCAAATATCTTATATTGATCCTCTTACAAGTTTAAATTGACACAAAGAACTTGGTTCATGATCAATATAAAGATTCAAATTCATCTGGACCATAAACTAGGGTTTTTGAGAAAAAGTCAACCATACCTTTGACTTTTGACCAAGACATGATCTCAAACCTTGGGACATGACTCACGACACTCTAAAACAACTATGGAATCCATCCATTAGGTTTTATTTAGCCCAAGGACTTGATTTCATAAAGGATCACAAAGTTTGAAATTCATCTGATAAAAAGTCAACTGTGATCAAAACCAAGTTTCACTTTTGAGATTTTTTTGACAAATATGGCCTCTTCAAGTAAAAAACAATGTTAAATTATGATTTGAATGACCATCCCTCAAGAAAAATCAAGAAAAGTGTGGTTACCTGCAAAAGGGACAACTTAAGAAACTTAAAATTTCACTGTTATGGAAAAAGTGATTTTTACCCAACTTTGCAAGAGCATAACTTGTGATCCAAGTAACCATTTTCTTCCATCCAAAGCTCAAATGAAAGCTCTCAGTAGATACTACAAGATTGTCAACTTCACCACATTCCAAATCTTCATGGATTTTAAGTTATGGATTGATTAAAATCACAAAAATTAAGAAATGAACATTTTCTTGACACTTAGAAAATTTTAGGCAGAATCTGTCTCATGTTTTGCCCAACTTTGGAGGGATTTTTCATTATGATCCAAGATGAATCAATACCTGATGCAAACATCAAATTTGAAGTATGATATGTGGGCTTTTTAAAAAAGTACAAGAGCCTCCCATGATTCAATTTGAGCAAGAAGTTATAAGCCTCACCAACTGACATTTTTCATCCTGGTTTTACAAGACAGATTTCACAACACAACTTGGTTTTGTCATTTTTGTGACTTGGCAAGCCTTGTCACCATGCAAGACAAGTTTCTAATATGCAATGCACCTGTTATCTGCAGAGGAATCATACCATAGAACCTTGCAAGTCAAGACACTATCCCTTTGGCATGTGGCATTCAAGTTTTAAAACCAAAAACTTCAATTTTGTCATGTAGCATTGAAAGGATTTATAGAGGTGGCATGTATCAGTCCATGAAAGTCCATTTGAGTCAAGATTGGTTCAAAAATTAGAAGACCTAAAGCTACAAAGAACAACTTAAGTCAATAGCTAAGAGGAGACTTGGTACCTTAGCATTCAAGGCATGATACATGGGCATATCCATTGGATAATAGATTGATCCAGTCTCCATTCACTATTCCTTCAAAACCAGACTTCCTCTACTATAAATAGAGGTCATTTGTGACTGATTTCAACCACTAAAACAATACCAAAGCCTTGTTTTCTCACTTCCTTCCTCTTGCTCCAAATTTTGAGTTTCAAGGATCAAACTTGGAATTCTGAAAACCAGAGCTTGAATCACTCAAACAACCATCCAAACACTTCACAAATCATCCCTTAGAGGTGTTCAAACCTTCATCTTCAAATCACAACACCAAAATCAGAAAGTCAACCATCAAAATCTCAAAATTTGATTTTTCTGCATTTTTCAAGCCATGTCTTGATTCAATGACTTTCAAAGCCAAACAAAACCTCAAACACTCTCCAAATATCACCCCTAAGCTGTTCCAACAAGTATCCCTCAACTGTAACACCAATTAAGGGAGTTACCATTTTGGTCATTCTTGCCACATTTGCAAGAATGAGCCAATTTCTGTTCCAGAGCTTTCCAGTTAATTTTGATCATCCTAAAAGCTTCTAAGGGGTCTATCAAGAGTGTCCAAAGCATTGAATTACTTCTAGCACAAGCATCTTGAAAGTTAGCAAGAGGAGGTTCAAGAGGTAAGTGCATAACAACTTGAACTTTGTGAAATATGCATTGCTTTCATGTCCATTGATCATGAACATGTCATACATATCATATGTGTTGTGTTTGAACCAATTTACCATGCTATTACTGCTTGTATGAAGTTGTAGCTTAGAACTTGCAAATTTTGACCTATTTTGAAACCACTACCGGGTTTTAAAATATAGGCATTTTTAGAAAATTCCAAGACCACCATTGGATTCCTCATGAAATTATAGGCAAAATCCATCTTTATTTTATCCATTTTCATGGAGAAATAAGAAAGTTATGACCTTCTTGCAAGAGGTCAAAAATCTAGTCATCCTTGGGCAAGGGCCAGGCCATGGCGCCTTGGCCTGGCCTAAAAATACGCCACCCATATATGTTTATGGGATGGTTTTGATACATGGATGTATCACCACCCGAGTGGTAGCAGCGTGTGTTTTTCATGTGTGTTTGGCTAGAGGGCGTGGGTTCAACACCCACCCATGCCATTTTTCATTTTTTTTTGTCATATTTTCACATTTTTGACATTTTTTATATTTTATTTTAAATAATTATTTTTGTTAATCATTTTTTATTATTTGAAATTGATTTTTTGCACAAAAATCACTCACACATTAAAATATTTTATTCACCCAAAAAATCACAAAAAAAATATTTTATTTGACATATTTTTAAATATTTTTAAGAATTTTCTTTTAATTTGTTTTAAACATTTTAAATAAATTCTTTCTCTTGATTTTTCAAAACCATTTGAATTTCAAACCATCATGTGAATAAAACATCTATTTTCAAGCATTTATCAAAGTTCATAACATGTTTATTAAATATATTTGATATTTTTATATCATTTTTATTTAATTTTCTTTGAAAAAGTACAGTTTTAAATGAAATTAGGGTTTCTTCCTTGATTTTGAATCTTCAAACTTTCAACAAATATTTTGGGCCTCTAATAGAGTGTAAGACCCAACCCCTTTGTAAATAAATAATTTCTTGGGCCTCCGTCATAGTATAAGTCCCGATACGATAACGATGCGTCCACTGTTTTTCATCTGGGCCTCTCCTTGAGTATAACCCTCACTTTTCTTCCTTTCAATAAACATTTTGGGCCTCTAATAGATTATAAGACCCAACCTCTATGTACATAAATAATTTTTGGGCCTCTACTATAGTATAAGTCCCACAACGTCTTTCGGTATCGCAGTGCGATCACTGTTTTCAAAATAAATCATCTAGGCTTCTCCTTGAGTATAAGCCCCAATTTTTTGTACATAAACTTTGTTTTAACAATAAACAATCTCCATGGGCCTCTGCTTGAGTTGTAAGCCCCGTACCTCTGTTTTCAAAATCACCTGTCTATTTTAAACTAGTACTAAGAGGAGCATTATTCTCGGTGAAACTGCTCTTAGACCACTTGGGCCTCACTTTGAGTTATAAGCCCCAAACCTTCTTTTCATTCAAAATAACAACAACTTTCTATCAAATTCAAATAAAAAATTCAAAGTTTTCTAAAAACTTTCTTCAATTTCTCAAAACCCTAATCATACAGTTGTAATCAATACAACAAATCACAATACACCTGAGCCTCTTTTCAGAGTGTAAGACCCAACATATTTTCAAATCAATGCCTACTTGTTTATATATATGTTAATTCACTTATTTATATATGCTTGTGCATGTCTATCTAGAGTTTCCCCAGCAGTTAGATCATCCTCAGTTCACCCTTTAGGTCAAATAGAAGGATACTCATAACTTAGTTTAATAAATAGTTCTCTCATAGGAAACTTCCCCAATACAGTCTGCCTCCTCTTGGGCTTTATTCAATATGGAACAAAGAAAGGCATTATTCCCGGTGAAAATTTTCTTAAGACTGTTAGAACTTAGAAACATATAAATGAAATTCATTTCCCCAGAGAGGATTAATTCCCGGTGAAACCTGTTTTGAATTTCTTCAAACCTTGGAACTGTTCAGCAAAGAAAGGATTATTCCCGGTGAAACTTTTCTTGAACTTTTCTTAGACTTGGACCAATAGGCTTCTTAAAAGTTCCCCATAGCCTCCTCTTGGGCTTAGTACAAGGACCACCAGGCTTCTTAAAAGTCCCCCAGCCTCCTCTTAGGCTTAGTACAAGGACCCAAAGGCTTCCTAAAAGTATAGGATAAAATTCAGTCATATCTACTAGTTCCATCCTCAGGAAATTCAAAACTCTAGAACATCCAATCAGTCAATAATTGATCTTCATCTCTAGAACTCTCAACCTCCTCTTGGGCTTCATAAAAGTATACTTGGAAAGTATCACCTCCATAGCCTCCTCTTTGGCTTAGTAGAAGGACCCACAGGCTTCCTAAAAGCATAGGATAGATCCTGATCAATTTTACCAATACATCCATTCTCAGAAGAGTCAAAACCTCTAAAGTTTTTGAACTCATCTTTAAATCCCTCCAAATCCCTAACAAGGCTTAACTTTAATCTTAGAAATCCCCAGCCAGGGTCAGATTGACATCAACAAATCCTCAAAGGAATCAGAGCCTCATGGCATCTAACAAATCAACTCTGCTCAAATCACCATTAAGAGTTAGTTTCCCTTTTGATTCCCCCAACACAGTTTAGACCTTCTCCTGGATTTCAATAATCCTCAGCCAGAGTCAGCCTCCTCTTACGCTTCATATAAGAATTTCCCCTGTCAGCCTCAAATCTTGGGCTTTGTACAAGACAAACATCATACTCCTTAATTGAGCCAGTTCTCTATACTCAAACTTTTCAGCTTCATCATCTTGGGCGTCAAACAAGATATTCAAATAAAACCCTCCTGAGTGGAGTCAGTTTCCTTTAGCTTCAACCTTGGGCTTTGATCAAGGCACACAGAAATCAACATCCCCACAGATGAGACCATGAGTCCTCTCTGTAGGAGGATATCCCTTCTATATATCACATGTCAAAACAAACAATCAAAACTTTTTTCCCAGATAAATTATTGTAAGTGGCACACTTGTTGATTCAAAATCCAAGCTGGAGTCCCACCTTTATCATGGTTAAAATTTATCTTTCATCTAACAGCTGTAAGTGGCAAGCCTCTAGATTCTACACATCCAAGCCAATGTCCATCTCTTAGCATGAAAGATTCATAAAGGAAAAAGTGGCATTGCTCTACAATGGGTTAAAGCTTCGTCCTTTATGACATCTCTCTTATAAAGAAAATTATGGCATTACTGGATTCCATACATCCCAGTTAAAGTAATTTCCCTTATAACCAACTACTTGACATTTTGTGATAAATATGTGAGATATCTCCCTTTAGAGATGACAAATTCTCCCTCTCAATCTTGGGCTTTAAACAAATACTCTGATAGCTTCAATCTTGGGCTTTAAATAAGACACTAAACAAGTTTTCCTCCCATAGAATAGGAGGAACTATAATTGCTCTGATTTCCCAAATCTCTTTACGGGAATACGTAGGCATAAGATTGTGAAATCTTGGCGAGCACACAAATCAAAAATCTTAGGTCCAGTACCTTCCCAAAAACAATAAATAACCCAAAAACAACAAAAACATTCTCTTAACCCTTACAAAGGAAAAACTTTCCCAATCAACAGCAGATTGACTTAAGAAAACATTTCAAACAGTAGAAAATATCTGCAAATAAAGGTTCCTATGGACAACTAGAGATACTCTAGGTGTTAATAGCTCTCCTTTTGTGCAGCCAAACCCCGATCCCCGATCTTTTAGCATTTGTTAAAGAAAACACTTGCGTGCAGAGTAAGTTTAAGATATCTTCCCCTTCCTTTTAAGCTTCATAGGATAAATACAGAAATCAGAAAGTAGCACCAAACAATAGCGGTATGTGGTCGCGTCACCAAAATCATGACATCCACGAAATGAATGTCAATCTAGTAGCAATGCACTCAAGACAAAGTCAATATCACAACTTGCCGCTGCACGATTACAACGCTTGCCCAATTTGTTCAAAAGACAATCAAGGATGTTCTTTTGTACAAGAAACACTTCAGCGTCAAATAGATCTTGGATGAATCCAAGACTACCATGGAAGGAATAATCACCAGGTCAATATGGTTTAGATTTTCGACATTAGTTTAATGAATACCAACTTGGTAGAATTGCATGCCAAACAAGTCAGGTTTGGTTATCTATCAGCCCATAATTAAAAGGACTGCAAAGATTGCTCCGAAAACAATCAAGGTTGTGCACTTGTACAAAGAACTCTTTAACATTTGTTGGACCATTGGTGGCTCCCATTCTACCAAGATGTAAACACACATCACGTTAGCATAACCAATGGAAATCAGGGCAGACACCAAAGCTGTGACATCCGTTTGCTGGAAACGGATTTGGTAAAAATGCATTGCATTCAGAGTGGATACGGCCGGGTGCCACCTATCAATTATGAACGCTATCGAGTATGTTCAGAAAATAGCCAAGGGTGCTACATAGTGCGAGCAGCTCTACAGAATCAAGTGGACCAAGGGGAAACCCAACTATGCCTAAATTTTCAGTCCATCACTATGGTACAAGGTTGCCCAGGGCAACACGCAGTTTATGACATTAAAAACATTGAAACGTCATTGGTCAAATTTCACAAATTCCTGTGTGGACTTGATTATTTTGGTCCGAATCACCACGATTATTCAGCTTGCAGAAAATGTCGCAAGAGTCGACATGGTTGTCTCTTTGTCCAAAATGAGATTCAAGAGTTGTTGGCAAAAAGAACCATCACAGTCTTCAATGAAAGAGAGCTTGCTAATTATGGAATTAACGAGGATGTTTTCACCATAATCCCTCAGAAATCCCTTTCGACAGTGGAAAATTTTCAAACAGTCCCGAGAAAGAACCAATTGAGGTTACTTTTGACAGTCGAAAGACCCAAATAACCCCTTTGGTCATCTACCTACCAGGCCCGATGCCATACGAATAAGAAAAAGCTATTTCGTACAAATACGGTGCGACCATAATAGAAGACGGAAAAGAAATTCACTACCATCCGTTGTCAACATTGCTGATATCAGTCGAGTCACCCGAAGTGGTCGAATCTTTAACAGAGGAGTTATAGAACTTGCAAAAAAAAGGAGCCTCAATCTGAAATTCCTAATCAACAAATTGGTCAATCCAGCAACACGGAGCCTGTGAAAAATAACGATGAAATGTTAAAACTCATCCAAAGAAGTGAATACAACATTGTGGATCAATTATTACAAACTCCTTCTCGGATATTCGTGTTATCTCTCCTGCTCAACTCAGAAGCTTACAGAGAAGCTCTACAGAAAGTATTGGAACAAGCCTTTGTAGAACAAGATGTAACAGTGGGTCAGTTTGATAACATTATTTCCAACATCACTTCCTGCAACAATTTGGGTTTCAGTGAGGAAGAACTTCCAGAGGAAGGCAAGAATCATAACATGGCACTCAATATTATAGTCAATTGTCAGGACGATGCTTTAGCCAGCATAGTGATAGACACAGGTTCATCCTTGAACGTCATGCCAAGGTCAACTTTGGTACGACTATCTTTTCAAGGTACTCCGATGAGAGGCAGTGAGATTATAGTCAAAGCTTTTGATGGATCCAGGAAAATAGTTATCGGCGAAGTCGACCTTCCCATAACCATTGGTCCCCACACTTTCCAAGTCACCTTCCAAGTCATGGATATTTGAGTGGCATACAATTGTTTATTAGGACGACCTTGGATACATGAAGCAGGGGAAGTCACTTCGACACTTCACCAGAAGCTGAAGTTTGTCAAGAACGACAAATTGGTCACAATATGCGGAGAACAAGCTTTTATTGTGTGTAACCTATCATAATTCTCATACTTAGAACCAGAAGAGGTCGTTGGAACTCAATTTCAAGCACTTTCTGTGAGCAATGAGAATCATCAAGAAAAAGGAACGTCAATTTCCTCGTACAATGAAGCTCTCCAAATAATGGGAAGCATTGACATAAAAGGATGAGGGCAAGTTGTGATTCCTGTTGATAATAAGACGAGAAAAGGTTTCGGTTTTTCTCTGGCACTTACCAAGACTACAAAAAAGGATGAAAGCTTTCGTCCCATTCAAGATTTCTTCCACAGTGGAAGCTTCCTCCATCCAATTTCTCAGGAAGTCCACGCCATCGAGGAAAATAATTCTTGTGATACAGATGAAGAATGGAAATCCTATTTCAACGATGAAGGTTATATATCTCAGGAAGAAATGTACATGCCATTTTGCTCTTCGAAGAAAAGTCACATATATATACCAAGATCAGACGTCAGAATGATCAACGGAGATTGCGATCCCAAGGGATGTCATGCTCCACCCAACTCATTGGAAGAAGATACTCTGATGAAAGACAACTTTGATTACAACTCATATGATCCCATGGATGATTTTCCCATTTGAAAACCTTATATGGAAAATATAGGGCAAAAGAGTCATCCAGAGAATGCATATCTGCTGAATGACCTCGAGAAAAATCCACTTGTTCTCCCAGAGTCGTGGGAACCTTACTAGGAAAATTCTGAAAGTGTTAAACATCATGTCGATGAAGTTGCAAGAATCGCAGGACAAGAATTTATCAACTTCACATTTCCTAAGGTCAATTTCATTAAAGAAGATGACTCATCCATCCCCTCAAGAACTTGGGATACCTTGGGGCAGCCAAGCGGCAAGTACGACTTTCTAGTGAAGTACATTGCTCCCGAAAGCTCTCGCATCAGATATGAAGACATCCAACCCACTGGATGGGGATATCCTCTTGAAGATGAAAATACTGTTGAAGATACAATAGAAGAGTATTCTTATGGTAACGCTACATGGGAAGAAGACTCTAGTGATCCAACTCTGCCAGAAATCAATGTCATTACTGAAGACAATCCTGGAAGAAAAATACCGGACTTTTTGATCCACAGAGATGTTCGTCTCCATTGGGTCACGGTCGATGTCCCAAATATCGTTCATAAATCAAAGTAATTGTCTCACTTTGTTTTGGCATTTCACTTTGCCCGGGCGAAAAAGATGTTTTATATGGCTTTCTTTTCTGTAAATGTCCCTCTTCGCTTTGCCCAAAGCGAAAAAGTTTTGTTTTATAGGGTTTGTCTTACAAGAATCGACAAATCATAAATAAAGAATGTCATTATGAATTCCCGCATTAATTGCTATTTTCACTTTTTGCTTTTCTAGAAAATGGTAGTCCTAAAAAACAAAACAAAATAAAAATAAACATTTTTCAAAATACACAGCACACACTTTTGATTCTCTCCGTCTTTTCTAAAAAGGTAGCATCACATTATGCAGATTATTTGTTTTAAACCCCATTGTAGCGAGCGATTTTTGTCGGTGACACGACCACCTTATCGCTGAAATTTGGGTTTTCCTCCTCAAGGAGAAAGGGTGATACTTTCTGATTTCTTATTTATCCCGTGAAGCTGGAAGGGAAAGGGAAGGTATCTAAAACTAACCTTCCACGCAAATGTTTAACTGAACAAACGCTTTAAAGAGATTGGGGGTCCGGGGTCAAGTTATACAATGGGTAGTTGTCAATTACCCATCCTATATGTGGTTATCCACAGGATGTTAGCTTTAGGGTTTCGCTTTGTAATTGATAGTGTTTATCTGCTGATGGGTTGGGAAAGTTTCTTTGGGAGAAATGAATGAGTGAGTGAGTTTTGTTTTCTGTGAAAAGTGATGATGATGATGGCTTAAGGTCTGAAACCTAAGTTTTGATTGATTTGAAGGTACTGGACGTAGAGTTTTTGATTGGTATGCTCGCTAATATTTCGCAATCTTATGCCTGCGTATTCCCGTTTAAATGAAATAGGGAAATCAGAGCAATCGTAGTTCCTCCTATTCTATGGGAGGAAAAAGATGTTTTGGTGTCTTGTTCAAAGCCCAAGACATGAAGCTAAAGGTGATTTGTATCTTGTTCAAAGCCCAAGATATGAAGCTAAAGGGTTTTGGCTGAGAGAGAAATTGTCATCTCTAAAGAGGAGCTGTTGATGTTTGTGTGCTTTGATCAAAGCACAAGTTTGATGCTAAAAGGTTGATTGACTCAGCTAGGGATTTCTTTATACGAAGCCCAAGAGGAGGCTATATGAGACCGACTCAACAAGAGAGTGTATATGTCTTGTACAAGGCCCAAGATTGAGGCAAAAAGAGACTGACCCTTTGGGGATATCATTATATAAAGCCTAAGAGGAAGCTAACAGTTTGACTTTTCTGGAGAAAATGTTCTTTCTGTCTTGTACAAAGCCCAAGATTGAGCCTAAAAGGGATTTTTGACTCCGTTGGGGAGGTTTATATGTGTCTTGTACAAAGCCCAAGAGGGAGGCTGAAATGAGCTTGTCTCAACGAGAGAGTGCTTTTATATGTCTTGTACCAAGCTCAAGACGGAGGCTAAAAGAGTGGACTCAACAAGAGAGTCTTGCAAAGGTGATTGACCCAACGAGAGAGTCTGAGAGTTGATTGACTCAACAAGGGAGTCTTTTATACTCAACAAGAGAGTGGTTTGCTGTCTCGTACGAAGCCCGAGATGGAGGCTAAAAGGAGATTGACCCAACAAGAGAGTCTTTTATACTCAACCAGAGAGTGGGGAAAGGTGATTAACTCAATAAGAGAGTCTAAAAAAATGATTGACTCAACAAGAGAGTCTAAAAAGTGATTGACTCAACAAGAGAGTCTGAAAAGTGATTGACTCAACAAGAGAGTCTGAAAAGTGATTGACTCAATAAAAGAGTCTGAAAAGTGATTGAATCAACAAGAGAGTCTAAAAAGGTTAGCTCCGCTGAGGGAGAATTATTGTACAAAGCCCAAGAGGAGGCTGACTGTGTTAACGAAAGATCATTATACAAAGCCTAAGAGGAGGCTATCTTACCGCTGAGGATTAGATCCATAGGAAGGCCCAAGGGTGGGGAACTCTCATGAAAGAGACCGGGTTTCTGCTGGAGATTTATCTAGAGTGATCGGTGTTTTTTTCTATGTTTGAAAGGAACTTGAGAATGTCTTTGAGACTCAAGGGGGGTTTAGACTGTCCAAGTCTAATGGTGTTGAAGAGTTTTATCTTTTGTATGGTACCCAAGAGGAGGCACGGGCCATAAGGGATGAGAATCAACCCTAAAGTGGCCTGAGGTCAAACACTGGAAAGACTGCTCTAGCAAAGGATGACTAAGTTCTGTCTTATACCTTTAAGAGGTCGTCAAGGTCCTTGTATTAAGCCCCAAAGAAGGAATGAGAACTTCTAAGAAGCCGAAAGGTCCTTGTACAACGCCCAAGAGAAGGCGGGGGTGCTTTTAGGAAGCCTGTGGGTCCCCAAACCAAGAGAAGTTCAAGAAATGTAATTCACAAAGAAGAGATCATTCCAGGAATGTTCAAGGGTTTGGAAGAAACTCAAGAGATGCTATTAATGGAGAATAGATCAACTCTGGGGAGTAGAATTTCTTTGACAATTTCTAGGGGTGACAATCTGAGAAAAGGTTCACCGAGAATACTGTCTTTCTCTTTGTTCCATATTGTTTAACCCCAAGAGAAGGGAAGACTGTATCTAGAATCCTATGGGGACTAGTTTTGTTTGTATTCAAGAGTGACCAACGGGCTTTACCTAGTTCTAGACGTAGTTGTCGGGGAAAACTCTAAATAACTATACTAGTATATATACAGTTGATATATGACGAGTATTTAAAAGGTGTGAAAGAAGACTTACAGTGAAGCAACTCCATAATACAGTTATTTATATGAAAGCAGATAAAAGAAAGCGGATAAACACTTACCCGTTGTAGAGCTTCCATGCTGTTTTGCTAGTTGTTCAAAGAAATTAAAGAAAGTTTTGATAGGAACTATACATTTGGATTCAAAATCAAAGGAGAAAGTATTTTGAACAGAGATAGGGGCTTACAGCTCAAGGAGAGGCCCAAATTTTAACAGTGATTATACTGTTGTTTTGAATTTGTACAGGGACTTATACAAGTGATTGAGGCCCAAAAAAAGATTTTTTGTACAAGGGGTGGGTCTTACACTCTACCAAGAGGCCCAAAAGTGCTTTAAAGAAAAGAAATGAGACTTACAACACGAGGGCAGGCCCAATTGTTTGTTTGAAAATGGCGATCGCGCCGAGGATTCTGACGGTATCGGGACTTATACAATACACTGAGGCCCAAAATTGTTTATTTACAAAGGGATAGGTCTTACACTCTACCGAGAGGCCCATGAGGGTTTTGAAAAAGTTTGCTAGGGTGAAAATCAACAAAACCCAAATTTCATCATTTTTTAAAGTAATTATTCAAAGAAAATTAATTAAAATGATAAAGATACCAAATAAGTTTGAATAAACAACTTGTGATTTTTGGTTAAGGTTTAAAAAATGATATTTAACCACAAGATGAATTAAAACTCATTTGGTCTTGATTTTTCAAGGAGACTATTCATTTTTTAAAAAGTTTTAAAACAATAAAAATGAATTTATTTACAAAAATATCAACTATATTAAATAATCAATATAAATCTGATTTTTTTTAGGAATAAAATATTTCAACATTTTTGTGATTTTTCCGAAAAAGAATCAACCAAAAATGATTAAAATTGAGAGAGTTATTAACTTTTCAAATCATTTAAAAATAATATGAAAAATGATAAAAAGTGGAAAAATGGTAAAAAAAGAGGATCTGGGGCGAGGGGGATTCGAACCCCAGACCTCTTGTGTGCAATGCGCGCCTCCTAGCACTGGGGTGGTGATACATCCGTGTATCAAAACCACCCCATGGATATATGAGACATGCCTTGTTTTTTGCCTGGCCAAGGCAAGGCAAGATTTTGGCCAAAAACATGAAGCTTGTAACTTTCTCATTTCTCCATGGATTGGGACAAAATTTAGGTCCATCCTGCCTAAAATTTCACAAGGAATCCAATGGTGGCGGTGGTTTTTTCAGATGAGGCTCCTATTTCAAAACCCGATAGTGTTCTTGAAATAGGCCTATAGTTGCATTTTCTATGCTATCTCTTATTACAGGCATGAATTACATGATGAATTGGTTCAAACACAACACATATAACATGTATGAGATGTGCATGGTCAGTGGACCTCAAAGCAATGCATATTTCAAAGAGTTCAAGTTGTGATGCTTACCTCTTTAGGAGCTTTTTGGGCAATCTGTCAAGTGTTTTGTTCCAGAAACAATTTGATGTTTTGGACACCCTCAAATGATCCCTTAGAAGCTTTTAGAATGGTTGGAATCAAGTGGAATCCTTAGGAATAAGTTTGAGTCCTTTCTTGCAAAAGGGGCAAAAGTGGCCAATATAGCAACTCTCTCAAATGGTGTTCCAGATGTGGAGAACCATTTGGGACAGTTCAAGGATGATATTTGGAGTGTGTTTGAGGCTTTATTTGGTTTTGGAAGTGACTGAATCAAGACATGGCTTGAAAAATGCAAAAAAGTCCAATTTTGAGGTTTTGAGAGGGAACTTTGTGATTTTGGTGTTACAGGTCACTTATGAGAGTTTGGACAGTTTAGATATGATATATTGGATGTGTTTGGATCATGAGCTGTGATGGAAATGCTCTCTAACTCAAAAACTCAGAGTTACCTTGCAAAAGAAGGCATTTTGGACTAGAGAAAGAGATTTTGAGGAAAGCAAGTGTTGTAGTGCTCTGGTGTACTCAAACTGAGCCCAAATGAGCTCTATTTATAGTAGAGCAAGTTTGTTTTGCAAGTAATAGTGAATGGAAACTGCAGCAACTCATTGTCCAATTGCATCACTTTGGAATCTTAAGTCTCCTCTAGCCATTGACTAGAGGTTAGAGCACATGCCTATGGTCCTTTGGTTCAGAGCTTATCCTTGACTCATTCAGTTGGAAATGGCTCAGTTCATGCCACCTTGGTGCATCCATTGAATGCTTGGAAACAAAATCGGAGTCTTGGCCTCTTATAGGCTTTTTAGGGTTTAGCATGCTACTTTGGGAATCTTGGACTTGGGAGGCTGATGGATCAGTGCTTGTCCCTTGGTTGTTCCCCCTTGAGGTGTTCAGATGGATAAGCATGCTTGGAATTGCACAATTTGAGCAAATCGTGCCTTTATGCACAAATCTGCCTTACTAAGACAGTTTGCAGCAAGGCATGTTGCAACTGTCATAACTCCTAGCTCAGAAGGAGTTTGATGAAGCTCTTGGACATTTTGGAAAGCCCTTATGTGATACAACATATGTGTGAACATAGTTTGTCTTGAAACTTTTTGGATCCAAGTGAAAAATCCTCCTACATTTTGAAAAAAAGCAAGACAGATTCTGCCTTAGTGAAAATTTCACTCAGTGTTGGAAAAAGTGACATTTCAGGTTTTCAGCCATTTTGATCACTCCATACCTTAAAATCCATGAAGATTTGGAATGAGATGTAGTTGACACTTTTTAAGTATGCCATGAGAGCTACAAATCCATCTTTGGATCAACCAAAATGGTTGCTTGGATCTCAAGTTATGATCCTTGGAAGTTGGCACCCTAGCCACTTTATTTCATAACTTAGAAAAATTCTAAGTTTTTATGGTTACCCCTTTTACAAGTTATCCCACTTTATTTAATTTTTCTTGATGAATGATATTTCCAATCACACATTAACATCATTTTAGGGTTAAGGAACCATAATTATGAAAAATCTCAAAAAGTCAAACTTTGACTTTTATGCACAATTGACTTTTTACCAGATGAATTCCAAACTGTGCGATCCTCTATGAAATCAAGTCCTTGCCCTAAACCAAACATGATGGATATGTTCCATATGTGTTATGGGGTGTATTGAATCATGTCCCAAGCTTTGGGAGCATGTCTGAGTCAAAAGTCAAAGGTACAGTTGACATTTTCCTCAAAACTATAATTGTGGTCCAGATGAAATTGAAATTTGTGGATCAAGCTTCTTGGATCAATCCATTGTTGCAAATGGATCAATGTGGTTTATTAGAGACCCTCAAATCATGTCTTGAGGTCTTGGCTCATGTTTTGTCCCAAAAGTCAACTTAGGGGTGAATTAGGTCATGAAACCCTAATTCCTGATTTGTGGTGAATGCATCCCCTGAGGTCAAATTGACTTGATGATTGGGTTTATGAGTTCCCTTAGAGTATTTAGGGTTATGCTTTAAAGCATTGGCTCATGCCCAGATGAAAATTTCCATCTGGAGGCCCCAGTCGACCAAAACCCTAATTTGGTGACACTGGCGATCTTGAGGCTGGACCCACTTGGAATACTGCAACCTTGTTCTTGATTCTTGATATGGGAGTCCCCTTGATCCCTTATGAATGTTTGAGAGGTTAGACGAGTTGAAGATCATCTCATTTCTTGATTGATCCTTTGTCTAAAAGCTCTGAGAGGGCTTGAAAACCCTAATCTCTGATTGTAGTGAATGCTCAACAATTCATGAGGAGATTGATGAGGAATAAAGGTACATCCATATTGTGATGATTGTTTGTACAATGATGGAAATCTTGTGGTCAAAATTTGGGGTATGACAGATTCCGCTATTTAATCTTCTTGGACCCGAAGGTGTGAATGGCGAAGGTATTCGGGCATTCAGGGTGCAAGAGGATTAAATATCAGAATACCCAAAATTTTGATGGTGGTTATGAATGGCAGCTTGCTCATCCATCTTCTTTTGCTAAGCAATGATGCTTAGAAATGGTAAACTTCCCCTCGATCCTGGTCTTCAGCCGAGGAACTGGTCTCAGCTTTCTTTTGAAATAAACTTCCCCTCGATCCTGGTTTCCTACAAAGGAACTGGTCTCAGTTTCTGATGTAAACTTCCCCTCGATCCTGGATTCCTACCAAGGAACTGGTCTCAGATTCTTTTGTAAACTTCCCCTCGATCCTGGTTTCCTACCAAGGAACTGGTCTCAGTTTCTTTTGTCAATAAACTTTCTTGACAAGGGACACTATTCGTAGCGGTTTTCCTCAAACTTCTCGCCGAATTTTCCTGTGGAGATGCCATTTGATGGAAAAAGTTTTGATGTCAGACTTGCTGGGGAACCCATTCGTCTGAGCTGCAGAGGTGTACAAACTTCTCTATTGGAGACGCCATTTGTTGACTCTACTGGGGAAAAACGAGTCTCTTGAGAGACTGCTTTCTGCTTGGGGATACTACATCATACTTTTCTTCGAGACCTTCTCGGAGAAATGCCATACAATGTACCCCAATTTTGAGGCGCTGATGACTTCAGTGACATTGATTTTCTAGAGAGAAGAACCACTATGTTACTGAGAGTCATTAGTTGCGAGGCTCTCTTTGGGATTTTCTTTAATCCGGGAAAGCGAAAATATCATCTTCAGTGGAGAAGAGTGATGTTTGTCGAGAGTTCTCTTGTTTTTTCAGAGGTTCAAGTTATCAAAGTGGTCAACGGCCCAACTCCAATCCAGAAATAAACTGGATGAGAGATTGTTCAGACGCAACACTTCCTGATGAGGAAAGAACTGACAACTCGATTGAGAGGACTTTTATTACTAGGGGATAAGACCGACTAGAGTGATAGTGATGCAATATGAATATGAATGTAAATTAATAATGCAAGATGTATGTATGTTTATGCTGACAAAACTGACACGACATATAGACTAACAGATGAACACGGCTGGATACTCGGCCACTGCGGGGGATGAAAAGTACTGTTTTTTCAAGAGTAACAATTTTTCCTTGCTTAGGAGAGAGATGGTCCCTGCGGGGAAAACCGTTGGTCGGGCTTAGGATATGAAAACTCTGTCGGGGATGTCAGACAAAACATTCGCATCTGACACAGCTTATCCTTCGTTCAGGCGTACTGGTTAAGAAGGAGTACTTTGATTCCGTACTTTGAAGCTCGATTACTTCTGGAGAAGCGATCGATGTTCTTTCGATGTTCAACAGTCAAAAGAAATTGCCATCTTTATTTAAAAGCAAAAAAAGTTTGACAAGTAAATCCATTTTTGTTTTATTTCAGGAATCGTTGATCATGTTAAAATGTATCATTCCGTAAAGCTAAAACAACATAAGAATTGCAAACAAAAGCACTAGGGCTCAAATTTTATTGATAGGATGGAAATCAGCCGAGCGCGTGATTCCATACAGTATTTACAAAGTTAGAAAATGGTAATTTTAAGGGAACATGGCTACATTGGAACATAACGACCATTATCCTTCTACCAACTTTGAATTCTGGGCATCCTTAGCTTTTGTCGAAGATGACCTTGACTGGAGTTTTTCTGATGAACGACATGACTGTTGCTGAGGGATTTAAACTGATCAGACATAATTACTTGCCATTATCCCTAACCGTTGCATGGATTGTACTTTGATATTTCCAATCCACCGGGATGATTTTTAATTATGTCTCTAATTTTTGCCTGGACCGCCATTTCGGGTTTTCAATCCACCGAGACGTTTTCTTTTCTTGTTTTTTTATTTAGGCGATGTATTTCTTGACTACGTCAACATTTGTGGGGTAGGAAAATTCCTCTCCGTCCATGGTTGCGAGTCTCAAGGCGCCGCCTGAGAAGGCTTTCTTGACCACATAGGGGCCGTCATAATTCGGGTTCCATTTGCCCCGGGAATCAGTGAGAAATGATTGGATCTTTTTTAGCACGAGGTTTCCTTTCCTGAAGATGCAAGGTCGGACCTTTTTGTCAAATGCCTTCTTCATTCTCTGTTGATACAACTGACCATGGCATAGAGCTGTTATTTTCTTTTCTTCGATCAGGTTCAGTTTGTCGTGCCGACTTTGACACCATTCGGCCTCTGTTAGCTTAGCCTCCATCAATACCCGGATTGATGTGATCTCTACTTCTATGGGAAGCACTTCCTCCATGCCATATACTAGAGAGAAATGGGTTGCCCCTGTTGAAGTGCGGACATATGTGCGATAACCTTGAAGAGCAAAGGGCAGAATTTCGTGTCAGTCTTTGTAGGTTACAACCATTTTTTGAACTATCTTCTTGATGTTCTTGTTAGCCGCTTCTATCGCTCCATTCGTCTTGGGTCGGTAGGGAGATAAGTTATGGTGTTCGATCTTGAACTCAGTGCACAGCTCTTTCATCATCTTATTCTTCAAGTTGGATCCATTATCAGTAATGATCTGGCTTGGAACACCATAACGACAGACGATATTGTTTTTGATAAATCGGACCACCACTTGTCGGGTTACATTGGCGTATGATGCTGCTTTGACCCACTTGGTGAAGTAGTCAATGGCTACTAGGATGAAATGATGTTCGTTCGAAGCTTTGGGTTCGATCATGCCAATCATGTCGATTCCCCATATGGAAAAAGGCCATGGGGAAGAGAGAACTTTGAGATGCGTTGGCGGTACATGGAATTTGTCAGCGTATATCTGACACTTATGACACCTCCTCATGTACTTGTAGTAATCGGATTCCATGGTCAACCAGTAGTACCCTGCTCTTAGAATTTTTCTTGCCATTGTGGTCCGTTGGCATGAGTGCCAAAGGATCCTTCGTGAATTTCGTTTATCAGCATGTTTGATTCTGGTCCGTCTACACATCGGAGCAAGACCATGTTAAAATTTCTCTTATAGAGTGTATCACCGCTCAGGAAGAAGTTTCCAGCTAGCCTTCTGAGGGTCTTTCTGTCCTTTTTGGATGCCCCGGGTGGGTATTCTTGTTTCTGAAGGAAGCATTTGATATCGTGATACCAAGGTTTGTCGTCTATAACTACTTCAATTGTGAAGATGTAAGTAAGCCGTTCTAGTCGCATTATGTCAATCTTAGGTATGCCGTTCCATTGACCTACACTAATCATGGAAGAGAGAGTGGATAATGCATCAGCCATGTGATTATCTTCAAGAGGGATATGATGAAACTCGATTCTGTTGAAGAATGGTAAAAACCTTCTTGCGTAGTCTCTGTAAGGAATCAATCCTGATTGGTATGTGTTCCAATCTCCTTTGATCTGATTGATAACCAGGGCTGAGTCGCCATATACATCCAAGTTCTTGATCCTTGAGTCGATCGCTTCTTCAAGACCCATGATACAAGCTTCGTATTTGGCCTCGTTGTTGGTACACTTGAATGTTAGTCTGGCGGTGAAAGGAATGTGGGTACCCTGAGGTGTTACGATGATTTCCCCAATTCCGTTTCCATAATGATTGACAGCTCCATCAAAGATTAGTCCCCATTGGGAACCTGGTTTTTGCCCTTCACTGGGTAGCGGTTCATCGCAATCTTTCATTTTTAAGTACATGACATCTTCGTCTGGGAAGTCAAATCTGACTGATTCTTCATCGTCAATTGGTTGATGAGCCAAATGATCGGCTAAAATACTCCCTTTGACGGCTTTCTTAGCGTGGTACTCGATGTCGTATTCTGACAACAATATCTGCCAACGGGTTATCCTTCTCGTGAGAGCAGGCTTTTCAAAGACATACTTGATTGGATCCATTTTGGAGATTAACCAAGTAGTGTGACAAATCATATATTGGCGAAGACGTTTGGTTGCCCAAGCCAGAGCACAGCAAGTTTTCTCTAGCATAGTATACCGAGTTTCACAGTCTGTAAACTTCTTGCTCAAATAGTAGATGACAGACTCTTTCCTTTTGGTTTCGTCTTGTTGGCCAAGTACACAACCCATGGAGTCCTCCAAGACTGTTAAGTAAATGATCAGTGGTCTTCCTTCCACTAGAGGTGATAGAATCAGTGGGTTCAACAAGTATTCGTTGATACTGTCGAAGGTGGTTTGGCAGTCTTCTGTCCAAACACAGTCCTGATTCTTTTTGAGTAATTTGAAAATCGGTGCACATGTCGCGGTCATGAGGAATATAAATCTGGAAATGTAGTTCAAACGTCCCAAGAATCCCCTGACTTGTTTTTCAGTCTTTGGAGAAGGAATTTCTTGAATGGCCTTGACCTTGTCAGGGTCAACCTCAATTCCTTTCTGGCTGACGATGAACCCTAACAGTTTTCTCGAACGAACACCGAATGTGCACTTATTGGGATTCAAGCGGAGTTTTTACTTTCTCAGACACTCGAATAGTTTTGACAGGTGGGTCACATGCTCCTCCTCTGTTCTAGATTTAGCAATTATGTTATCGACATATACCTCGATTTCTTTGTGTATCATGTCATGAAACAGAGTAGTCATGGCCCTTTGATAGGTTGCCCCGACGTTCTTCAAACCGAACGGCATTACCTTGTAACAAAAGGTGCCCCATGGGGTGATAAACAAAGTTTTCTCCATGTATTTTCGGCGCCATTTTGATCTAATTATAGCCCAAGAATCCATCCATGAAGGAGAAGACTTTGAACTTTGTTGTATTGTCTACCAGCATGTCTATGTGCGATAAGGGAAAGTCTTCCTTTGGACTTGCTTTGTTCTGATCCCTGTAGTCTACACACATTCTGATCTTTCCGTCCTTTTTCGGAACTGGTAATATGTTAGCTAACCATTGAGGATATTCTTACGTGGTGAGGAAACCCGCGTCAATCTATTTCTGTACTTCCTCTTTGATTTTGATGGCCATATCTGGATGAGTCTGTCTTAGTCTTTGTTTCACGGGCGGAAATTCTGATCTCAATGGTAGATGATGTTCCACGATGCTGGTATCTAACCCTGGCATGTCCTGATAGCACCAAGCGAATACATCGGGAAACTCTTTGAGAAGCTTTGTCAAACTTTCTTTGACAGTTGAACTGAGCAGTGCCCCAATCCTGACCTCTTTTCTCTCTTCCTTTGAACCCAAGTTGACCGTTTCCAACTGCTCTTTGTGAGGTTTAATGGACTTTTCCTCTTGTCTGAGTAATCGGGAGATCTCTTCTGGAATTTCTTTGTCATCTTCTTCTTCAGCCTCAAATATCGGGAATTCAAAGTTGGGAGAAGGCATTGGATCGTATGTTTCAACGGGGTTTAAAAATGCATGACGTGATGATTGTTTTTAGAAGAGATAGAGAGAATGCAAGAGTGTGTGTAGTGTATTTTTTTAAAAATGCTTGTTTTTATTATTTGAGATGTTTTTTAGGATTACCATTTTCTGAAAAAGCGAAAAGAGAAAACAGCAATAAATGCGGAAATTACAGAACGACGTTATTTTATTCATGATTTGGTCGATTCTTGATCTGGTGGAGCAGGATCATTGGAATCTGTCTCCCAGGAAGAGTTGTCGTAGGAGAATTCCTTTGTTGCATTTTGCGTAGCATTTGTGCTCTCAGCTGTATCTCCCCATCCAGTTGGCTAGATGTCTTCGAGCCTGATACGAGAGCTTTCCGGAGCGGTGTACTTGACCAAGAAGTCGAATTTGCCACTTGGTTGTCCCAAGGTGTCCCATACTTCTTTGGAACTAGAGGAGTCATTCCTTTCGATGACGTTGACCTCGGGAAAAACATAGTTAAGGAACTCTTATCCTATAATTGTTGCGAATTCATCGTTGTACTGGATGTTTTCTAAATGCCCTGAGTAATGATCCCTTTATTTGGTGGGGACGCAGGTATTCTTTTTAAT
This sequence comes from Lathyrus tuberosus, assembly GCA_022829125.1. Classification (NCBI taxonomy): domain Eukaryota; kingdom Viridiplantae; phylum Streptophyta; class Magnoliopsida; order Fabales; family Fabaceae; genus Lathyrus; species Lathyrus tuberosus. Next base: position 4,578,532 of record JALAZF010000483.1, on the reverse strand, counting down.
GATGCTAAACTGATATGCATTGTTCGGCTGATTCTCTTGTCCCGAGTCTCCTGGGTATGGCTGCCACATTGGTAAGCCATCCATCGGGCTATAATAGTCGTTATTAAAGCTGTCTTTCATTAGAGTGTCTTCCTCTAATGAGTTGGGTGGAGCACGACATCCTTCCGACTCACAATCTACGTATATCATTTTGACATCTGACCTTGGTATATATCTCGGACTCTACGCGGGATAGAAAAATGGCGTATGCGCCTCTCCCCGAGACATATAACCGTCCTCGTTAAGATAGGACTTCCATTCTTCATCCGCGTCGGAGGAATCACCTTCGTTGATAGTTTGTACTTCTTGAGACACTGGGTGAAGAAAACCTCCACTGTGGAAGAAGTCCTGAATGGGATGAAAACTTTCATCGTTAGCAGCAGTATGGGTACAGGTTGAGGAAAAGCCAAGACCTTTCTTCGCTTTGTTATTAATAGGAATGACAAGTTGTCCCCATCCTTTCGCATTGTTGCTTTTGATTACTTCGAGAGCATCTCTGTACGAGGAAATTGATGCTCCTTTTTCTGATTGATTCTCATTTCCCACTGAAAGTGCTTGGAATTGAGTTCCAACGACCTCCTCTGGTTCTACACAAGTGGATGATAATAAGTTACTCACGAGCAAGGCTTGCTCTCCGCACACCGTGACGAGTTGGTTGTTTTTGACAAACTTCAGCTTTTGGTGAAGTGTCGAAGTGACTGCCCCCACCTCGTGTATCAAAGGTCTTTCTAATAAGCAACTGTATGTTTCCCGGATGTCCATGGCCTGGAAAGTGACTTGGAAGGTGTGAGGACCAATAGTTATGGGAAGGCCGATTTCGCCGATAACCGTTTTTTGGGATCCGTCAAATGCCTTGACGGTGACCTCACTGGCTCTCATCAGAGATCCTTGGTATGATAATCGCATCAATGTAGACTTTGGCATCACATTTAGAGTTGATCCGGTGTCTACCAGTATGCTGGCTAATGCATCGTCCTGGCAGTTGACTGTAATATTGAAAGCCATGTTGTGACGGTGGCCCTCTTCCGACAGTTCCTCATATCTGAATCCCAAGTTATTACAAAAAGTGATGTTGGAGATGATGCTGTCGAACTGTCTTATCGTCACATCTTGTTCCATAAAGGCCTGCTCTAAGACTTTCTGTAGAGCCTCCCTGTGAGCTTCAGAACTGAGTAAAAGAGATAGTACAGAGATTCTTGAAGGAGTTTGCAACAGCTGATCAACAATGTTGTAGTTTCTTTTCTGGATGAGCTTCAGTATCTCATCGTTGTTCTTTAAAAGGTCGGGATTACAGGATTGACCAACTGGTTGATTAGGAACTTCTGTTTGAGGTTCCTTTTCTCTGGTAGGTTCTGCAACTCCTCGGTTAAAGATTCGACCGCTCCGTGTTAGTCGACTGATGTCTGCAATATTCACGACAGAGGGTAATGGAATTTCCTTCCATTCTCAATTGTTGTTGCACCGTATTTGTAAGGGATAACCTTAGTTGATTCATACGGTAACGGTCCTAGTGTATAGATAATTACAGGAGACTTCTGATTTTTCTGACCATTGTAAGTTATTTCAATCAGTTCCTGGTTAAGAACCTTCGATTCGTCAAGTAGAGGGATGATGGCACAAACATCTTTGGTCCTCTCATGATCAGAGATTACGACAATGTCCTTGATTTGATTAGCGAAATAGTCTGACGTCAAATTGATTGATCCAGAACTTGGACACGGTCGAATTTCTTTGTGGTCCAACTGACTCTGAAGGGCTGCTCGCACGAGGTAACATCCTTGATTATCTTCAGAGCAAACTCGACATCGTTCATAGTTGCGTGGTGGCACCTAGCCACGTCTGCTTTGTATGCAGTGTACCCTTACTGGGTTTGTCTCCATTGATCGGACATCCTGACTTTGATACCTAGCAGGGTTCGCGTTAGTCATGCTGACTTGTTGTGTGTCCTCATCCATATAGATCGGAAGCCACCAGTGGTTTAACAAGTGTTGAAGCATTCTTTGAATGAAAGCACATCCTTGGTCGCTCTCACAACATACTGCACAGTTTTGATAATTATGTGAAATCAGAAAACCGAGCTGGACTTGTGTAGCGTGCAACTCCACCAAGCTGGTATTCATTAAAAGAACATCAAAGAGTTGAATCATGTTGACTTGATAGTGATTTCTATCACGGTAATCCTGAATCCATCCAAGATCCATCTGACGCTGAAGGGCCTCTTATACAAAAGAGCATCCCTGACCATTTATCGAGCAAATCAGACAGGAATCGTAATCGTGCCATGGAAGATTATGATGTTGGCTTTGCCTTGAGTGCATCGCCACCAAGTTGATATTCATCGCATGGATGTCGTGATTTTGGATGATGTTGGAATTCGAGTAAGTCATGTTGACATCACGAATTCGGTACTCTTGGATCCATCCAAGATCCAATTGTTCATGTAGAGTTGATTGCACCACAAAACATCCTTGATTGTTTTTAGAGCAGATATCACACTGGTGATAATTGTGAGGTGGCATATGGCCGTATCTGCTCTGTCTATAATTCATCTTGACCGAGTTGGCCCTCAATAAGAGTACATCATGAATTTGATAGCTGTGGTTAGACTCCCCTTCTATCAAATTTACCGCAGCTTTCTCGTGTTGAGCCAGAGGGTTTGTGAGAACATTTGGATTCGTATCCTTGAAGGATAAGACCCCGCTCTTAACAAGCTTTTGTACATTGGATTTGAAACTGAGACAGTTCTCTATGTTATGCCCTGGTCCTCCTTGATGGTAAGGGCAAGTTTGATCCGCTTTGAACCAAAAAGGCGGATTCTCCGGGATTGCAAGAGGATACCTGGTTTGGACATGCCCCTTGACCAGTAATAATGGAAACAGTTCTGCGTACAACATCGGTATAGGGTCAAACCCTGGTGGTCGCGTTGCACGGTTGTTATTGTACGGAGGACGAGCCTGCTGAAGAGGCTGTTGTGTCCTTTGCTGATATTGTTGTTGATTCGGTTGGCTTTGAGCAACCTGAGGTTGATACGTAGGAATAGGCGCTGGGTTGATAGCAGGAGTTACAGCTGCTAATGGTTGGTAACGTCACCTTTGCTTTCCGAGAGAGATATTACCAATATCTTGCTCCTTTTTTTTAGGGAGAGCACTACCATATCTTTTGGTACTGCTTGATAATCCAGTATCTTTTACTAAACGTCCTTCTCGAACTGCTTCTTCAAGAAGAACTCCCATGCCTACCATTTCAGTGAAGTCACTGGGCGCACTGGCAACCATTCTGTCCTAGTAAAATGAGCTAAAGGTTTCCAGGAAGATCTTCGTCATCTCTTTTTCCTCAAGAGGTGGACAAATCTGGGCTGCAATTTTACACCATCTCTGAGCATATTCCTTGAAGGTTTCCTTATTCTTCTGCGACACGGCTCTAAGTTGATCTATGTCCGGTGCCATATCCAAGTTATACTTATATTGTTGAACGAAGGCAGCGCCAAGATCCCGGAAAGTGGCGATCTTATTGCGGTTTAATCCCATGTACCATTTTAGTGCGACACCGATTAAGCTATCTTGGAAGTAATGGATCAGTAGCTGGTTGTTCTCTGTCTGAGTTGACATCCTCCGAGCATACATCACCAAATGACTTTGAGGGCAAGAATTACCCTTGTACTTTTCAAATTCGGGCACTTTGAACTTGTGCGGAACTTTCACATTGGGGACCAAACAATGGTCAGCGGCGTCCTTTCTAAATAGATCCTGACCGCGAAGGGCTTGCAGCTCTTTCTGTATTTCCAGGAACTGTTCTTGGAACTCCTTCATTCTCTCGTCCATACTTTCGTTTCCACCAGAAGGTATCTGTGGAATTTGTCCTTTTGGGACAGTGTGCACCACGGGGGGTGGTACAGTGATTACGGAAGAGACTCTTGGTGCTTCCCGAAGTTTGTAACCTTCAGGAGTCGCTGTCAAGCCTCTTGCATCTTCGTTTTCTCCAAGTTTGTAACCTTCAAGCCCAACGGTTCCAACTGCGGTTCCCTGATCTTCAGTGATCGGCAGAACATATCCTTCTGGGATATAATTAATAGGCATGCCCCAGTGACGATTGTCGTTCCCGGGATTTTCATCCAAGTACAAATGCGAAAGTGGCGCGGAAACAGAGTCGCCAACAATGTGTATTTATCCCAAGAGAGGGAAAGGAAACACAACGTAAACCTGAGGGGAAGGGAAAGAGCATGGTCTCACGACCAAGAGAAACGGGTAAGGGAGTCAGTTACGCGAGGGGAAGGTATTAGCACCCCCACGCTTCCATCGTACTCGATGGGATCTATGCTTGTTGTCTTAATCAAAGGGTGTCGTCGTCTGGAGCTCCACTGCTACTGGAAAAGGGAAGGAATGGGAACGGAAAAGAACGAAGAAACGAAGAAGAAAAGAAAAGGAAGTGACTCGATAGGACATTTGTAACACCCCAGTTTCCCATTTTATAAAAATAAAAGTAATACGGATAAAATCAGAGTTTTCAACTTTTACAAGTAGGATGCTACACCAAACAACAACAACAATAAAAATCCTTTGTATTAAATGAACTAAAATAGCGGAATAATCATTTCATAAGTTCACGGTACACTTGCCAAAATACTCCAAAACTCCACAAAAACTCGTGGTCCTCAAAATATTGAATTCAAAAAAGATATGTAACAAAATTCAATGAAGAATAACAATAAATAAAATCCCCAAAATTCTCGTGTTACGTATCAGAGCGACTCCTACGACTCGAACAGGCAACACGCACTCCAAGCAACTCAAGTACCTGGATTATCTGTACTTCCGAAGAAGCACAGGCACAACAACAACAAAGGGGTGAGAACTACATTTAATAATAAACGACAAATAACACATGATAAGAGTAGATGCTCACACACAATCATACAATCACATAAGCACGACCTACTTGTCACTTTCAATCATAATTCAATCAACATAAAATGATAATGCAATGCGACTCAACAATAGACACAATGCCTGTGGTACCAACAATCACCATGGTTCATTCAATTGAACCCGGATAAATCACACACACCTCTAGTTGGCAATGATTTATCCCACCACTCTCCACATTGGAGTTCGGATGAATCACATACACTCCTCCTGAGCAATGATCCATCACCACCGACACACCGTGAATGCATGACATCAATATGCATATAATTCATGTATAATCACACTCATACATTTCCACGATCCTCCTGATCACAATCAATACATAACACCGCAGAAAACACCTCACACGACGCTAATTAGCTGATTACTAATTAATTCACCAAAATTATTAAATTAATTATTTTTATCACCAATCCTACATTTTTCAAGGTCTGACATCTATCCCCAACCTCTCAAACCAAAAGAAACAACTTCGGACGCGAAAACTGGAAAGAAATCTTGAAACGGAAAAATTCTGCACTCTCACTGGCCATACACGTATTGCCCTAAGCCATACGCGTATTGCCCATCTCGCCCGCCCATCCATATGTGTATTTCCCCACTTGATACGCTATGGGCAGCGACCTATTTTTCCATCAAAATTCCACTTCAGATCTCGTTACGCATAACGCCCCCTCTTACGCGTAATGCCAAGCTTCCATATGCGTACGGGCAGAGGGTCGTGCCAAGCCTCCTTTTGGCCCTCCCATACGCGTATTGACCATATCCATACGCGTATTGCCCTACCTGATACGCGTATGGAAAGATCTATTACGCAAATGCAATTTCCCCACACCAGTCTGGGTTCTGCTACGGGATCCTCACTTTTCCACTCCAATTCAGTCCTAAACTTGTTTCTACACTAGTTTTAGGTCCTATTCTTCATCTTACTTCTTTCACCTATCATTACTAGTCAAATTTATGGTTCTTGGATCTAATTTCGACCACTCAACCTGCACCAAAACTCAGATCTGCAACATTCATATTCATACAGTACCAGCAACACCAAAATATCAAACAATCAGAATCGCAATGATTTAATTCACACAATTCTCATCATAGATTCACATATGCATCACATAATCATAATGCAGCATAAATTCATACGAATTCCTACGGGGTTAAGGACTTCCCACTACTCTCTCATGATTACATTGCCAATATTAAACCCATTCTCACCCCTTACCTCGAATTTCTTGATCAAATTCCTGCGAAATTGATGAAGATGGGTGCCCTAGCTCTTCCTTGTTCTTCCTTCTCTAACTCTTTCTTTTCCAAAATCTGATTATGGCTCACGCTCCCACTAACCCTCACTAATCTCAGCTTAATTACTAAACTGCCCCTTAATTCATCCATTAGCCTATTATCAAATTAATTAAATCAGATTTTAATTTAAAATAATAATAGTATTAACAATAATAATAAGGATAATAATAATAATAATAATAATATTACTAATAAAATAGGTTCCATATTACTATTAATGGATATACCCCCACCTTATCACTATTAACATTACCCCTTCGTACTCAGACACCCCCCCCCCCCCCCAAAAAAACAAGGCCAACCAATTGAAAATAAAACACGACGATTAAATAATTTAAATTGGGGTGTTACAACTCTCCCCTACTTAAGTTATTTTCGTCCTCGAAAATGTACCTGATGGAAATAGCTCCGGATATGACTCTCACATCCTGCTCTCCAATTCCCTGGTTACACTTCCGCCAGCAGCTCCTCCCCAAGCTACTCTCACCAGGGGTATCTCCTTTCCTCTGAGTTGTTTCATCTGGCGATCATCGATCCTTATTGGCCTTGCCTCCACAGTAAGATTTTCCCTAATCTGAACTTCATCTCTCTGAATGACATGAGATGGATCCGATACATACTCCCGGAGTTGCGACACATGAAACACATCATGCAACTTCAAAAGTTTAGGCGGTAATGCCACTATGTAAGCAACTGCACCAACTCTCTGCAAGATCTGATACGGTCCAATAAACTTAGGATCCAACTTCTTCGATTTTAATGCACGTCCCACACCGGTCACTGGGTTAACTCTCAGGAACACGTGATCCCCTTCACTGAATTCCAAATCTTTCTTCCGATTATCATGATAACTTTTCTGCCTACTCTGAGACGCCTTCATCTTTTTACGGATCATTTGAATTGTCTCAGTAGTCTGTTGCACAATTTCTGGTCCAAGAACCACATTCTCACCTGTTTCATACCAGCACAGAGGTGTCTTACACCTCCTACCATACAAAGCTTCGAAAGGCGTCATTCCAATGCTATAATGGTGATTGTTATTATACGTGAACTCAATCAATGGCAAATGAGTATCCCATGCACCCCCTTTCTCCAACATGCAGGCCCTCAGCAAATCTTCTAACGACTGGATAGTCCTCTCTGATTGACCATCTGTCTGTGGATGATAAGTCGAGCGCAACTTCAATTTAGAACCCAAGGCTTCCTGTAGACTCTTCCAAAATTCTGAAGTAAACCTCGGATCTCTATCCGACACTATGCTCGACAGAACACCATGCAACTTCACAATTGTTCTGATATAAATCTTCGCCAGCTTCTACAATGGAAAACTGATGTTAATTGGTATAAAATGTGCGGATTTCGTAAGTCGATCCACCACTAACCAAATAGCATCAAAGCCTCTCGTCGTATTTGGTAAACAAGTAACAAAATCCATAGCAATGCTGTCCCATTTCCATTCCAGAATTTCCAACGGTTACATTAATCCCGACGGTTTCTGGTGTTCCACCTTTGACTTCTGACATATCAAACAAGCATAAACAAACTGAGCTATGTCCCTTTTCATACCGGACCACCAAAATAACTTCTTCAAGTCATGATACATCTTTGTAGCTCCTGGATGAATACTCAAGCTACTCCGATGACTTTCCTCTAAGATTGCCTTTTTCAATTCCTCATTATTCGGTACACAAATTCTGCCCCGGAATCTCAACACCCCAACATTATCCACTTTAAAATCACTATCAGGATCATCTCCTACTGTAGGCATTAAGTCCATTAGCTTCACATCCAGTTTCTGGTTTTCTTTAATTACATCCAAAAAGTTATTATTCACCTTCAGCATACCCAATCTAATACTCTCTGGCGTAGTTTCACAAACCATACTCAAGTCTCTGAACTTCTCGATCAATTCCATTTCTTTCACCATCAAGGCTGACATATGGATTGTCTTCTGACTCAGAGCATCTTCCACAACATTAGCTTTTCCCGGATGGTAACTCAAATTGAAATCATAATCCTTTAAGAACTCTAACCACCTTCTATGCCTCATATTCAACTCCTTCTGATCGAATAAATATTTCAGACTCTTATGATCACTGAATACTTCAAATCTTGATCCATACAAATAATGCTTCCAAATTTTTAACACGAACACCACTGCAGCTAATTCAAGATCATGAGTAGGATAGTTCCTCTCATGCACCCTCAATTGCCATGAAGCATAAGCCATTACCTTGCCATCTTGCATCAACACACCACCTAATTCCATCTTAGACGCATCATAATACACCACAAAAGGTTCACTTGGACTCGGTAGAATTAACACTGGCGCTGAAGTCAATTTCTTCTTCAGTTCCTCAAAACTTTCCTCACAAGCAGCATCCCAAACAAAAGCCTGATTCTTTCTAGTTAACTGGGTCAATGGCAACGCCAAATTAGAAAATCCCTCGATGAATCTCCGGTAATAAACCGCCAAACCCAAAAAGCTTATAATTTTCGTTTTTGTCTTCGGGGGTTCCCACTGAAGCAATGCACTTACTTTAGATGGATCCACCACTATGACATCACCAGAAATAACATGACCTAAGAAACTCACAGTATTCAACCAGAATTCACACTTCGAGAACTTGGCAAACAATTTATTATCTTTCAACACCTGCAATGCAATTCTCAAGTGTCCTGCATAATCTTCGTCATACTTAGAATAAATTAGTATATCGTCAATGAATACCACAATAAACTGATCCAAATAAGAATGAAAGATACGATTCATATACTCCATAAACACACCCGGTGCATTAGACACTCCGAAAGGCATTACTACATATTCGTAATGTCCTAGCGAGTTCTGAAAGCAGTTTTCTGAATGTCATCTTCCTTCACTCTAATCTGATGGTAACCCGACCTCAAATCAATTTTGCTAAAAACACGAGCTCCCACAAGCTGATCCATTAAGTCATTAATCCTCAGAAGTGGATATCTATTTTTAATGGTCACTTTATTCAACTGACGGTAATCGATGCACAGATGCATACTACCATCTTTCTTTTTCACTAACAACACTAGAGCTCCCCATGGCGACACACTCGGTCTAATAAACTTCTTATCAAGCAATTCTCCAATCTGAGACTTCAACTTTGCCAATTTTGATGCAGACATCCTATACGGCGCCATAGATATGGGTCTAGTACCAGGAACAAGATCAATAGTAAATTCAACTTCTCTCGTCGGAGGCAACTCTGAAATGTCATCTGGAAATACCTCAGGAAATTCGTTCACTACTGGTAACTCATTAACCGAAGTCTTACCTTCGACAGATAACGTGGCAAACACTGCAAACATCTTAGCTTCATCCTCTAACAATGTCCTTAACTCCCTGCTAGACAACGAATCCACTAATGCTTCCTCCTCAGGAGTAACAAACAATAACGTCTTCCTAAAACAATCAATGTAGACCCGATTGAATTCCAACCAGTTCATCCCCAGGATAACATAGAGACTACCGAGTGGCAAACAGATCAAGTCCACTCCAAAATATCTACCGAACATAGTCAGTGGACACTTCAAATACACCAAAGAAGTAACCACCGAACCAATAGACGGAGTTTCAATTGTCATCCTCTGCTCTAGAGTATACGGCACAATCCCTAATCTCTTCACACAGTCAACATAAATAAACGAGTGCGTTGCACCAGTGTCAATGATAGCAATCAAAGGAATACCATTAATAAAGCAAGTACCTTTGACGGAGCGCTCCTCATCGGTGGTTTGGGCTCCCACCAAGGCAAATACTTTTCCACTGGCCTGGGCTTTCTTTGGCTTCTCACACTGAGTGCTGATGTGACCCTTTTCTCCGCAGTTATAACAGGTAGGCATAGTGGCCCTACAATCTGCTATAACATGACCTGGTTTACCACACTTGAAACACTTCTTCACCTCATTCGAACAGTTATTAGCACGGTGACCCGCACCACCACATCTGAAACACTTGAGAGTATCAGCACCTACTCCTTTCTCCTTTGGTTTCTTTCCTACGTCAGTTTTCTGTTTCCCTTTATCGGATGGAGCACTGTAAGGATTACCTCCAAACCTCTGCTTACCCTTCTTCTCATTCACAGCCTTGTAATGAGCAATTTTGGCTCTGTTATCATTGTCATAGATTCTACTTCTGCTTACCAGCTCTGGATAGTTTCTTATTTTCTGACAAGTAATGCCCAGTTTGATCTCGGGACGCAGCCCATTCTCAAACTTCAAGCACTTCGAAGTCATAGCTTCTTCAGTATTGTAATGAGCACAATACTGTACCAATTCTTCAAATCGGGCAGCATATTCAGCAACTGTCTTATCACCCTATTTCAGCTCCAGAAATTCAACTTCCTTTGCACTGCGAATATCTTCCAGAAAATAATTTTCCAGAAACTCAGTTTGAAACACTGTCCAAGTAATCTTAGTACCCGCAGCTTCCAATCTCTGACGGCTGTTGTCCCACCAGACCTCAGCCTCCCCTTCCAGCATATGAGTGCCAAATCGTACTTTCTGAGCGTCACTGCATTCCATGGTCCTGAAGATCTTCTCAACAGCCTTCAGCCATTTCTGTGCAGCCTCTGGATCCAAAATACCTCCCTCATATGTAGGCGGCTTATTGTTCTGGAACTGCGCTAAGTCAAGAAACTGAGCACCTCTAGCCTGATTGTTGTTCTCTACAGCTTGTGCCATGGCTTGCATAGCAGCAGCAAGAGCAGCATCATTCCTTCCTGCCATACTGGTCAACAATCAACATACGGTCAGAACACACAATCGACCCCTATACCAAGGACAGAATCAACTACTACACCTGGCCGGACGAACCGACCTGCTCTGATACCAATTGTAACACGCCACTTTCCCATTTTATAAAAATAAAAGTAATACGGATAAAATCAGAGTTTTCAACTTTTACGAGTAGGACGCTACACCAAATAAAATCAACAATAAAACTCATTTGTATTAAAAGAAGTAAAATAGCGGAATAATCATTTCATAAGTTCACGACACACTTGCCAAAATACTCCAAAACTCCACATAAACTCGTGGTCCTCAAAATATTGAATTCAAAAGAGATACGTAACAAAATTCAATGAAGAATAATAATTAATAAAATCCCCAAAATTCCTGTGTTACGTATCAGAGCGACTCCTACGAATGGAACAGGCAACACGCACTCCAAGCAACTCAAGTACCTGGATTATCTGTACTTCCGAAGAAGAACAGACACAACAACAACAAAGGGGTGAGAACTACATTTAATAATAAACGAAGAATAACACATGATAAGAGTAGTTGCTCACACACAATCATACAATCACATAAGCACGACCTACTTGTCACTTTCAATCATAATTCAATCAACATAAAATGATAATGCAATGCGACTCAACAATAGACACAATGAATGTGGTACCAACAATCACCATGGTTCATTCAATCGAACCCAGATAAATCACACACACCTCTACTTGGCAATGATTTATCCCACCACTCTCCACATTGGAGTTCGGATAAATCACATACACTCCTCCTGAGCAATGATCCATCACCACCGACACACCATGAATGCATGACATCAATATGCATATAATTCATGTATAATCACACTCATACATTTCCACGATCCTCCTGATCACAATCAATACATAACACCACAGAAAACACCTCACACGAAGCTAATTAGCTGATTACTAATTAATTCACCAAAATTATTAAATTAATTATTTTTATCACCAAACCTACATTTTTCAAGGTCTGACATCTATCCCCAACCTCTCAAACCAAAAGAAACAACTTCGGATGCGAAAACGGGAAAGAAATCGCGAAACGGCAAAATTCTGCACTCTCACTGGCCATACGCGTATTGCCCTAGGCCATACGTGTATTGCCTCACTTGATACGCGTATGGGCATGGACCTATTTTTCCATCAAAATTCCACTTCAGATCTCGTTACGCGTAACGCCCCTTCTTACGCGTAATGCCAAGCTTCCATACGCGTACTATTACGCGTACGGGCAGAGGGTCGTGCCAAGCCTCCTTTTGGCCCTCCCATACGTGTATTGACCATAGCCATACGCGTATTGCCCTACCTGATACGCGTATGGATAGATCTATTACGCAAATGCAATTTCCCCACACCAGTCTGGGTTCTGCTACGGGATCCTCACTTTTCCACTCCAATTCAGTCCTAAACTTGTTTCTACACTAGTTTTAGGTCCTATTCTTCATCTTACTTCTTTCACCTATCATTACTAGTCAAATTTATGGTTCTTGGATCTAATTTCGATCATTCAACCTGCACCAAAACTCAGATCTGCAACATTCATATTCATACAGTACCAGCAGCACCAAAATATCAACCAATCAGAATCACAATGATTTAATTCACACAATTTTCATCATAGATTCACATATGCATCACATAATCATAATGCAGCATAAATTCATACGAATTCCTACGGGGTTAAGGACTCCCCGCTACCCTCTCATGATTACATTGCCAATATTAAACCCATTCTCCCCCTTACCTCGAATTTCTTGATCAAATTCCTGCGAAATTGATGAAGATGGGTGCCCTAGCTTTCCTTGTTCTTCCTTCTCTAACTCTTTCTTTTCCAAAATCTGATTATGGCTCACTCTCCCACTAACCCTCACTAATCTCAGCTTAATTACTAAACTGCCCCTTAATTTATCCATTAGCCCATTATCAAATTAATTAAATCAGATTTTAATTTAAAATAATAATAGTATTAATAATAATAATAAGGATAATAATAATAATAATATTACTAATAAAATAGGTTCCATATTACTATTAATGGATATACCCCCACCTTATCACTATTAACATTACCCCTTCGTACTCAGACACACCCCCCCCCCCAAACAAGGCCAACCAATTGAAAATAAAACACGACGATTAAATAAATTAAATTGGGGTGTTACAACATTGTCGTCCTATGCCTACGTATTCCCTCGTGCAATGGGAAAGTCAGAGTCAACGTAGTTCGAACACGAACTAAGGGGGGAGGTTGCTCGCCCAAGACATCGTCGTCTCGTGCCTACCTATCCTCAATCTAACCAGAAGGAGGATATCAGAGCAATCATATTTCGACTTAACGAGGTCTGTATTTTTTATGAGCGGCGTTAGATTCGCGTCCGGCAGTTAGGGTCGATACCTGTTTGCGACGAGACAGAAGTAACGTACCCTTTTCTAAAAATGATTTGAAACTCGAACGATCCCGAAGGATAAAAAGGCTTGAGTTCTTTTTTGTGTTTTTTAGACTGAAGTGAATTGAAGTTAGTTCATAACTTGCATTGCACCGAAGTCTATAATGTAGGAACGAATGCTTAGCAAATCATTCCAAAATGGAATGTCCACTAAACACCCTAGAAAAATGAGAGGAAACCCCTCATTCCTCACTTCCCACATGCGAGGCTTATGCGCAATACACATTAACTTTATTAAGTGTTTTAGAAGTGTTATGAGATAAGAAGAGAAGATCCGAGGGGAAAAGAGAAATTCTAAGGGAAAACTAAATTGCTCCTAATGTTGTCATGCAAGGTGGCCCTATAGTTGAGTTTGAAAGGGGAAACATCTACCTAAGTTAGCATGCCAAGGGAAGCCTAATGCTAATCCTACTCCAAGCTTAATCGAAAATTAAGTTGGACTAGGTAGCTCTAAGGGAGTGAATCCAAGACTTAAAAAAGTCTTGAGATTCAAGGGAAGAAAAAGAGTGAAAGAGATGAAGAAGAAAAGGCGAATAAAACAAACAAGCAGCAGCTACAACAGCGCCTCTGCACCTGCAAAGCAGTTAAAGACAGCACATAAGCAAGACAGCTTTCAACAGCACACACATTCAACACAAAATAGGTGTAAAAGGCAGCAGGCAGCAAGTGTGAAAAATAGACAGCACATGAACAAACTTAGAACAACAGCTGTAAAAATAGGGCAGCATGCATCCAAACAAGAGATGATTGCAAATGAACATGCGTAGCTAGGCAAATCAAGCATAGAGGTTGCGAACATCAAGGATGAACAAGCATGATCTTATTAACCACTCAAGAACAAACACACTCAACATAATTGCACAATTTACATATTGATTAAAACAAATCATGCATAAGCAACCATGGGGACAAACAACAATCATGCATCATGTGTCCAACAAGTTAAGCATTAACCAAGAATGAACATGATTTGAATGTGTGTGCAACATGTTCATCGCGTCAAGAATGCAACAACGCAAACATGTTTATAAACGATGAAAATACAAGAGCCGCGTGTCGGAAAATTGTGTACATATAATGGGGTAAGGTGCAACAGCATCAAAACAGTCATTAAACATGTATCATATCAATCCATGAAGATTAGAAATGAAACGGGATCGAAACATGCCCAAAAATGCACAAAAAACACACTCTGCCTCAGTGTTAATCGATTAACCAATTGTAGTGCAATTGTGTTAATCGATTAACAGCTCTTATTACGCACATTTTGCACTGGTTAATCGATTAACCTAATTGCACTGCAATTGGTTAATCGATTAACACTGTAAAATCAGCACAAAATCAGTTTGAAAAATCACTTCCAGCAGCAAAAGCACTTATGCAATCATCTCCAATGATCATGTAATCAACAATGCACAAAAATTAGGTTCAAACACAGTATTCAAAAATTATTTAGATCCAATAATCACCAACATCCACAATCAAATTCACACAAATGTATCAAAACACATAAAAAATCATGGATCTACATTGTATAAGTTGCAATTAAGCTAAAATGAGTGTGGATCTGAAATTAACCAACCTACAAAGCTGAGAATTGCTTTGGTAAGTGTTGTAAACAGAATTTGATGAATCCAAGTAGCGAAATCCAAGATCCACAAGCTCCTTGCACTCAAAAGTTGAAGATCTAAGCAAATAGCAACCAAAACTCCAAAATCACTTCCAAAAATCACTTCTGGAAATTCAGAACCAGCTCCAAACGAAAATCCAAATTGAAAAGTAGAAATGTAGTGATGATGAGAGGTTTTAGCTCAAGAATTAATAAGTTCCAATGAAGAACTTGTTAATCTTTGAAAAAGAGCTTTGAGTGTGGTTGAAAATGGAGATAGAGAATGAAAAAGTGGGAGAGAATTGAGAGAATTCTGAAAATTGGGAGTGAAAAAATGATCTAGTTCCCCAGAGGTTTGGAGTTGATGAAATTAAATAACCCCTAGGTTAGGAGTTAAGTTTGGGTTTGGAGTGAGGTTAAGTGAGTGGAAAATGGAGTGAAAAGTGAATTAGGAAAGGAAATGTGGAATTGGAGTGGAAAGAATTTGAATTTTTGAATGGAAAATCAACTCTCTAGATCCTTCTACTGATGTGTAGAATTAAAATGGGTGATTAAAAATTGGATTAAAAAGAAACAGCTCTGAAAATGCGGCATTTGGGCAAAATTCACTATGCTTAATCGATTAACCTAATTGCACTGCAATCGGTTAATCGATTAACACATTCAAATTTTGAATTTTTGCGCCAAAAGGAGGGAAACTTGGATATTCGTCTGATTCCACCCATTCTGAACCACAATAGACCTCTGAAACTAGCCATTTGATATTACCACTAGAATACACTTGAAATATGTTGTGAAATGTTTTTTTTCCGTACTCGGATTAAACTCCTGATAACAACTGTCTGGTGCTGAATAACTGATCAAAAAATGACTGCCAGAGTTTCTGATCATCAAGTCACTTAATGAGCAAAATAAATGCTCAAAAAGACTTGGAAAGCGATCTTCCTAGCCTTGAACGCTATTAAAAATCATACGGGAACTGCTGACGCCGTGAGCTGCTGGAGAATACCCTGATCCCATGCCCAAAAGAACCATGCAAATGCAGAAAGAAGGATGCAAATGAAGTGAAGCATAAGCCAGTTAGTGCTAAAAGAGGGCAAATTTTTTGGTATTACAACGATCTTTCGGCATGTTATACCTAGGATCATACTTCTCCACTATGGGCGTTGATGTGATCTCTGAGATCACAGTCCTTTGTAGCTGAGCTTCTGCCAGAGCTTGCATGTCATTATGAAGTTTCCTCAGATCTTCTTTCAGAGCGTCGAGTTCTTCTCTCAACTCTCCGTTCTCTTCCTCGAGATTATCCATCTTTTTCTGTCGACTGGCCCGAGTATTGTACGAATGAGACCGTTTGACTCTAGAATCGAGACACAAACGTGAGATTCGTAGGTAAGAAGAATGCGTTTAAGTGAGAATAATGAATGATATGCAATGATTATATTAATTAAAATTTTTGTTTAATCAAAATAAACTTCAACAATTGGATTGCAAATATCAAACAGTGGGGAAACCCCGTTTTATTGAATTCAAAGATTGCGGAAAGGGAAATACAGTAATTTACATAGTGATGCAAAAGGAATTGTCTAAGCTAATGGATCCTGAGTCCTCTCTGAGGAGGGCTCAGGTGCTGGTTCTGGTACTTTCCTTTTCTTTGTCCGGGGCTCTTGAGTCGTTGTCGGGTTGTCATTCCTTTGCCAAGTGAAAGGAGCGAGCAAATTCCTTTGGTCTTCTTGATTTTCTACAACATGTTGCTCTAAAACCTCAATCAGAGCAACTTTTTCTTTTAACAGTTGCTGTATTTTCTTACACTCCACACTGAGAATGCGGTACTTGTTCTTACAAGACTTTTTCTCCTATTGAACTCTGTTGAGAGTAACCTGAAGTTTTTCCGTATCAGACATAAAATAATGGACAGGGTCCCTTATCGGAAGAACTTCCTGACGAGGGTAAGGCATCCTCAGTTTGAGAGCTCTAGTTTGTACCCAATGGAGATAAGGTTCCACAGAGACACAGTCTAGCTTTCCTTGAGACTCTCATCCTTTCCTATGAACATGTTTCTAAGCATGCACTATTTCTGTCTTTAGTGCTTTGTCATTTTCTCCTTCCTTGAATAAAAGACCTTCTAGATGAGCATTACGCGGAACATGCCTCATCGGGTTTCCAAATTGACGACGAACTAAAACGGGATGATAATTGATTCCTCCTTTAGTTCCTATGAGGGGTACATTAGGGAAGTTTCCACAACAGTCAATGATTCTGATCCCGTCACAGATTCGGTTGTACCAGTCTATGTCAGAATTGGTAAGAGACATGATTCTCCGCGACCAATGTAAAGTATTCTTAGGATCCCAAAATGCAGCAGACTTGGGCAAGTGGGAAATGAACCATTTGTACAGCAGGGGTACACAGCAGGTGATCATTCCTCCGCTGTACAAATTCCTTATGTGTACAAAATGATAAGCGTCTGCGAGCAAGGTCGGTACAGGGTTTCCAATCAAAAATATCTTACTGGAATTGATATCTACAAAGTTATCGATGTTGGGAAACAAAAATAACCTGTAGGCGAGCAAAATAAAGATGCTTTCGAAAGCAGTCACGTTCCCTATACTAGCAAAGTACAGGGCTTGCTTTATCAAAAACTGGGCTGGAAAACCTTGGATTCCACTCTTAGTGGTCATGTGAGTCCTGACTTCTGACTCGTCCAGCTAAATTGCTCTTGCAATGGTTTGTTCCTTTAGAATTTCTTCCAGTCCAGAAAAGGGAGCTTGATCAGTAATGGGTAAATCAGTCAGGTGAGAGTACTCCTCCAGTGTTGGTGCTAGCTGATAATCCGGGAGTGTGAAACAGTGATAGACCGGATTGTAAAATTGAATGAGCGTAGCCAGGATTCCTTCGATTACATGGACCCTTAATAGAGATAGCAGTCCTCCGTACTTGGCTCTGAAAGCATCATGGTTGGTGAGCATCCTCGCCAAACCTCTCAAATCCTCTAGTTTTGGAACCTTGAAGGTATACTTGTGAGTCTTCCTTCTACCGAAATCCATAACGCAATCTCTTTATCTGACATTTGCAATCATTGTCTTAGTTTAATTTGAAAAAGAGAGACTAGAAGAGAAAATTTTCTTTGAATGTTTTTTTAATGAAATGAATGCATGAATGCAGCACACAAAAACATAGAAAAACATGGGGTCAAAGGTTTGGTGTCATGAAGTCAAGGCTCTACCCATCCCCAAAGGTTATACTGGTGATTTTTTGTACCTGTCCTCAAAATCATTGACCCCTCTTAGGATAACAACAGTAGGATGGAATCACCCGAGTGAGCTGATGTATCTTAGACTGATCTTAGATGAGGGTAGTATCGTGTAACAACTATTTGCGATAGCTTCCGCACTACAAAATAGTAACAAGGTTTCAGTCTACTAAAATCCCCAGCTTCTCAGATAACCCAATCGAACAAACTGCTTTCAACAACCGAAGTCATATAGGCATTGAATCCGCAAAGGGCATCTCCACTGATTCGATGGTCGACCGGGACCTCTTATTTGGGAGTCACTCCCTGTAAGATTACTCGTCTAGTGCCATTACTTATCTTAGGTGTATACTCAATCTTTCCAGATGCGGCATCACACGCATTCCCATTAGTAGAAAAATAAACACGGATATCAATTAGGAAAAGCAGTATATATATTTATCCTAAAACTAACATCCTAGATATCTTAGGAGCTATAATCCTAGTCCTATACAGACAATGGTTCCCCAGCAGAGTCGCCATTTCTCTGTAGCAAGCTATTTTTGTTGGTGATGCGACCACCTTATTGCTGAAGTTTGGGTTTTCCTCCTCAAGGAGAAAGGGTGCTACTTTCTGATTTTTTATTTATCCCGTGAAGCTAGAAGGGAAAGGGAACGAATCTAAACCTAACCTTGCACGCGAATGTTTAACTGAACAAATGCTTTAAAGAGATTGGGGGGTTCGGGGTTAGGTTATATAATGGGTAGTTGTCAATTACCCATCCTATATGTGGTTATCCACAGGATGTTAGCTTTAGGGTTTCGCTTTGTAATTGATAGTGTTTATCTGCTGATGGGTTGGGAAAGTTTCTTTGGGAGATATGAATGAGTGAGTGAGTTTTGTTTTCTGTGAAAAATGATAATGATGATGATGGCTTAAGGTATGAAACCTAAGTTTTGATTGATTTGAAGGTACTGGACCTAGAGTTTTTGATTGGTATGCTCGCTAAGATTTCGCAATCTTATGCCTACATATTCCGTTTAAACGAAACAGGGGAATCAGAGCGATCTTAGTAGAATAGGAGGAAAAATATGTTTTGGTGTCTTGTTCAAAGCCCAAGACATGAAGCTAAAGGTGATTTGTATCTTGTTCAAAGCCCAAGATATGAAGCTAAAGGGTTTTGGCTGAGAGAGAATTTGTCATCTCTAAAGAGGAGATGTTGATGTTTGTGTGCTTTGATCAAAGCACAAGTTTGGTGCTAAAAGGTTGATTGACTCAGCTAGGGATTTCTTTATACAAAGCCCAAGAGGAGGCTATATGAGACCGACTCAACAAGAGAGTGTATATGTCTTGTACAAGGCCCAAGATTGAGGCAAAAAGTGACTGACCCTTTGGGGATATCATTATATAAAGCCTAAGAGGAAGCTAACAGTTTGACTTTTCTGGAGAAAATGTTCTTTCTGTCTTGTACAAAGCCCAAGATTGAGGCTAAAAGGGATTTTTGACTCCGTTGGGGAGGTTTATATGTGTCTTGTACAAAGCCCAAGAGGGAGGCTGAAAGAGCTTGTCTCAACGAGAGAGTGCTTTTATATGTCTTGTACCAAGCCCAAGACGGAGGCTAAAAAAGTGGACTCAACAAGAGAGTCTTGCAAAGGTGATTGGCCCAACGAGAGAGTCTGAGAGTTGATTGACTCAACAAGATAGTCTTTTATACTCAACAAGAGAGTGATTTGCTGTCTCGTACGAAGCCCGAGATGGAGGCTAAAAAAAGATTGACCCAACAAGAGAGTCTTTTATACTCAACCAGAGAGTGCGAAAAGGTGATTAACTCAACAAGAGAGTCTGAAAAAATGATTGACTCAACAAGAGAGTCTAAAAAGTGATTGACTCAACAAGAGAGTCTGGAAAGTGATTGACTCAACAAGAGAGTATGAAAAGTGATTGACTCAACAAGAGAGTCTGAAAAGGTTAGCTCCGCTGGGGGAGGATCATTGTACAAAGCCCAAGAGGAGGATGACTGTGTTAAGGAAAGATCATTATACAAAGCCTAAGAGGAGGCTATCTTACCGCTGAGGATTAGATCCATAGGCAGGCCCAAGGGTGGGGAACTCTCATGAAAGAGACTAGGTTTCTGCTGGAGATTTATCCATAGTGATCGGTGTTTTTTTCTATGTTTGAAAGGAACTTGAGAATGTCTTTGAGACTCGAGGGGGTTTAGTCTATCTAAGTCTACTGGCGTCGAAGAGTTTTATCTTTTGTATGGTGCCCAAGAAGAGGCCCGAGCCTTAAGGGATGAGAATCAACCCTAAAGTGGCCTGAGGTCTGACACTGGAAAGACTGCTCTAGCAAAGGATGACTAAGTTCTGTCTTATACCTTTAAGAGGTCGTCAGGGTCCTTGTATTAAGCCCAAGAGAAGGCATGAGAACTACTAAGAAACCGAAGGGTCCTTGTACAATGCCCAAGAGGAGGCGGGGGTGCTTTTAGGAAGCCCGTGGGTCCCCAAACAAGGAGAAGTTCAAGAAATTCAATTCACAGAGAAGATATCATTCCAGGAAAGTTCGAGGGTTTGGAAGAAACTCAAGAGATGCTATTCACGGAGAATAGATCAACTCTGGGGAGTAGAATTTCTTTGACAATTTCTAGGGGTGGCAGTCTGAGAAAAGGTTCACCGAGAATAATGCCTTTCTCTTTGTTCCATATTGTTTAACCCCGAGAGAAGGGAAGACTATATCTGGAATCCTATGGGGATCTAGTTTTGTTTGCATTCAAGAGTGACCAACGGGCTTTACCTAGTTCTAGACGTAGTTGCCGGGGGAAAATCTAAATAACGATACTAGTATATATACAGTTGATATATGACGAGTATTTAAAAGGTGTGAAAGAATACTTATAGTGAAGCAGCCCCACAATACAGTTATTTATATGAAAGCAGATAAAAGAAAGCGGAGAAAGTATTTTGAACAGAGATCGGGGCTTACAACTCAAGGAGAGGCCCAAATTTTAACAGTGATTGTACTATTGTTTTGAATTTGTACAGGGACTTATACAAGTGACTGAGGCCCAAAAAAAAGGTTTTCTGTACAAAGGGGTGGGTCTTACACTCTATCAAGAGGCCCAAAAGTTCTTTAAAGAAAAGAAATGAGACTTACAACACGAGGACAATGTAGCGCGATTTTTGTGGTTTCGAATCACTATCGCTTTTGTACTACAATTTGATTCATTTTTTATCCTGTGAAGCTGATTAAGGAAGGGAAATAGATATCTCCAATTAACCTTGCTTGCATACTGAGGTTAAACAGTCAAAACTGTTGGTTTACAGATGCTATCAAAATAGGGGGGGTCTGTTTTTAGGTTATTCCGTTTAAGAACGGAGTGTCGTGACTGTATAGGAGGATTTTGGTAAGGTGTTAGGTCTGATGCTTTTTATTTGCTGTATGGAGGTACTGAACTTTGAGTTTTTGATTAGTATGCTCGCTAAGATTTCGCAATCTTATGCCTACGTATTCTCGAAATAGGGATATCAGAGCGATCGTAGTTCCTCCTATTCTATGGGAGGAAAGAGATGTTTTGGTGTCTTGTTCAAAGCCCAAAATTGAAGCTAAAGGTGATTTGTATCTTGTTCAAAGCCCAAGATGTGAAGCTAAAGGGATTTGACTAAAAGGGAATTTGTCATCTCTAAAGAGGAATTATTGATGTTTGTATGCTGTGAGCAAGGCATAAATTTGATGCTAAAAGGTTGATTGACTCAACCGGGGATTTCTTTATACAAAGCCTAAGAGGAGGCTAGAAGTTTGACTTTTTGGGGAAAATGTTCTTTCTGTCTTGTACAAAGCCCAAGATTGAGGCTAAAAGGGATTCTGACTCCGTTGGGGAGAATGTATCTTGTATAAAGCCCAAGATGGAGGCTGAAATGGTTTGACTCAACAAGAGAGTACTTTTATCTGTCCTGTATAAAGCCCAAGACAGAGGTTAAAAAAGTTGACTCAACAAGAGAGTCTGAAGGTTGATTGACTCAACAAGGGAGTCTTTTATACTCAACAAGAGAGTGATTTGATGTCTCGTACGAAGCCCGAGATTGAGGCTAAAAGGAGATTGACTCAACAAGAGAGTCTTTTATAGTCAACAAGAGAGTGTTTTTATATGTTTTGTACAAAGCCTAAGACGGAGGCTAAAAGTGGTAGACTCAACAAGAGAGTCTGAAAAGGTTAGCTCCGCTGGGGAGAATCATTTGTACAAAGCCCAAGAGGAGGCTGACTTACTGCTGAGGATTATTGAGATCCTGAAGCGAGTCCAAGTGTGGGGAACTCTCATGAGAGAGACCGGGTTTCTGCTGGAGATTGATCGGTGTTTTTTCCTATGTTTGAAAGGAAGTTAGAATGTCTTTGAGACTCAAGAGTTTAAGACCGTCCAAGTCTAGAGTTTTACCTTTTGTACAATGCCGAAGAGGAGGCGCGGGTATTAAGGGATGAGTATCAACCCTACAATGGCCAGAGTTTCGACGCGGGAAAGACTGCTCTAGCGAAGGATGACTAAGTTCTGTCTTATACCTTTAAGAGGTCGTCAGGGTCCTTGTATTAAGCCCAAGAGATGGCATGAGAACTTTAAAGAAGTCGAAAGGTCCTTGTACAACACCCAAGAGGAGGCGGGGATGCTTTTAGGAAGCCTGTGGGTCCCCAAATCAAGAGAAGTTCAAGAAATGCAATTCACAGAGAAGAGATCATTCCAGGAAAGTTCGAGAATTTGGAAGAAACTCAAGAGATGCCATTCACGAAGAAGAGATCATCTTTGGGGAGTTAGAGTTTCTTTGACAATTTATAAGGGTGACAGTCTGAGAAAAGGTTCACCGAGAATACTACCTTTCTCTTTGTTCCATATTGTTTAACCCCAAGAGAAGGGAAGACTGTATCTGGAAATCCTATGGGGATCTAGTTTTGTTTGTATTAAAGAGTGACCAACAGGGCTTTACCTAGTTTTAGACGTAGTTGTCGGGGAAAACTCTAAATAACTATACTAGTATTACACAGTGGATATGTGACAAGTATATAAATGGATGTAAAAGAAGACTTACAATGAAACAGCCCCACAATACAGTTATATACATATGAAAGCTATAAATGAAAGCGGATAAACACTTACCCGTTATAGAGCTTCCATGTTGTTTTGTTAGTTATTCAACAAAGAAATTAAAGAAAGTTTTGATAACAAGATATTTTTGAATTCAAAATCAAAGGAGAAAGTGCTTTGAAAAGATTGTTGGGGCTTACAGCTCAAGGAGAGGTCCAAGTTTTAACGATGATCGCACCATTGTCTTGAAAATGGTACAAAGGGACTTATACAATATGTGAGGCCCAAAAAATTTTTATGTACAAGGGGGTTGGGTCTTACACTCTATTAGAGGCCCAAAGTTTTTGTTTTTGAAAAGAAATGGGACTTACAGCTCGAGGAGAGGCCTAGTTGATTTTGTTAAAAAGGCGACGATTGCGCCGAACGTTTGAAACTATATAGAGGGACTTATTCAATGTGTGAGGCCCAAATCATTTTGGTTTCAAAAAGGGGTTGGGTATTACACTCTATTGGAGACCCAAAGAAATTTAAAGAAAATAAATGGGGCTTATAACACGAGGGTAGGCCCAGGGTTTAATTTTTGAACTGGCGATTGCGCCGAGATTTTTCTTTTAACACAGAGGGACTTATACAAATATCTGAGGCCCAAAATTGTTTTGGTTAAAAGGGGATTGGGTCTTACACTCTATTAGAGGCCCATGAGTGTTTGAAAATGATTGATGAGGGTTTAATTAATCAAAACCCTAGTTTTGTTTAAAAAGGAATTAATTTTGTTAAAAAAATTAATAAAAAGTGTTGAAAACATGTGAAAAATGAGTGGTGATCTTGGATCAATGTTTCAAAAATCATGTTTATATCCACAAAATGATTGGAAACCAATTAAATTTGGAAAATCAAGGAGGAAAAAATATTTTAAATGTTAAAAAACAAATAAAAAATTAATTCTTTGCAAAAATATCAAGTATATGAAATAAATAATATTTTTGGGAATTTTTGGCAAAATAAAATATTTTAACATTTTTGTGAATTATTAAAAAAAGAATCAACTCAAAATCATTAAAACTCAGAGAGAAATTAATTTTTGAATCAATTAAATAAAATCACAAAATTCAAATATTTGAAATTTTGAAAAAGGCGCCAAGAACATGGGCCAAGAACACGCGCGAATGGAGTTTTGCTCAGATTTGCATTTTCTATCCAATCTCACTGAATACTTGATGAAATCACACAATCCACATATCAATCTGCTCGTTTTCACCTCACGATCATGTCTATGGTCTTTAACTTCATTTATTTTAAGCATGGAATAAGAAATCAAGACAAAACCTCAAGAACCCTAAAATTTGCATGAAGGCTGCAAATTTTGATGCACGATTCAAACAAAGCAATTAATTGAGGGGAAACATTCTATGCATGATTATGAACATTTGACAAAAGTATTGTGCGAGGAAATATGCATAGATTAAGAGATGCCCAAGTTTAGGCTTACTTGAAGGTCGTGACAGCAGGAGCAATGTGATTTTTGAGTTAGAGGTGTTACAAATGAGTTGTGATGATCTGAACAGCTTCCCTACACCATATGGAGTGTGTTTGAATCCTTGGACTTGATTGGAAATGGTTGGATCACTTTATGGCATCTCAACTGCAACTTGGTTGAAAACATGAGCAACTGGCTAGTGATTCTGAGAAATCAGTGTTACAGTTGTGTGTTTAGTGTTTGATCAACTCACATATGATGTTTATGAGGTGTTAGAGCAATTGGTTTGAGTGGAATTGCTCTCTACTGAAAAATTCGATAGTGACTTACTAAGAAAGGCATTTTTGAGAGTGAGAATATGATTTTGAAAAAGGCAAGTGTTGTAGGCCTTTGGTGTACTTAAACAAAGCACAAATGAGCTCTATTTATAGTATAGCAAGTTTGTTTTGCAAGCACTA
Source organism: Lathyrus tuberosus (assembly GCA_022829125.1). Taxonomy (NCBI): domain Eukaryota; kingdom Viridiplantae; phylum Streptophyta; class Magnoliopsida; order Fabales; family Fabaceae; genus Lathyrus; species Lathyrus tuberosus. Next base: position 4,553,167 of record JALAZF010000483.1, on the reverse strand, counting down.
GTGAATGGCAACTGCAGCAGCTCATTGTCCAATTGTATCACTTTGGAATCTTAAGTCTCCTCTAGCCAATGACTAGAGGTTAGAGCACATGCCTTTGGTTCCCTAATTCAGAGATCATCCTTGACTTATTCAGTTGCAAAAGGCTCAGTTCATTCCACCTTGGTGCATCCATTGAATGCTCCAAAACAAAATTGGAGTCTTGTCCCCTTTTTAGGCATTTCTAGGTTTGGCATGCTACTTTTAGTTCCAAAGACTTGGGAGGCTTATTGATCAGTGTTTGTTCCTCCTTGGTCTCCCCCTAAGGTGTTCAGATGGATACACTTGTTTGTCATTTGCACAATTTGATCAAATCAAGCAAAATGCACAAATCTGCCTTGCCATGATAGTTGCAGCAAGGCATATTGCCATTGTCATAACTCTTAGCTCAAATGGGATTTGATGGAGTTCTTGGACATTTTGGAAAGCTCTCATATGATACAACATATGTGTGATTATAGTTTGTCTTGACACTTTTTGGATATAAGTGAAAAATGCCCTTACATTTTGAAAAAAGTGAAACAGATTCTGACTTAGTGAAAATTTCTCTAAGTGTTGGAAAAAGTGGCATTTTCATGTTTTTGTCATTTTGGTCACTCCATAACTAAAAATCCATGAAGAATTGGAGTGAGGTATAGTTGAAACTTTTAAAGTAGGCCATGATAGCTACAAATCCATCTTTGGATCAGCCAAAATGGTTGCTTGGATCACAAGTTATGATCCTTGGAAGTTGGTACCCTAGCCACTTTGTTCCATAACTTAGAAAATTTCTAAGTTTTTTATGGTTACCCCTTTTACAAGTTATCCCACTTTTCTTGATTTTTCTTGATGAATGAGTATTCCAATCACACATTATCATCATTTTAGGGTTAGAGAACCTTAATTGATCAAAAAATAAAAAAGTCAAACTTTGACTTTTGGGCACAGTTGACTTTTTATCAGATGAATTCCAAATTGTGCGATCCTCTATGAAATCAAGTCCTTGACCTAAATCAAACTTGATGGATTGATTTCATAGGTGTTATAGGGTGTATTGAATCATGTCCCAAGGTTTGGGAGTATGTCTTGGTCAAAAGTCAAAGGCACAGTTGACTTTTTCTGCGAAACCCTAATTGTGGTTCTGATGAACTTGAAACTTGTGAATCAAGCTTCTTGGATCAATCCATTGTTGCAAATGGATCAATGTAGTGTATTAGGGTCCCTCAAATCATGTCTTGAGGTCTTGGCTCATGTTTTGTCCCAAAAGATAACTTAGGGGTGAATTAGGTCAAGAAACCCTAATTCTTGATTTTTTTTATGAATGCATCCCCTGAGGCTAAATTGACTTGATGACTGGGTTTATGAGGTTCCTTAGAGTATTTTGGGTTATGATTTGCAGCATTGGCTCATGCCCAGAGGAAAATTTCCATCTGAAGGCCCTGGTCGACCAAAACCCTAATTTGGTGACACTGGCGATCTTGAGGCTTGATCCACTTGGAATGTTGCAACCTTGTGCTTGATTCTTGATGTGGGAGTCCTCTTGATCCATTGTGGATGTTTGAGAGGTTTAGAAAAGTTGAAGATCATGTCATTCCTTGATTGATCCTTTGTCTAAGAGCTCTAAGAGGGCTTGAAACCCTAAGTTTGATTGTAGTGGATTCTCACCCATCTTTGGGGAGCCGAATGAGGTATGATGGTCCATCCATGTTGTGATGATAATTTTCACAATGATGGGAAATCTTAGTGGTCAAAATTTGGGGTATGACAGATGCCCTTATTTAATCGTCTTGGACCCGAAGGTGTGAATGGCGAAGGTATTCGGGCATTCGGGGTGCAAGAGGATTAAATATCGGAATACCCAAAATTTTGATGGTGGTTATGAATGGTAGCTTACGCATTCATCTTCTTTTGCTAAGCGATGATGCTTAGAAAAGGGTAAAAATTCCCCTCGATCCTGGTTTTTAGCCAGGGAACTGGTCTTAGTTTCTAATGTAAACTTCCTCCCGATCCTGGTTTCCTACCAAGGAACTGGTCTCAGTTTCTAATGTAAACTTCCCCTCGATCCTAGATTCCTACCGAGGAAATGGTCTCAGTTTCTTTTGTCAATAAAATTTATTGACAAGGGATGCTATTAGTAGCGGTTTTCCTCAAACTTCTCGCCGAATTTTCCCGGGGGGATGCCATTTGATGGGAAAAACTTTTGATGTCAGACTTACTGGGGAAACCCATTCGTCTGACCTGTAGAGGTGCACAAAATTCTCTATGGGAGACGCCATTTGTTGACCCTATTGGGGAAAACGAGTCTCTTGAGAGACTAATTTCTGCTTAGGGATATTACATCATACTTTTCCTCGAGATCTTCTCGAAGAAATGCCATGTGATGTAATCCAGTTCTGAGGTCTTGATGACCTCTTTCGTCAGCGAATTTTCCGAAGGAGAACTGCTGTATTGCCGAATCTTTGGTTAAGAGGCTTTCTCTGGGGATTTTCCTTAATCCGAGAAAGCGAAGACATCATCTTCAATGGCGAAGAGTGGCGTTTGTCGAAAGCTCTCTGGCTTTCAGAGGTTCAAGTTATCAAAGTGGTCGAAGACCGTCTCTACTGGAGAGAAATTGCTTAGATGATCTACCTCCTGATGATGAAATAACTAAAAACTCGATTGAGAGGACTTTTATTGAATGTAAATCAATAATGCATGATGTATGTATGTTTATGCTGACAAAACTGACGCGACATACAAACTAGTAGATGAACACGGCTGGATACTCGGCCACTGCAGGGGATGAAGAGGTACCACTGGGTTTAAAATAGAAATTCTGCCTTGCTTAGGAGAGATAGTCCTTGTGGGGAATAACGTTGGTCGGGCTTAGGAGATAAGAACTCTGCCGGGGATGTCGGACGAAATATTCGCATCTAACACCGCTGACCCTTCATTGAGGCGCACTGGTTTAGAAGGAGTACTTTGATTCTGCACTTTGAAGTTCAATTACTTCTGGAGAAGCAATCGACGTTCTTTCGATGTTCAACAGTCAAAAGAAATTGCCATCTTTATTTTGAAAAGCAGAAAAAGTTTGACAAGTAAATTCATTTTTGTTTTATTTCAAGAATTGTTGATCATATTAAAATGTCGTTCTGTAAAGCTAAAACAAATGAGAATCACAAACAAAGCACAAGGGCTCAAATTTTATGTATAGGATGGAAATCAGCCAAACGCGTGATTCCATGGAGTATTTACAAAGTTAGAAAATGGTAATTTACGGGGAAAGGGCTACATTAAACATAACGACCACTATCCTTCTACCAACTTTGAATTCTGGACATCCTGAGCTTCTGTCGAAGATGACCTTGACTGGAGTTTTCTCTGATGGATGGCATTACTGCTGCCGGGGGATTTTCCCCTTTATTGGACATAGTTACTTGCCATTATCCCTAACTTTTGCTTGGATTGTACTTTGAGATTTCCAATCCACCGGGATGATTTTTGACTATGTCTCTAATTTTTTCCTGGACCGCCCTTTCGGGTTTTCAATCCACCAAGACGTTTTTATTTTTATTTTTTATTTATTTATTTATTTATTTTTTATTTAGGAGAAGTATTTCTTGACTACGTCAACATTCGTGGGATAGGCAAATTCCTCTCCGTCCATAGTTGCGAGTCTCAAGGCCCCACCTGAGAAGGCTTTCTTGACCACATAGGGGCCGTCATAATTCGGAGTCCATTTGCCCCGAGAATCAGTGAGAAATGATTGTATCTTCTTGAGCACGAGGTCTCCTTTCCTGAAGACACGAGGTCGGACCTTTTTGTCAAACGCTCTTTTCATCATTTGCTGATACAACTGACCGTAGCACAGTGCCACTACTCGCTTTTCTTCGATTAGATTCAGTTCATCGTGTCAATTTTAACACCATTCAGCCTTTGTTAGCTTAGCTTCCATTAATACCCAGATTGATGGGATCTCTACTTCTATGGGGAGCACTGCTTCCATGCCATATACTAGAGAGAAATGGGTTGCCCCTGTTGAAGTGCGGACAGATGTGCGATAACCGTGAAGGGTAAAGGGTAGTATTTCATGCCAGTCTGTTACAACCATCTTCTGAACGATCCTCTTAATGTTCTTGTTAGCCGCTTCTACCGCTCCGTTCATCTTAGGTCGGTAGGGAGATGAGTTATGGTGTTCGATCTTGAACTCAGCGCACAACTCTTTCATCATTTTGTTGTTCAAGGTAGATCTATTATCAGTAATGATCTGGCTTGGAATACCATAACGGCAGATGATATTGTTTTTGATGAATCAGACCACCACTTGTCGGGTTACATTAGTGTACGATGCTACTTCGACCCATTTGGTGAAGTAGTCAATGGCTACCAGGATGAACCGATGTCTGTTTGAAGCTTTGGGTTCGATCATACCAATCATGTCGATTCCCCATATAGAAAAATTCCACGGGGAAAAGAGAAATTTGAGATGCGTTGGCGGTACATGGATCTTGTCTGAGTATATCTGACACTTATGACACCTCCTCATGTACTTGTAGCAATCGGATTCCATGGTCAACCAGTAGTACCCTGCTCTCAGAATTTTTCTCGCCAATGTGTGTCCGTTGGCATGAGTGCCAAAGGATCCTTCGTGAATTTCCTTCATTAGCATGTTTGCTTCTGGTCTGTCTACGCATCAGAGCAGGACCATGTCAAAGGTCCTCTTATAGAGTGTATCACCACTCAGGAAGAAGCTGCCTACTAGCCTTCTGAGAGTCTTCCTGTCTTTTCTGGATGCCCCAGGTGGGTACTCCTGTTTCTGAAGGAAGCATTTGATATCGTGATACCAAGGTTTGTCGTCTATGTCTGCTTCAATCGTGAAGATATAAGAGGGCCTTTCTAGGCGCATTATGTCGATCTTAGGTATGTCGTTCCATTGACCTACACTAATCATGGAGGAGAGAATGGCTAATGCATCAGCCATGTGATTCTCTTCATGAGGGATATGATGAAACTCAATTCTGTTGAAGAATGGTAACAATCTTCTCGCGTAGTCTTTGTAAGGAATCAGTCCTGATTGATATGTGTTCCAATATCCTTTGATTTGACTGATAACTAGGGCTGAGTCGCCATATACATCCAGGTTCTTAATTCTCAAGTCGATCGCTTCTTTGAGACCCATGATACAAGCTTCGTATTCGACCTCGTTATTTGTACACTCGAATGTCAGTCGAGCGGTGAAAGGAATGTGGGTACCCTGAGGTGTTATGATGATTTCCCCAAGTCCATTTCCATAATGATTAACAGCTCCGTCAAAGATTAGTCCCCATTGGGAACCTGGTTCTGGCCCTTCACTGGGTAGCGGTTCATCGCAATCTTTCATTTTTAAATACATGACATCTTTGTTTGAGAAGTCAAATCAGACTGATTCCTGATCGTCAATTGGTTGATGAGCCAAATAATCGGCTAAAATACTTCCTTTGACAGCTTTCTAAGCATGGTACTCAATGTCGTATTCTGAAAACAACATCTGCCAACGGGCTATCCTTCCCATGAGAGCAGGCTTTTCAAAGACGTGCTTGATTGGATCCATTTCGGAGATTAACTAAGTAGTGTGACGAATCATATACTAGCAAAGACGTTTGGCTGCTCAAGCCAAAACACAACAAGTTTTCTTAAGCATAGTGTACCGAGTCTCGCAATCGGTGAATTTCTTGCTCAAATAGTAAATGGAAGACTCTTTCCTTTTGGTTTTGTCTTGTTGGCCAAGTACACAACCCATTGAGTCTTCCAATACTGTTAGGTAGATGATCAGTGGCCTTCCTTCCACTGGAGGTGATAGAATTGGCGGGTTCGACAGGTATTCCTTTTTACTGTCGAAGGCGGTTTGGCAGTCTTCAGTTCAAACGCATTCCTGATTCTTTTTGAGTAATTTGAAGATTGGCGCGCATGTTGCTGGCATGAGGAATATGAATCTGGAGATGTAGTTCAAACGTCCCAGGAATCCCCTGACTTGTTTTCAGTCTTTGGAGAAGGCATTTCTTGAATGGCCTTGACCTTGTCAGGATCAACCTCAATTCCCTTTTGCTGACGATGAACTCTAAAAGTTTTCCTAAACGGACACAGAATGTGCATTTGTTGGGATTCAAGCGGAGTTTGTACTTCCTCAACCGCTCCAATAGTTTTGACAGGTGGGTCACATGCTCCTCTTCTGTTTTAGATTTGGCAATCATGTCATCGACATATACTTCGATTTCTTTGTGTATCATGTCATGAAACAGAGTAGTCATGGCCTTTTGATAGGTTTCCCCGGCGTTCTTTAAACCGAACGGTATTACCTTGTAACAAAAAGTGCCCCATGGGGTAATGAATGAATTTTTCTCCATGTCTTTCGGCGCCATTTTTATCTGATTATAGCCCAAGAATCCATCCATGAAGGAGAAGACTTTGAACTTTGTCGTACTGTCTACCAGCATGTCTATGTGCAATAAGAGAAAGTCATCCGTTAGACTTGCTTTGTTTAGATCCCTGTAGTCTACACACATTCTGACCTTTCTGTCTTTTTTCGGAACTGGTACTATGTTGGCTAGCCATTGCGGATATTCTGATGTAGCGAGGAAACCCACGCCAATCTGTTTCTGTACTTCCTCTTTGATTTGATGGCCATGTCTGGGTGAGTCCATCTCAACCTTTGTTTTACCGGCAGATATTCTGATCTTAATGGTAGATGATGTTCCACGATACTGGTATCCAACCCTGGCATGTCCTGGTAGGACCAAGCGAATACATCGGGAAACTCTTTGAGAAGCTTTATCAAACTTTCTTTGACAGTCGGACTGAGTAGGGCCCCAATCTTGACTTCTTTTCTCTCCTCTTCTGAACCCAATTTGACCGTTTCCAATGGCTCTTTATGAGGTTCAATGGACCTTTCCTCTTGTCTGAGTAATCGGGAGATCTCCTCTGGAATTTCTTAATCATCTTCTTCTTCAGCCTCAAATACCGGGAATTCAAAGTTGGGAGAAGGCATTGGATCGTACGTTTCAATGGGGTTTAAAACAAGCAATCTGCATGACGTTATGATTTGTTTTTTAGAAGAGATAGAGAGAATGCAAGAGTGTGTGCAGTGCAAATTTTTTGAACAATGCTTGTTTTTATTGTTTAAATTGTTTTTTAGGATTACCATTTTCTGAAAAAGCAAAAAAAGAGAAAACAACAATTAATGCGGGAATTAAAGAATGATGTTATTTTATTTATGAACTTGTCAATTCTTGAAACTACAGCCCTATAAAGCAAAACTCTGTCGCTTTGGGTGAAGCGAAGAGGGATATTTACAGAAAGTGAGCCCAATCAAAACATTCGTTTCACTTGGGCAGGGTGAAAGGTTAAAACAAAGATGGCCATTACTTTAACTTATGAACAATCTTTAGAACATCGACTGCAACCCATTGGCGGTGAACTCCTCGGTGAATCACAAAGTATGGTACCTTCCTTGATTTGTCTTTAGAAATAATGTTGCTTTCTGGCGGAGCAGGATTGTTGGAATCTGTTTCCCAGGCAGAGTTATCGTAGGAGGATTCCTCAGTTGTATTTTGCATAGTATTTGTACTCTCAGGTATATCTCCCCATCCAGTCGGCTGGATGTCCTTGAGCCTGATACGAGAGATTTCGGGAGCGGTATACTTGACCATGAAGTCGTATTTGCCACTTGGTTGTCCCAAGGTGTCCCACACTTCTTTGGAACTGGAGGAGTCATCTCTCTCGATGACGTTGACCTCGTGAAAAGCATAGTTAATGAATTCTAGTCCTACAAACTTTGCAAATTCATCGTTGCACTGGATATTTTCTGAATGACCTAAGTGTTGATCCCATGACATGGTGGGGACGCAGGTATTCTTTTCAATGATGCTCAACTGATTTTCATTGTTCAGCTGATTTTCTTGCCCCAAGTCTCCTGGGTACGGCTGCCAGATAGGCAGACCATCCATCGGGCCATAATAGTCGTGGTCGAAGTTGTCTTTCATCAGAGTGTCTTCCTCTAACGAGTTTGGTGGAGCACGGCATCCTTCTGGATCACAATATCCGTATATCATTTTGATGTCTGACCTTGGTATAAATCTCGGACACTGTACGGGATAGAAAAATGGCGTAGGCACTTCTTCCTGAGACATATAATCCCCTTTGTTAAGATAGGACTTCCACTCTTCATCTGTATCGGAGGAATCTCCCTCGTTGATGGTATGTACTTCTTGAGGCACTGGGTGAAGGAAACCTCCACTATGGAAGATGTTCTGAATGGGATGAAGACTTTCATCGTTAGCAGCTGTCTGGGTACAGGTTGTAGAAAAACCAAGACCCTTCTTTGTTTTATTATCAGTAGGAATGACAAGTTGTCCCCACCCCTTTGCATTGTTACTTTTGATCACCTCGAGAGCATCTTTGTACGAGGATATTGATGTTCCCTTCTCTAATTCATTCTCACTGCTTACCGAAAGTGCCTGGAACTAAGTTCCAATAACCTCCTCGGGTTCTAAACAAGTGGACAGCGAAAGGTTACTCACGATCAAGGCTTGTTCATCACAGACCGTGACAAGTTGGTCATTGTTGACGAACTTCAGCTTCTGGTGAAGTGTCGAAGTGGCTGCCCCAGCCTGGTGTATCCAAGGTCTGGAAAGTGACTTGGAAAGTATGATGACCGATAGTTATGGGAAGGTCGACTTCGCCGATAACTGTTTTTCTGGAAGCGTCAAATGCTTTGACGACGACCTCACTGCCTCTCATCGGAGATCCTTTGAATAATAGTCGCATTAGAGTGGACTTCGGCATAACGTTGATAGCCAATTCGGTGTCTACCAGTATGCTGGCTAAAGCATCGTCCCGACAGTTGACTGTGATATTGAGTGCCATGTTGTGACTTTTTCCTTCTTCTGGCAGTTCCTCATCGCTAAACCCCAAGTTGTTGCAGGAAGTGATGTTAGAGACGATACTGTCGAATTTCCTTATCGACACATCCTGTTCCACAAAGGCCTTCACTAAGACTATCTGTAGAGCCTCTCTGTGGGCTTCGGAACTGAGTAAAAGAGATAACACAGAGATCTTTGAGGGAGTTTGTAACAGCTGATCAACAATGTTGTATTCACTCCTTTGGACCAGCTTCATTATCTCATCATCGTTTTTTAAAAGGTCGGGATTACTGGATTGACCGACTGGTGGATTGGGAACTTCCATTTGAGGTTCCTTTTCTTTGTTAGGTTCTCCAACTCCTCTGTTGAAGATTCGACCACTCCGTGTTACTCGACTGATGTCTGCAATATTCACGACGGATGGTAATGGAATCTCCTTTCCATTCTCAATTGTTGTTGCACCGTATTTGTAAGGGATAGCTTTATCAGAATTGTACGGCACTGGTCCTGGCAGATAGATAACTACATGAGCCTTCGGATTTCTCTGACTGTCGTAAGTAACTTCAATCAGTTCCTGGTTAGGAACCTTCGATTCATCAAGTAGAGGGATGATGGTACAAACATCTTTGTTCCTTTCGTGATCAGAGATCACGACAGCATCCTTAATCTGATCAGCGAAATAGTCGGGCGTCCAGTTGATTGATCCAGAACTTGGACACGGTCGAATCTCTTTGGGAGCCAACTGACTTTCAAGGACTGCTTGCATGAGGTAACATCCTTGATTATCTTCCAAGCAAACTCAACATCGTTCATAGTTATGTGGTGGCACCTGGCCACGTCCGCTTTGAATGCAGTGTAACCTTACTAGGTCTAATTCCATAGATCGGACATCCTGACTTTGATGTCTAGTAGGGTTCTCGTTTGTCACACTGATTTGTTGTGTGTCGTCATCTAGATAGATCGGAAGCCACAATCTTTGAATGAGAGCGCACCCTTGGTTACTCTCACAGCATACTTTACAACTCAGATAATCATGTGAAGTGAGAAAACCGAGTTGGACTGCTTGGCGTGTAACTCCACCAAGCTGGTATTCATCAAACGTATATCAAAGATTTGAATCATGTTAACTTGATAAGGATTTCTATCATGGTAGTCCTGGATCCACCCAAGATCCATCTGACGCTGGAGGGCCTCTTGTACAAAAGAGCATCCCTGTTTGTTTACTGAGAAAATCAGACAGGAATTATAATCGTGCCGCGACAGATTATGATACTGGCTTTGCCTTGAGTGCATTGCCACTAAGTTGGCATTCATTGCACGGATGTCGTGGTTCTGAATGATGTTGGAACTTGCATGAGTCATGTTAACTCCACGAATTCGATGCTCTTGGAGCCACCCGAGAACCAATTGTTCCTGTAGAGCTGATTGCACCACAGAACATCCTTGATTGTTTTTAGAGCAGATATCACACTGGTGATAATTGTGAGACGGTACATGACCGTATCCACTCTGTCTGCGATGCACCTTGACCAGATTGGTCCTCAAATAGAGTACATCATGAATTTGATAACTATTGTTAGACTCTCCCTCTATCAAATTTACCACAGCTTTCTCGTGTTGAGGCAGCGGGTTCGTGAGAACATTCAGATTCGTATCTTTGAAAGATAAGACCCCGCTCCTAACAAGATTTTGCACATCGGATTTAAAACTGAGACAGTTTTTTATGTTATGCCCTGGTCCTCCTTGATGGTAAGGGCAAGTCTGATCCGCTTTGAACTAAAAAGGCAGATTTTCCGGTACTGTAAGAGGAGACCTGGTTTGGACGTGTCCCTTGACCAGTAAGAGTGGAAACAATTTTGTGTACAACATGGGTATAGGGTCGAACCCTGGTGATCGTGTTATATGGTTGCTGTTATATGGAGGACGAGCCTGCTGAAGAGGCTATTGTGTCCTTTGCTGATATTGCTGTTGATTCGGTTGGCTCTGAGCAACCTGAGGTTGATACGTAGGAATAGGCGCAGAGTTGATAGCAGGAGTTACAGCTGCTACTGGTTGGTACCATCGCCTTTACTTTTCGAGGGAGATATTGCCAATATCTTGCTCTTTTTTCTTAGGGAGCGTACTACCATATCGTTTTGTACTACTTGATGATCCATTATCTTTAACTAAACGTCCTTCTCGGACTGCTTCCTCAAGACGAACTCCCATGCCTACCATTTCAGTAAAGTCACTGGGCGCACTGGCGACCATTCTGTCGTAGTAAAATGAGCTCAAGGTCCTTAAGAAGATCTTTGTCATCTCTTTTTCCTCAAGAGGTGGACAAATCTGGGCGGCAATTTCACGTCATCTCTGAGCGTACTCCTTAAAAGTTTCCTTGTCCTTTTGTGTCATGGCTCTGAGTTGATCTATGTCCGGTGCCATGTCCAGGTTATACTTATATTGTTGAACGAAGGCATCGCCAAGATCTCTGAAAGTGCCGATCTTAGTGCGGTTTAAACCCATATACTATTTGAGTGCGGCACTGGTTAAACTATCCTAAAAATAGTGAATCAGTAGCTCTTGGTTCTTTGTCTGAGTTGACATTCGCCGAGCGTACATCACCAATTGGCTTTGAGGGCAAGAGTTACCCTTGTACTTTTCAAATTTGGGCACTTTGAATTTGTGCAGAACTTTCACATTGGGGACTGTAGCGAGCGATTTTTGGACGTGGTTCTTAAGCACTGCCGCTCTGGGGTACTACAGGTCGATTCATTTTTTATCCTATTGAAGCTGACTAAGGAAGGGAAATAGATGTCTCCAATTAATCCTGCTTACATACTGAGTTTAAACAGATGACTGTTGGTTTACAGATGCGATTTAGATTGTGGGCCTCTCTCGGCTTATTTTGTTGAAAAATGAAATGACGGGACTATTGGTAGGATGTTAGGACTGATGCTTTTTGATTGATGTATGTAGGTATGGGATTTTGGGTTTTTTGATTAGTATGCTCGCTAAGATTTTTCAATCTTATGCCTACGTATTCCCGTTTAATGAAACAGGGAAATCAGAGCGATCATAGTTCCTCCTATTCTATGGGAGGAAAAAGTTGTTTTGGTGTCTTGTTCAAAGCCCAAGACGTGAAGCTAAAGGGAGTATATGTATCTTGTTCAAAGCCCAAGATGTGAAGCTAAAGGTGGTTTGTATCTTGTTCAAAGCCCAATATGTGAAGCTAAAGAGTTTTTTTAGAGAGAATTTGTCATCTCTAAAGAGGAGTTGTTGATGTTTGTACACTATGGCGAGGCACAACTTTGATGCTAAAAGGTTTGATTGACTCAACCAGGGTTTTCTTTATACAAAGCCTAAGAGGAGGCTATTGACCGAACAAGAGGGTGTTTTTTATATGTCTCGTACGAAGCCCGAGATACAACAAGAGAGTTTTTGTATCTCGTACGAAGCCCGAGATGGAGGCTGAGAAGTTGATTGACTCAATAAGAGAGTCTTTTATACTCAACAAGAGAGTGATTTATATCTCGTACGAAGCCTGAGATGGAGGCTAAAAGGAGATTGAATCAACAAGAGAGTCTTTTATACTCAACAAGAGAGTGATTTATATCTCGTATGAAGCCCGAGATGGAGGCTAAAAGGAGATTGACTCAATAAGAGAGTCTTTTATACTCAACAAGAGAGTGATTTATATCTCGTACGAAGCCCGAGATGGAGGCTAAAAGGAGATTGACTTAACAAGAGAGTCTTTTATACTCAACAAGAGAGTGTTTTTGGATCTCGTACAAAGCCCGAGATAGAGGCTAAAGAGGTTTGACTCAACAAGAGAGTCTTTTATACTCAACAAGAGAGTGATTTGTATCTCGTACAAAGCCCGAGATGGAGGCTGAAGGTGATTGACTTAACAAGAGAGTCTTTTATACTCAACAAGAGAGTGTTTTTATCTGTCATATACGAAGCCTAAGACGGAGGCTAAAATAGGGGTTTGACTCAACAAGAGAGTCTTTTAAACTCAACAAGAGAGTGTGGGGAGAATCATTGTACAAAGCCTAATAGGAGGCTATTTATGCTGGTAACTATTTCAGTTGAGGGACAGGTCCAGTATGTTGGTTAAAAGAGTAAATCAGTTCTTATAAAGAGAATGATTAAAGGCATGTTTGTGCTTTGGGATTGATCAGAGGATCAGGGTTATTTCCTGTTCTTTAAGGAAATGGGAAATCCAAAGGGCATTGAGACTGTCCAAGTCTACTGGTGTTTTGAGAAATCGATTCTCGAATAAGTGAATGATCTTTGTATGATGCCCAAGAAAAGGCTGGTATGTTAAGGGATGAAGGTCAACCCATTAACTGGTCTGACACTTGACTCAGAAAGACAGCTCTAGAAAATTGATGAATAGGTTCTGTTCCTATACCTGTAGAGGTCTCTGAGTCGTTGTACTAAGCCCAAGAGAAGGCATGAGAGCTTTTAAGAAGCCGAAGGGTCCTTGTACAACGCCCAAGAGGAGGCGGGGATGCTTTTAGGAAGCATGTGGGTCCCCAAACCCCGAGAAGTTCAAGACATGCTATTCACCGATAATAGATCAAGCCAGGAAAGTTCGAGAATTTGGAAGAAACTCAAGAGATGCCATTCACAGAGAAAAGATCATCTCTGGGGAATTAGAGTTTCTTTGGCAATTTCTAAGGGTGACAGTCTGAGAAAGGGTTCACCGAGAATGCTTCCTTTCGCGTCTCCATATTGTTTAACCCCAAGACGAGGGAAGACTGTGTCTGGTAATCCTATGGGGATCTAGTTTTGTTTGTATTTGAGAGTGACCAACAGGGCTTTACCTAGTGCTAGACGTAGTTGTCGGGGAAAACTCTATATAACTATACTAGTATTACACAGTTGATATTTGACAAGTATATAAAAGTTTGTGAAAGAAGACTTACAGTGAGCAACCCTACAATACAGTGATATATATGAAAGCGGATAAAGAAAGGGGGTAAACACTTACTCGGTTGTAAGCTTCCATGCTGTTTTGTTAGTTGTTCAACAAAGAAAGCTTTGATAACAATATTATATTCAAAATTAAACGAGAAAGTACTTTGAAAAGATTGTTGGGGCTTATAGCTCAAGGAGAGGCCCAAGGTTTTATCAGTGATTGCACTGTGGTTTTGAATTTATACAGGGACTTATATAAGTGACTGAGGCCCAAAAAGGTTTTCTGTACAAAGGGATCCAGAGGCCCAAAAGTTTATTTTTATACAAGTGGTGGGGCTTACAGCTCAAGGAGAGGCCCAAGGTTTTGTTAAAAAGGCGACGACCGTGCCGAACTTTTTGATGGTATCGGGACTTATACAATACACTGAGGCCCAAATCATTTTGGTTTTCAAAAAGGGTTGGGTCTTACACTCTACTAGAGCCCCAAAATGTTTTTGTATGAGTGATGGGGCTTACAGCTCAAGGAGAGGCCCAGTGTTTGATTTTGAATTGGTGATTGCGCCGAGATTTTCTTTTAATGCGGAGGGACTTATACAATATCTGAGGCCCAAAAAGGTTTTTATTTACAAAGGATTGCGTCTTACACTCTATTAGAGGCCCAATGATTTTGAATGATTTGTGAGGGTGAAAATCAAAGAACCCTAATTTTGTTTTCCTTTAAAAGTAAATATTTAAAGAAAATCAAATAAAATGATAAAATACCAAATAAGTTTGAATAAACCATTTGTGATTTTTGTTTAAGGTTTGAAAAATGAGGTTTTAATCACAAGATGATTTAGAACTCATTTGGTTTTGATTTTCAAGATAAATATTCACTTTTAAATGTTTAAAAATAATTAAAAATGATTTTATTCACAAAAATGCTAATTATGTTAAATAAATAATATAAATCTAATTTTTTTGTGGAATAAAATATTTCAACATTTTTGTGATTTTTTGCAAAAAGAACCAATAAAAAATAATTAAAATTGAGGGAGTTATTAATTTTTCAAATCATTAAAAATAATAAGAAAACTAATAAAATATGAAAAGTGGTAAAGAAGAGGATCTAGGGTGAGGGGGATTCGAACCCCAGACCTCTTGTGTATAGGCCGCGCGCCTTACCACTAGGGTGGTGATACATCTGTTGATTGAAACACAACCACAAATATAAAAGGCTTGCCTTGTTTTTGGCCTGGCCCAAGGCAAGACAAGGCAAGATTTTGGTTGATAACATGAAGGCCATAACTTTATCATTTCTCCATGGATTGAGACAAAATGTAGGTCTATCCTGCCTAGAATTTCACAAGGAATCCAATGGTGGTGGTGTTTTTTTCAGATCATGCTCCTATTGAAAAACCCGATAGTGGTTTTGAAATAGCCCATGATTTGCATTTTCTCTGCCATCTCTTGGTACAAGCATGAATTACATGATAAATTAGTGCAAACACAACACATATAACATGTATAAGAGATGCATGATCAGTGGACATCAAAAGAAAGCATGATTTAAAGAATCCAAGTTGTGATGCTTACCTCTTTTTAGAGCTTTTGTGCAATCTGTCAAGCCTCTTGTTCCAGAAATGTTTTGATGCTTTGGACACCCTAAAATGATCCATTAGAAGCTTTTAGAGTGGTTAGAACCAGCTGGAAACCTCAGGAATGGAAATTGGCCCTTTCTTGCAAAAGGGGCAAAAATGACCAAAATAACAACTCACTCAAATGATGTTCCAGATGTGTGGAACCACTTGGGACAGTTCAAGGATGATATTTGGAGTGTGTTTGAGGTTTTATCTGGTTTGGAAAGTGGCTGAATCAAGACATGGCTTGAAAAATGCACAAAAGTCCTATTTTGAGGTTTTGAGATATGACTTTGTGATTTTGGTGTTACAGGTCACTTGTGAGAGTTTGGACAGCTTGTATATGACATATTGGATGTGTTTGGATCATGAGCTGTAGTGGAATTGCTCTCTAACTTAAAAACTCAGAGCTACCTTGCTAAAGAAGGTATTTTTGCCTAGAGAAAGAGATTTTGAGGAAAGCAAGTGTTGTAGTGCTTTGGTGTACTCAAACTGAACACAATTGAGCTCTATTTATAGTAAAGCAAGTTTGTTTTGGCTGCAATAGTGAATGGCAACTACAGCAGAGGTTTGGCCAATGTTGAGCAATGAAAATCCAAGTCTCCTCTAGCCATTGACTAGAGGTTAGGGCACAGGCTGCTGGTCCCCTTGGTCTTGGATAAGTCTTGACTGAATTCAGTTGGGAATGGCTCAATCCATGCCACCTTGGTGCATCCATTAAATGTTCAAATCCAAAATTGGAGTCGTGTCCCTCTTTTAGGTATTTCTGGGTTTGGCATGCTACTTTTGGTTCTAAAGACTTGGGAGACTTGGGATTAGAGTTGGTTCCTCCTTGGTCCCCCCTTGAGGTGTTTAGTTGGATAGAGTTACTTTCCCTTTGCAAAATTTGAGCAAATCGAGCAAAACTCCCAAATCTGCCTTGCCATGACAGTTTTCAGCAAGGCATATTGCCATTGTCATATCTCATGGCTCACGTGGATTTTGATGAAGTTCTTGGACATTTTGGAAAGCCCTCATATGATACGACAACTGTTTGATCATAGTTGGTTTTGATACCTTTTGGATCCAAGTGAAAAATGCCCCTACATTTGGAAAAAAGTGAAGGCAAATTCTGACTTAGTGAAAATTTCACTAAGTGTTGGAAAAAAGTGACATCTTCACTTTTTGTGATTTTGATCATTCCATAACATAAAACCCATGAGGAATTGGAATGAGTTCTGTTTGAAGCTTTTGTAGAGGGAAATGAGGACTACAAATCCAGCTTTGGATGGGGAAAAATGGCCTTGTGGTTTAGGAGTTATGATCCTCCAAAGTTGGTACCCCAGCGACTTTGTTCCATAACTTAGAAAATTTCTAAGTTTTTTATGGTTACCCCTTTTACAAGTTATCCAACTTTTCTTCATTTTTATTGATGAATGATGATTCCCATCACACATTAACATCATTTTAGGGTCAAAGAACCATAATTGTGAAAAATCTCAAAAAGTCCAAGTTGACTTTTGTGCACAGTTGACTTTTTGTCAGATGAATTCCAAACTCTGCGATCCTTTATGAAATCAAGTCCTTGACCAAAATCAAATTTGATGGACATGTTCCATGGGTGTTATAGGGTGTATTGAATCATGTCCCAAGGTTTGGAAGCATGTCTTGGTCAAAATTCAAAGGTACAGTTGACTTTTTCCTCAAAACCCTAATTGTGGTTCTGATGAACTTGAAACTTGTTGCTCAAGCTTCTTGGATCAATACATTGTTTCAAATGGATCAAGGTAGTGTATTGGAGACCCTCAAATCATCTATTGAGGTCTTGGCTCATGTTTTGTCCCAAAAGTCAACTTAGGGGTGAATTAGGTCAAGAAACCCTAATTCCTGATTTTTTATTAATGCATCCTCTGAGGCCAAATTGACTTGATAATTAGGTTTATGAGGTCCCATGGAGTATTTTAGGTTATGCTTTCAAGCATTGGCTCAGGCCCAGAGAAATATTTCCAACTGGAGGCCCTGGTCGACCAAAATCTTAATTTGGTGACACTGGCGATCTTGAGGCTTGATCCACTCAGAATGTTGCAGCCTTGTGCTTAATCCTTGAGGTGGGAGTCCTCTTGATCCATTGTGGGTGTTTGAGAGGTTAGACAAGTTGAAGATCATGTCATTTCTTGATTGATCCTTTGTCTAAGAGCTCTGAGAGGGCTTGAAACCCTAAATTTGATTGTAGTGGATGCTCACCCATCTTTGGGGAGACTTATAAGACATAATGATTCATCCATATTGTGGTGATGATTTTCACAATGATGGGAAATCTTAGTGGTCAAAATTTGGGATATGACAGATGCCCCTATTTAATCTTCTTGGACCCGAAGGTGTGAATGGCGAAGGTATTCGGGAATTCGGGGTACAAGATGATTAAATATCGGAATTTTGATGGTGGTTAAGAATGGTAGTTTACGCATCCTTCTTCTTTTTCTAAGCAATGATGCTTAGAAAAGGTAAACTTCCCCTCGGTCCTGGCCTTCAGCCAAGGAACTGGTCTCAGTTTCTGAAGTAAACCTCCCCTCGATCCTGGTTTCCTACCAAGGAATTGGTCTAAGTTTCTAATATAAACTTCCCATCGATCCTGGTTTCCTACCAAGGAACTGGTCTCAGCTTCTGAAGTAAACCTCCCCTCGATCCTGGTTTCCTACCAAGGAACTGATCTTAGTTTCTTTTGTCAATAAACTTTCTTGACAAGGGACGTTGTTTGTAGCGGTTTTTTCCTCAAACTTCTCGCCGAATTTTCCTGGGGAGATGCCATTTGATGGAAAAAGATCTGATGTTAGAGTTGCTGGGGAACCCAGTCATTTGAGTTGTAGAGGTGTACAAACTTCTCTTTTGGAGACGCCATTTGTCGACCCTGCTGGGGAAAACGAGTCTCTTGAGAGACTGTTCCTGTTTGGGGGGTATTATATCATACTTTTCCTCGAGATTCTTTCAAAGAAATGCCATACGATGTAATCCAGTTTGGAAGTACTGATGACCTTTTCGTCAGCGGATTTTTCGGAGAAAAACTGTCGTACTGCCGAATTTCTAACCAAGAGGCTTTCTCTGGGGATTTTCCTTAATCCGGGAAAGCGAAGATATCATCTTCAATGGCGAAGACTGATGTTTGTCAAAGGTTCTATGGCCTTTCAGAGGTTCAAGTTATCAAAGTGGTCAAAGGTCGATTCTAATCCAGAAATAAACTGGAGGAGAGAGATAGTTCAGACGCAACATTTCCTGATGAGGAAAGAACTGACAACTCAATTGAGAAGACTTCTATCACTAGGGGACAAGACCGACTAGAGAGACAGTGATGTAATATGAATGCGAATGTAAATCAATAATGCATGATGTATGTATGTCTATGCTGACAAAACTGACGCGACACACATACTAACGGATGAACATGACTGGATACTCGGCCACTGCGGGGGACGAAGAGGTACCACTGGGTTCAAAAATAGTAATTCTGCCTTGCTTAGGAGAGATAGTCCCTGCGGGGAACAACGTTGGTCGGGCTTAAGAGGTAAGAACTATGCCAGGGATGTCAGACAGAGTATTCGCATCTGATCCTTCATTCAGGCGCACTGGTTTAGAAGGAGTACTTTGATTCTGCACTTTGAAGCTTGCTTACTTCTGGAGAATCGATCAATGTTCTTTCGATGTTCAACATTCAAAAGAAATTGCCATCTTTATTTTAAAAGCAGAAAAAGTTTTACAAGTAAATTCATTTTTGTTTTATTTCAAGAATCGTTGATCATGTTAAAAAATGTCGTTCTGTAAAGCTAAAACAAATAAGAATTGTAAACAAAAGCACAAGGGCTCAAATTTTATTGATATGATGGAAATCAGCCAAATGCGCGATCCCATAGAGTATTTACAAAGTTAGAAAATGGTAATTTACAGGGAAAAAGGCTACGTTGAAACATAACGACCACTATCCTTCTACCAACTTTGAATTCTGGACATCCTGAGCTTCTGTCGAAGATGACCTTGACTGGAGTTTTCTGACTGATGGCGTAACTGCTGCTGAGGGACTCGCCTCTATTGGACATAGTTACTTGCCATTATCCCTAATTTTTTCCTGGATTGTACTGTGATGTTTCCAATCCACCGGGATGTTTTTTTTTTAGTTTGTCTCTAATTTTTGCCTGGACCGCCCTTTCAGGTTTTCAATCCACCGAGACATTTTTTTTAGTTTTTTTTATTTAGGCAAAGTATTTCTTGACTACATCAACATTCGTTGGGTAGGCAAATTCTTCTCCATCCATGGTTGCAAGTCTCAAGGCACCGCCTGAGAAAGCTTTCTTGACCACATAGGGGCCGTCATAATTTGGAGTCCATTTACCCCTGGAATCAGTGAGAAATGACTGGATCTTTTTTAGCACGAGGTCTCCTTTCCTGAAGACGCGAGGTAGGACCTTTTTGTCAAACGCCTTCTTCATTCTTTGCTGATACAACAGACCGTGGCATAGTACCGTCATTCGTTTTTCTTCGATCAAATTTAGTTCGTTGTGTCGACTTTGACACCATTCATCCTCTGTAAGCTTAGCTTCCATCAATACCCGGATTGATGGGATCTCTACTTCGATGGGGAGCACTGCTTCCATGCCATATACTAGAGAGAAAGGGGTTGCCCCTGTTGAAGTCCGGACAGATGTTCGATAACCGTGAAGAGCAAAGGGTAACATTTCGTGCCAGGCTTTGTAAGTTATAACCATCTTCTTAACAATCTTCTTGATGTTCTTGTTAGCCGCTTCTACCGCTCCGTTCATCTTGGGTTGGTAGGGAGATGAGTTATGGTGTTCGATCTTGAACTCTGCGCACAACTCTTTCATCATCTTATTGTTCAAGTTAGACCCATTTTCAGTAATGATCTGGCTCGGCACACCATAACGGCAGATGAGATTGTTTTTGATAAATCGAACCACGACTTGTCGGGTTACATTGGCGTATGACGCTGCTTCAACCCACTTGATAAAGTAATCAATGGCTACAAGGTTGAACCGATGTCTATTCGAAGCTTTGGGTTCGATCATGCCAATTATGTCGATGCCCCATATGGAAAAAGGCTATGGGGAAGAGAGAACTTTGAGATGCGTTGGCGGTACATGGATTTTGTCTTTGTATATCTGACACTTGTGACACTTCCTCATGTACTTGTAGCAATCGGATTCCATTGTCAACCAATAGTACCCTGCTCTTAGAATTTTTCTCGCCATCGTGTGTCCATTGGCATGAGTGCCAAAGGATCCTTCGTGATTCTCTTTCATTAACATGCTTGCCTCTGGTCTGTTTACACATTGGAGCAAGACCATGTCAAAATTTCTCTTATAGAGTGTATCACTGCTCAGGAATAAGCTGCCTGCTAGTCTTCTGAGGGTTTTTCTGTCCTTTCTAGATGCCCTAGGTGGGTACTCTTGTTTCTGAAGGAAGCATTTAATATCGTGATACTAAGGTTTGTCGACTATGACTGCTTCTATCGCAAAGATATAAGCGGGCCGTTCTAGGCGCGTTATGTCAATCTTAGGTATGGCATTCCATTGACCTACACTAATCATGGAAGAGAGAGTGGCTAAAGCATCAGCCATGTGATTCTCATCACGAGGGATGTGATGAAACTCGATTCTGTTGAAGAAAGGTAACAACCTTCTCGCGTAATCTTTGTAAGGAATTAATCCGGATTGGTATGTGTTCCAATCTCCTTTGATCTGATTGATAACCAGGGCTGAATCGCCATATACATCCAAATATTGGATCCTTAAATCAATCGCTTCCTCGAGACCCATGATACAAGCTTCGTATTTGGCCTCGTTGTTTGTGCATTTGAACGTAAGTCTGGCGGTGAAAGGAATGTGGGTACCCTGAGTTGTATGATGATTGCCCCAATTCCATTTCTGTAATGATTGACAGCTGCGTCAAAGATAAGTCCCCATTGGGAACCTGGTTCTGGCCCTTCATTGGGTGGCGGTTCATCGCAGTCTTTCATTTTTAAATACATGACATCTTCATCCGGGAAGTCAAACCCGATTGATTCCTGATCGTCAATCGGTTGATGAGACAAATGATCGGCTAAAATACTTCCCTTAACGACTTTTTGAGCGTGGTACTCTATATCATATTCTGATAACAACATCTGCCAACGGGCAATCCTTCCCGTGAGAGCAGGTATTTCAAAGACATATTTGATTGGATCCATTTCGGAGATCAAACAAGTAGTGTGACGAATCATGTACTGGCGAAGACGTTTGGCTGCCCAAGCCAAAGCACAACAAGTTTTCTCAAGCATAGTGTACCGAGTCTCGCAGTCGGTGAATTTCTTGCTCAAATAGTAAATGGCAGACTCTTTCCTTTTAGTTTCGTCTTGTTAGCCAAGTACACAACCCATTGAGTCCTCTAGGACTGTGAGGTAGATGATCAGTGGTCTTCCTTCCACTGGAGGTGATAGAATCGGTGGGTTCAACAGGTATTCCTTAATACTGTCGAAGGCGGTTTGACAGTCTTCTGTCCAAACGCAATCCTGGTTCTTTTTCAGTAATTTGAAAATTGGCGCGCATGTCGCGGTCATAAGGAATATGAATCTGGAGATGTAGTTCAAACGTACCAGGAATCCTCTGACTTATTTTTCAGTTTTCGGAGAAGGCATTTCTTGAATGGCCTTGACCTTGTCAGGATCAACCTCAATTCCTTTCTGGCTGACGATGAACCCTAAGAGTTTCCCTGAACGGACATCGAAGATGCACTTGTTGGGATTCAAGCGGAGTTTGTACTTTCTCAACCGCTCGAATAGTTTTGACAGGTGTGTCACATGCTCCTCCTCTGTTTTAGATTTGGCAATCATTTCATCGACATATACCTCGATTTCCTTGTGTATCATGTCATGAAACAGAGTAGTCATGGCCCTTTGATAGGTTACCCTGGCTTTCTTCAAACCGAACGACATTACCTTGTAACAAAAGGTACCCCATGTGGTAATGAATGAAGTTTTCTCCATATCTTTCGGCGCCATTTTGATCTTATTATAGCCCGAGAATCCATCCATGAAGGAGAAAACTTTGAATTTTGCTGTACTGTCTACCAGCATGTCAATGTGTGGCAAAGGGAAGTCATCATTTGGACTAGCCTTGTTTAGATCTCTGTAGTCGACACACATTCTGACCTTTCCGTCCTTTTTTGGGACGGGTACGATGTTGGCTAACCATTGAGGATATTCTGATGTGGCGAGGAAACTCGCGTCAATCTGTTTCTGTACCGCCTCTTTGATTTTGATGGAAATGTCCGGGTGAGTCAGTCTCAACCTCTGTTTTACTGGAAGACATTCCGATCTTAATGCTAAATGATGCTCCACGATGCTGGTATCCAATCCTGGCATGTCCTGATAGGACCAAGCAAACACATCGGTAAATTCTCTGAGAAGCTTTGTCAAACTTTCTTTGGCAGTTGGACTGAGTAGTGCCCTAATCCTGATTTCTTTTCTCTCTTTTTTCGAACCCAAGTTTACGGTTTCTAACGGCTCTTTGTGAGGTTCAATGGACCTTTCCCCTTGTTTGAGTAGTCTGGAGATCTCTTCTTGAATTTCTTCGTCCTCTTCTTCTTCAGCCCCAAACACCGGAAATTCAAAGTTGGGAGAAGGCATCGGATCGTATGTTTCAACGGGGTTTAAAACAAGTAATCTGCATGATGTGATGATTGTTTTTAGAAGAGATAGAGAGAATACAAGAGTGTGTGCAGTGTATTTTTTTGTTTACTGCTTGTTTTTATTATTGATTTGTCTTTTAGGATTACCATTTTCTGAAAAAGCGAAAAGAGAAAACAGCAATTAATGCGGAAATTACAGAACGACGTTATTTTATTTATGAACAAGTCGATTTTTGAAACTACAGCCCTATAAAACAAAACTCTGTCGCTTTGGGCAAAGCGAAGAGGGATATTTATAGAAAGTGAGCCCTATCAAAACATCTGTTTCACTTGGGCAGGGTGAAAGGTTAAAACGGCAATTACTTTGACTTATGAACAATCTTTGGAACATCGACAACAACCCATTGGCAGTGAACTCCTCGGTGAATCACAAAGTCTCGTACCTTCTTTCTTGGCTTGTCCTCAGAAATAATGCTGATTTCTGGTGGAGCAGCATCATTGGAATCTGTCTCCCAGGCAGAGTTGTCGTAGGAGGATTCCTCAGTTGTATTTTGCATAGTATTTGTTCTCTCAGGAAAATCTCCCCATCCAGTTGACTGGATGTCTTCGATCCCGATACGAGAGCTCTCAGGAGCGGTGTAGTTGACCATATAGTCGTATTTTCCACTTGGTTGTCCTAAGGTGTCCCACAATTCTTTGGAACCGGAGGAGTCATCTCTTTCGATGATGTTGACCTCTGGAAAAGCGTAGTTAATGAATTCTAGTCTGATAAACTTTGCCAATTCATCGTCATACTGGATATTTTCTGAATGACCTGAGTATTGATCCCATGACATGGTGGGGACACAGGTATTCTATTCAGTGATGTTCAACTGATTTTCGTTATTCGGCTGATTTTCGTGCCCCAAGTCTCCTGGGTACGGCTGCCAGATAGGCAGGCCATCCTTTGGGCCATAATAGTCGTGGTCAAAGTTGTCTTTCATCAGAGTGTCTTCCTCTAATGAATTTGGCGGAGCACGACATCCTTCCGGATCACAACATTCGTATATCATTTTGACGTCTGACCTGGGTATAAATCTCGGACTCTGTGCGGGATAGTAAAATGGCGTAGGCACCTCTTCCTGAGACATATAACCGTCCTTGTTAAGATAGGACTTCTATTCCTCATCCGTATCGGAGGAATCCCCTTCGTTGATGGTATGGACTACTTGAGGCACTGGGTGAAGGAAACCTCCACTGTGGAAGAAGTCCTGAATGGGATGAAAACTTTCATCGTTAGCAGCTGTCTGGATGCAGGTTGCAGAAAAACCAAGACCCTTCTTTGCTTTATTATCAGTAGGAATGATAAGTTGTCCCCATCCTATCGTATTGTTACTTTTGATCACTTCGAGAGCATCTCTGTATGAGGAAATTGAGGTTCCCTTCTCTGATTAATTCTTATTGCTCACCGAAAGTGCTTGGAACTGAGTTCCAACAACCTCCTCAAGTTCTATACAAGTAGATAATGACAGGTTACTCGCGATCAAGGCTTTTTCTCCACAGACCATGACAAGTCGATCGTTCTTGACGAACTTCAGTTTCTGGTGCAATGTCGAAGTGACTGCCCCAGCCTGGTGTATCCAAGGTCTTCCTAATAAATAGTTGTATGCTGCCCGGATGTCCATGACCTAGAAAGTGATTAGGAAAGTGTGAGGACCAATAGTTATGGGAAGGTTGACTTCGCAGATAACTACTTTCCGAGATCCGTCAAAGGCTTTGACGATGACCTCACTGCCCCTCATCGGGGATCCTTTGAATGATAGTCGCAATAAAGTGGAGTTTGGCATAACCTTGATGGTCGATCCTGTGTCTACTAGTACGCTGGCTAAAGCATCGTCCTGGCAGTTGACTGTGATATTGAGCGCCATGTTGTGACTTTTGCCTCCCTCTGGCAAGTCCTCATCACTGAATCCTAAGTTGTTGCAGGAAGTGATGTTAGAGATGATGCTATCAAAATGTCGTATTGACATATCCTGTTCCACAAAGGCCTGCTCTAAGACTTTCTGTAGAGCCTCCCTGTGGGCTTCAGAACCGAGTAAAAGTGATAGCACAGAGATCTTTGAAGGAGTTTATAACAGCTGATCAACAATGTTGTATTCACTCCTTTGGATGAGCTTCAGCATCTCATCATCGTTTTTTGAAAGGTCGGGATTACTGGATTGGCCGACTGGTGGATCAGGAGCTTTTGTTGGAAGTTCCTTTTCTTTGTTAGGTTCTCCAACTCCTCGGTTGAAGATTCGACCGCTCCGTGTTACTCGACTGATGTCTGCAATGTTCACGACGGAGGGTAATGGAATTTCCTTTCCATTCTCGATTATTGTCGCACCGTATTTGTAAGGGATCGCCTTAGCTGATTCATACGGTAATGGTAGATAGATAACTACAGGAGCCTTCTGATTTTTCTGACTGTCATAAGCAACTTCAATCAGCTCCTGGCTAGGAACTTTTGATTCGTCCAGTAGTGGGATGATGGTACAAACATCCTTGTTCTGTTGATGATCAGAGATTATGACGACGTCTCTGATTTGATCAGCGAAGTAGTCTGTCATCCAGTTGATTAGCTCGGAACTCGAACATGGGTGAATCTCTTTATGATCCAACTGACCTTGAAGAGCTTCCCGCATAAGGTAACATCCTTGGTTATTCTCCGAGTAGACTCTACAGCGTTCATCGTTGTGTGTTGGCACTTGGCCACGCCCGCTTTGGATGCAGTGTAACCTCACCAGGTCAGTCCCCATAGATCGGACATCCTGATTTTGACGCCGTGTGGGGTTTCCATTAAGCACACTGATTTGTTGCATGTCTTCATCCATATAGATCGGAAGCCACCAGTGGTTTAACAAGTGTTGTAAAGTTCTTAGAACGAGAACGTACCCTTGGTTACTCTCACCACATCCTTTACAGCTTAGATAATCGTGAGAAGTGCGAAAACCGAGTTGGACTTGCCTGGCGTGTATCTCCACCAAGTTGGTATTCATCAAACGAATATCGAAGATTTGAATCATGTTGATCTGATAAGGATTTCAATCTTGGTAGTCCTGGATCCACCCAAGATCCATCTGACGCTGGAGGGCCTCTTGTATGAAAGAGCATCCCTGTTTGTTTACCGAGCAAGTCAGACAGGAATTGTAGTCGTGCCACAGCAGATTATGATACTGGCTTTACCTTGAGTGCATCGCCACCAAGTTGACATTCATTGCATGGATGTCGTGGTTCTAAATGATATTGGAATTTGTGTAGGTCATGTTGACTCCACGAACTCGATGCTCTTGGATCCACCTGAGATCCAATTGTTCCTGTAGAGCCGATTGCACCACCGAACATCCTTGATTATTTTTAGAGCAGATATCACTCTGGTGATAATTATGAGGTGGCACATGGCCATATCCACTCTGTCTACAATGCATCTTGACCAAGTTGGCCCTTAATAAGAGTACATCATGAATTTGATAGTTGTCGTTAGACTCTCCTTCTATCAAATTGACTGTAGCTTTCTCATGTTGAGGGAGCGGGTTCGTGAGAACATTAGGATTCATATCTTTGAAAGATAAGACCCCACTCCTAACAAGCTTTTGTACGTCAGATTTGAAACTGAGATAGTTCTCTATGTTATACCCTGGTCCTCCTTGATGATAAGGACAAGTCTGATCTGCCTTGAACCAAAAAGGCAGATTTTTCGGTACTGTAAGAGGAGACCTGGTTTGGACATGCCCCTTGACCAGTAGTAACGAAAACAGCTTTGCGTACAACATGGGTATAGGATCAAACCCTGGAGGTCGCATTGTACGGTTGTTGTTGTAATGAGGACGAGCCTACTGAAGAGGCTGATGTGTCCTTTGCTGATATTGCTGTTGATTAGGTTGGCTCTGCACAACCTAAGGTTAATACGTAGAAACAAGCGCGGGGTTAATAGCAGAAGTTACAGCTGCTACTGGTTGGTAATGGCTCCTTTGCTTTCTGAGAGAGATATTCCCAATATCCTGCTCTTTTTTCTTAGGGAGAGCACTACCGTATCGTTTTGTACTACTTGATGATCCAGTGCCTTTTACCAAACGTCCTTCTCGGACGGCTTCCTCAAGAAGAACTCCCATGCCCACCATCTCGGTGAAGTCACTGGGTGCACTGGCGACCATTCTATCGTAGTAAAATGAGCTCAAGGTTTTTAAGAAGATCTTTGTCATCTCCTTTTCCTCAAGAGGTGGAGAAATCTGAGCGGAAATTTCACCCCATCTCTGAGCGTATTCTTTAAAGGTTTCTTTGTCCTTTTGTGACATCGATCTGAGTTGATCTCTGTCCGGTTCCATGTCTAGATTATATTTGTACTGTTGAACGAAGGCAGCGCCAAGATCTCTGAACGTGCTGATCGTAGCGCGGTTTAAACCCATGTTCCATTTTAACGCGACACCGGTTAAACTATCCTGAAAGTAGTGAATGAGTAGATCCTGATTCTTTGTCTGAGCTGGCATTCGCCGAGCGTACATCACCAGATGGCTCTGAGGGCAAGAGTTACCCTTGTACTTTTCAAAGTCGGGCACCTGGAATTTGTGCGGGACTTTCACATTGGGGACCAAACAAAGGTCTGCGGCGTCCTTTCCAAATAAATCCTGACCACGAAGGGCTTGCAGTTCTTTCTGCATTTCCAGGAACTGTTCCTGGAATTCATTCATTCTATCAAACATGTTGTCATTTCCACCAGAAGGTATCGGTGGAATCTATCCTTCCAAGACAGTGTGTACCACGGGCGGTGGTATATTCATTATGGCCGAGACTCTCGATGCCTCCCGAAGTTTGTAACCTTCAGGAGTTGCTGTCATGCCCCGGGATCTTCACTTTCCCGAAGTTTATAACCTTCAGGCACAGTGGTTCCTGCTGCGGTTCCCTGATCCTCAGCGATCGGCGGAACATATCCTTATGGGATATAGTTGGATGGCATGCCCCGGGGACGATCTTTCAGCATCTTGTACCTAGGATCATACTTTTCCACTATGGGCGTTGATGTGATCTCTGAGATCACAGTCTTTTGTTGCTGCATCTGAGCTTCTGCTAGAGCTTGCATGTCGTTATGAAGCTTTCTCAGATCCTCTTTCAAATTGTCGATCTCTTCTCTCAACTCTCTATTCTCTTCCTCGAGACCATCCATCTTTTTCCGACGATTGGCCCGAGTATTGTACGAATGAGACAGTTTGACTCTAGAACCGAGACACAAATGTGAGATTCATAGGTAATAAGAATGCGTTTACGCGAGAATGATGAATGATATGCAATGATTATATTAATTGTACATTTTTTTTATTAATTCAAAGTAAACTTCAACAATTGGATTGTAAATATCAAACAGTGGGGAAACCCCGTTTTATTGAATTCAAAGGATTGCGGAAATGGAAATATAGTAGATTATAAAGTGCTGAAAAAGGAAACCTAAACTAATGGATCCTGAGTCCTTTCTGAGGATAGCTTAAGTGCTGGTTATGGTACTTTCTTCTTCTTTGACCGGGGCTCTTGGGCCGTTGTCGGGTTGTAATTCCTTTTCCAAGTGAAAGGAGCGAGTAAATTTCTTTGGTCATCCTGATTTTCTGCAGCATGTTGCTCTAAAATCTCAATCAGAGCATCTTTATCTTTCAATAGTTGCTGTATTTTCTTGCACTCTACACTGAGAATACGGTACTTGTTCCTCCAATACCCATTCTCCTGTTGAACTTTACTGAGAGTAACCTGAAGCTTTTCCATCTCAGAGATAAAATAAAGGGCAGAGTCCCTTAATGGAAGAACTTCCTGACGAGGGTAAGGCATCCTCAGCTTAAGAGCTCTAGTTTGTACCCAGTGGAGATAAGGTTCCACCGAGACACAGTCTGGTTTTCCTAGAGACTCTCGTCCTTTTCTATGAACATGTTTCCAGGCGTTCACTACCTCTGTCTTTAGTGCCCTGTCATTTTCTCCTTCCTTGAAGAAAAGACATTCTAGATGAGCATTCTGTGGGACGTGCCTCATTGGGTATCCAAATTGACGACGAACTAACACCGGGTGATAGTTGATTCCTCCCTTAGTTCCTATAAGGGGTACATTTAGGAAATTTCCACAACGGTCAATGATCTTGATCCCGTCGTAGATTCGATTGTACCAATTGATGTTTGAGTTGGTAAGAGACATATTTCTCTGTGACCAACGTAAAGTATTCTTTTGATCCCAAAATGCAGCAGACTTGGGCAGATAGGAAGTGAACCATTTGTAGAGAAAGGGTACACAACACGTGATCATTCCTCCACTGTATAAATTCCTTAAGTGTTCCGAATGATACGCATCTGCGATTAAGGTCGGTACGGGGTTGCCAATCAGACAAATCTTAATGGCGTTGATATCTACGAAGTTATCAGTGTTGGGAAACAAAAATAACCCGTAGGTGAGCAAAACAAAGATGCTCTCGAAAGCGGCCATGTTCCCTATACTAGCAAAGTATAGGGCTTTCTTTGTCAAGAACTGGGATGGCAAACCTCGGATGCCACCCTTAGTGGTCATGTGAGTCCTGACTTCTGACTCGTCCAAATAAATTGCTCTTACAATGGTATGATCCTTTGGAATTTCTTCCAATCCAGAAAAGGGAGCTTGATCAGTGATATGCAGGTCAGTCAGGTGAGAATACTCCTCCAGTGTTGGTGCTAGCTGATAATTTGGGAATGTGAAACAGTGATAAACCGGATCGTAGAACTGGATTAGCGTGGACAGGATTCCTTCGATTACATGGACCCTTAACAAGGACAGCTGTCCTCCATACTTGGCTCTGAAAGCCTCGTGGTTGGTGATCATTCTCGCCAAACCTCTTAAATCCTCTAACTTTGGAACCTTGAAGGTGTACTTATGAGTTTTCCTTCTACTGAAATCCATTGGTGCAATCTCCTTTCTCTGACATTTGCAATCATTGTCTTAGTTTAATTTGAAAAAGAGAGACTAGAAGAGAAGATTTTTTCTTGGTTTTAATGTTTTTTAAATGAATGTATAAATGCAACACACAAAAACATAGAAAAAACATGGGGTCAAAGGGTCGGTGTCATGAAGTCAAGGCTCTACCCCTCCCCCCCCCCCCCCCCCCAAAAGGTTTATAATGGTGATATTTGTACCTGTCCGCAAAATCATTGACCCGTCTGGGATAACAACAGCAAGCGGATCGCCAGCGAGCTGATGTATCCTAGAGTGATCTTAGATGAGGGTAGTATCGCGTGACAACTATTTCCGATAGCTTCCGCACTACAAAATGGCTTAAGTCTGCTAAAGACCTCAACTTCTCAGATAACCCAGTCGACCACACTACTTTCAACAACCAGAGTCGTATAGGCAATGTATCTGCAAAGGGAGTCCCCACTGAGTTTGATGGTCGATCGGGGGCTCTTAACTGGAATTCATTCCCAGTAAGATTACACGCATTTCCATCACCTATCTTAGGTGTATACTCAATCTTTCCACATGCGGCATCACACGCATTCCCATTAGCAAAAAAATAAACATAGATATCATTTAGGAAAAGCAGTATATATATTTGTCTTAATCATCCTAGACCTCTAGTCTTATGATCCTATACAGACAATGACTCCCCAGCAGAGTCGCCATTTCTGTGACACTTTACTTAGGGTTTCATCCCTTGGGAAAACAAGAAAGAATGGGCCCTATGGTGGGCGCCATTTTTCTATAGCGAGCGATTTTTGGATGTGGTTCTTAAGCACTGCCGCTCTGAGGTACTACAGGTCGATTCATTTTTTATCCTATTGAAGCTGACTAAGGAAGGGAAATAGATGTCTTCAATTAACCCTGCTTGCATACTGAGTTTAAACAGATGACTGTTGGTTTACAAATGCGGTTTAGATTGTGGGCCTCTCTCTGCTTATTTTGTTGAAAAATGAAATGACGGGACTATTGGTAGGATGTTAGGACTTATGCTTTTTGATTGATGTATGGAGGTATGGGATTTTGGGTTTTTTGATTAGTATGCTCGCTAAGATTTTTCAATCTTATGCCTACGTATTCCTGTTTAACGAAACAGGGAAATCAGAGCGATCGTAGTTCCTCATATTCTATGGGAGGAAAAAGTTGTTTTGGTGTCTTGTTCAAAGCCCAAGATGTGAAGCTAAAGGGAGTATATGTATCTTGTTCAAAGCCCAGGATGTGAAGCTAAAGGTGGTTTGTATCTTGTTCAAAGCCCAAGATGTGAAGCTAAAGAGTTTTTTTAGAGAGAATTTGTCATCTCTAAAGAGGAGTTGTTGATGTTTGTACACTGTGGCGAGGCACAACTTTGATGCTAAAACGTTTGATTGACTCAACCAGGGTTTTCTTTATACAAAGCCTAAGAGGAGGCTATTGACCCAACAAGAGGGTGTTTTTTATATGTCTCGTACGAAGCCCGAGATAGAGGCTAAAGGGTTTTGACTCAACAAGATATTCTTGAACAGATGATTGACTCAACAAGAGAGCCTGGAGGTTGTTTGACTCTATGAGGGAGTCTTTTATACCCAACAAGAGAGTGTTTTCTATCTCGTACGAAGCCCGAGATGGAGGCTGAAAGTGGTTTGACTCAACAAGAGAGCCTTTTATACTCAACAAGAGAGTGATTTATATCTCATACGAAGCCCGAGACGGAGGCTAAAAGGAGATTGACTCAACAAGAGAGTCTTTTATATTCAACAAGAGAGTTTTTGCATCTCGTACGAAGCCCGAGATGGAGGCTGAGAAGTTGATTGACTCAATAAGAGAGTCTTTTATACTCAACAAGACAGTGATTTATATCTTGTACGAAGCCCGAGATGGAGGCTAAAAGGAGATTGACTCAACAAGAGAGTCTTTTATACTCAACAATAGAGTGAATTATATTTCGTACGAAGCCCGAGATGGAGGCTAAAAGGAGATTAACTCAACAAGAGAGTGTTTTATACTCAACAAGAGAGTGATTTATATCTGGTACGAAGCCCGAGATGGAGGCTAAAAGGAGATTGACTCAACAAGAGAGTCTTTTATACTCAACAAGAGAGTGTTTTTGGATCTCGTACAAAGCCCGAGATAGAGGCTAAAGAGGTTTTACTCAACAAGAGAGTCTTTTATACTCAACAAGAGAGTGATTTGTATCTCGTACGAAGCTCGAGATGGAGGCTGAAGGTGATTGACTTAACAAGAGAGTCTTTTATACTCAACAAGAGAGTGTTTTTATCTGTCTTATACGAAGCCTAAGACGGAGGCTAAAATAGGGGTTTGACTCAACAAGAGAGTCTTTTATACTCAACAAGAGAGTGTGGGGAGAATCATTGTACAAATTCCAATAGGAGGCTATTTATGCTGGTAACTATTTCAGTTGAGGGACAGGTCTAGTATGTTGGATAAAAGAGAAAATCAGTTCTTATAAAGAGACTGATTAAAGGCATGTTTGTGCTTTGGGATTGATCATAGGATCAGGGTTATTTCCTGTTCTTTAAGGAAATGGGAAATCCAAAGGGTATTGAGACTGTCCAAGTCTACTGGTGTTTTGAGAAATCAATTCTCGGATAAGTGAATAATCTTTGTAGATGCCCAAGAAAAGGCTGGTATGTTAAGGGATGAAGGTCAACCCATTAACTGGTCTGACACTTGACTCAGAAAGACAGCTCTAGCAAATTGATGACTAGGTTCTGTTCCATACCTGTAGAGGTCTCTGGGTCCTTGTACTAAGCCCAAGAGAAGGCATGAGAGCTTTTAAGAAGCCGAAGGGTCCTTGTACAACGCCCAAGAAGAGGCGGGATTCTTTTAGGAAGCCTGTGGGTCCCCAAACCCCTAGAAGTTCAAGACATGCTATTCACCGAGAATAGATCAAGCCAGGAAAGTTCGAGAATTTGGACGAAACTCAAGAGATGCCATTCACGGAGAAAATACCATCTCTGGGGAGTTAGAGTTTCTTTGACAATTTCTAAGGGTGACAGTCTGAGAAAGGGTTAATCGAGAATACTGCCTTTCACGTCTCCATATTGTTTAACCCCAAGAGGAGGGAAGACTGTGTCTGGTAATCCTATGGGGATCTAGTTTTGTTTGTATTTGAGAGTGACCAACAGGGCTTTACCTAGTGCTAGACGTAGTTGCCGGGGAAAACTCTATATAACTATACTAGTATTACACAATTGATATTTGACAAGTATATAAAAGTTTGTGAAAGAAGACTTACAGTGAGCAGCCCCACAATACAATGATATATATGAAAGCGGATAAAGACAGCGGGTAAACACTTACTCGGTTGTAGAGGTTCCATGCTGTTTTGTTAGTTGTTCAACAAAGAAAGCTTTGATAACAATATTATATTCAAAATCAAAGGAGAAAGTGCTTTGAAAAGATTGTTGGGGCTTATAGCTCAAGGAGAGGCCCAAGGTTTTATCAGTGATTGCATTGTGGTTTTGAATTTGTACAGGGACATATTCAAGTGACTGAGGCCCAAAAAGGTTTTCTGTACAAAGGGATGGGTCTTACACTCTCTCAAGAGGCCCAAAAGTTTATTTTTATACAAGTGGTGGGGCTTATAGCTCAAAGAGAGGCCCAAGGTTTTGTTAAAAAGGCGACGATCGCGCTGAACTTTTTGATGGTATCGGGACTTATAAATACATTGTGGCCCAAATCATTTTGGTTTTCAAAAAGGGTTGGGTCTTACACTCTACTAGAGGCCCAAAATGTTTTTGTACCAGTGATGGGGCTTACAGCTCAAGGAGAGGCCCAGGGTTTGATTTTGAATTGGCGATCGTGCCGAGATTTTCTTTTAACGCAGAGGGACTTATACAATATCTGAGGCCCAAAAAGGTTTTTATTTACAAAGGATTGGGTCTTACACTCTATTAGAGGCCCAGTGATTTTGAATGATTTGTGAGGGTGAAAACCAAAGAACCCTAATTTTGTTTTCCTTTAAAAGTAAATATTTAAAGAAAATCAAATAAAATGATAAAATACCAAATAAGTTTGAATAAACCATTTGAGATTTTTGTTTAAGGTTTGAAAAATGAGTTTTTAATCACAAGATGATTTAGAACTCATTTGGTTTTGATTTTCAAGAAAAATATTCACTTTTAAATGTTTAAAAACAATTAAAAATGAATTTATTCACAAAAATGCTAATTATGTTAAATAAATAATATAAATTTAATTTTTTTGTGGAATAAAATATTTCAACATTTTTGTGATTTTTTGCAAAAAGAACCAATAAAAAATAAATAAAATTGAGGGAGTTATTAATTTTCCAAATCATTAAAAATAATAAGAAAAATAATAAAATATGAAAAAGTGGTAAAAAAAGAGGATTTGGGGCGAGGGGGATTCGAACCCCAGACCTCTTGTGTATAGGCCGCGCGCCTTACCACTAGGGTGGTGATACATCCGTTGATTGAAACACAACCACAAATATACAAGGCTTGCCTTGTTTTTGGTCTGGCCCAAGGCAAGGCAAGGCAAGATTTTGGTTGAAAACGTGAAGGCCATAACTTTCTCATTTCTCCATGGATTGAGACAAAATTTAGGTCTATCCTGCCTAGAATTTCACAAGGAATCCAATGGTGGTGGTGTTTTTTTTCAGATCATGCTCCTATTGAAAAACCCGATAGTGGTTTTGAAATAGGCCATGATTTGCATTTTCTGTGCCATCTCTTGGTACAAGCATATATTACATGATAAATTGGTGCAAACACAACACATATAACATGTATAAGAGATGCATGATCAGTTGACATCAAAAGAAAGCATGATTTAAACAATCCATGTTGTGATGCTTACCTCTTTTTGGAGCTTTTGTGCAA
The DNA here is from genome assembly GCA_022829125.1 of Lathyrus tuberosus. Taxonomy (NCBI): domain Eukaryota; kingdom Viridiplantae; phylum Streptophyta; class Magnoliopsida; order Fabales; family Fabaceae; genus Lathyrus; species Lathyrus tuberosus. Next base: position 4,518,289 of record JALAZF010000483.1, on the reverse strand, counting down.
TCTGTCAAGCCTCTTGTTCCAGAAATGTTTTGATACTTTGGACATCCTAAAATGATCCCTTAGAAGCTTTTAGAGTGGTTGAAACCAGCTGGAAACCTAAGGAATGGAAATTGGCCCTTTCTTGCAAAAGGGGCAAAAATGACCAAAATATCAACTCTCTCAAATGATGTTCCAGATCTGTGGAACCATTTGGGACAGTTCAAGGATGATATTTGGGGTGTGTTTGAGGTTTTATCTGGTTTGGAAAGTGTCTGAATCAAGACATGGCTTGAAAAATGCACAAAAGTCCTATTTTGAGGTTTTGAGAGGTGACTTTGTGATTTTGGTGTTACAGGTCACTTGTGAGAGTTTGGATAGCTTAGATATGACATATTCGATGTGTTTGTATCATGAGCTGTGGTGGAATTGCTCTCTAACTCAAAAACTTAGAGTTACCTTGCTAAAGAAGGTATTTTTGCCTAGAGAAAGAGATTTTGAGGAAAGCAAGTGTTGTAGTGCTTTGGTGTACTCAAATTGAACACAATTGAGCTCTATTTATAGTAGAGCAAGTTTTTTTTTGCTGCAATAGTGAATGGCAACTGCAGCAGAGGTTTGGCCAATGTTGAGCAATGAGAATCCAAGTCTCCTCTAGCCATTAACTAGAGGTTAGGGCACAGGCTGCTGGTCCCCTTGGTCTTGGATAAGTCTTGACTGAATTCAGTTGGGAATGGCTCAATCCATGCCACCTTGGTGCATCCATTAAATGCTTCAATCCAAAATTGGAGTCTTGTCCCTCTTTTAGGCATTTCTAGGTTTGGCATGCTACTTTTGGTTCCAAAGACTTGGGAGGCTTGAGATCAGAGTTGGTTCCTCCTTGGTCCCCCCTTGAGGTGTTCAGATGGATAAAGTTGCTTGCCCTATGTAAAATTTGAGCAAATCGAGCAAAACTCCCAAATCTGCCTTGCCATGACAGTTTTCAGCCAGGCATACTGCGTTTGTCATATCTCATGGCTCAAGTAGATTTTGATGAAGTTCGTGGACATTTTGGAAAGCCCTCATATGATACAACAACTGTTTGATCATAGTTGGTTTTGATACCTTTTGGATCCAAGTGAAAAATGCCCCTACATTTGGAAAAAAGTGAAGGCAAATTCTGACTTAGTGAAAATTTCACTAAGTGTTGGAAAAAAGTGACATCTTCACTTTTTATGATTTTGATCATTCCATAACTTAAAATCCATGAGGAATTGGAATGAGTTCTGTTTGAAGCTTTTGTGGAGGGCAATGAGGACTACAAATCCAGCTTTGGATGGGGAAAAATGGCCTTGTGGTTTAGGAGTTATGATCCTCCAAAGTTGGTATCCTAGCCACTTTGTTCCATAACTTAGAAAATTTCTAAGTTTTTTATGGTTACCCCTTTTACAAGTTATCCAACTTTTCTTGATTTTTCTTGATGAATGATGATTCCCATCACACATTAATATCATTTTAGGGTCAAAGAATCATAATTGTGAAAAATCTCAAAAAGTCAAATTTGACTTTTGTGCACAGTTAACTTTTTGTCAGATGAATTCCAAACTGTGCGATCCTTTATGAAATCAAGTCCTTGACCTAAATAAAATATGATGGACATGTTCCATGGGTGTTATAGGGTGTATTGAATCATGTCCCAAGGGTTGGGAGCATGTCTTGGTCAAAATTCAAAGGTACAGTTGACTTTTTCCTCAAAACCCTAATTGTGGTTCTGATGAACTTGAAACTTGTTGCTCAAGCTTCTTGGATCAATCCATTGTTGCAAATGGATCAAGGTAGTGTATTGGAGACCCTCAAATCATCTCTTGAGGTCTTGGCTCATGTTTTGTCCCAAAAGTCAACTTAGGGGTGAATTAGGTCAAGAAACCCTAATTTCTGATTTTTGATGAATGCATCCCCGGAGGCCAAATTGACTTGATGATTGGGTTTGTGAGGTCCCATGGAGTATTTTAGGTTATGCTTTCAAGCATTGGCTCATTCCTAGAGGAAAATTTCCATCTGGAGGCCCTGGTCGACCAAAACCCTAATTTGGTGACACTGTCGATCTTGAGGCTTGATCCAGTCAGAATGTTGCAGCCTTGTGCTGAATCCTTGAGGTGGGAGTCCTCTTGATCCATTGTGGGTGTTTGAGAGGTTAGACAAGTTGAAGATCATGTCATTTCTTGATTGACCTTTATCTAAGAGCTCTGAGAGGGCTTGAAACCCTAAATTTGATTGTAGTGGATGCTCACCCATATTTGGGGAGACTAATGAGACATAATGATTCATCCATATTGTGGTGATGGTTTGTACAATGATGGGAAATCTTAGTGGTCAAAATTTGGGGTATGACAGGGACCAAACAAAGGCCTGCGGCATCCTTTCCAAATAAATCCTGACCGCGAAGGGCTTGCAGCTCTTTCTGCATCTCCAGGAACTATTCCTGGAACTCATTCATTCTGTCGAACATACTTTCGTTTCCACCATAAGGTATTTGTGGAATCTATCCTTTCGGGACAGTGTGTACCACGTGTGCTGGTATAGTCATCATGGCAGTGACTCTTGGTGCTTCTCGAAGTTTGTAACCTTCAGGAGTTGTTGTCATGCCCCTGGCATCTTCGCTTTCCCGAAGTTTGTAACCTTCAGGCCCAGCGGTTCCTGCTGCAGTTCCCTGATCTTCAGTGATCGACGGAACATATCCTTCCGAGATGTAGTTAATAGGCATGCCCCAGGGACGATCTTTAGGCATGTTATACCGAGGATCATTCTTCTCCAATATGGGCGTTGATGTGATCTCTGAGATCACAGTTCTTTGTTGTTGCATCTGAGCTTCGGCTAGAGCTTGCATGTCGTTATGAAGCTTTCTCAGATCCTCTTTCAGAGTGTTGATCTCTTCCCTCAACTCTTTGTTCTCTTCCTAGAGATCATCCATCTTTTTCTGTCGATTGGCCGGTGTATTGTACGAATGAGACAGTTTGAATCTAGAATCGAGACGCAAATGTGAGATTCATAGGTAAGAAGAATGTGTTACGTGAGAATGATGAATGATATGCAATAATTATATTTTAATTCATTTTTTTCCCAAGATAAACTTCGAAAATTGGATTGCAAATATCAAATAGTGGGGAAACCCCGTTTTATTGAATTCAAAGATTGCGGAATGGAAATACAGTAATTTACAAAGTGTTGTAAAAGGAAATGTCTAAGCTAATGGTCCCTGAGTCCTCTCTGAGGAGAGCTCAGGTGCTGGTTTTGGTACTTTCTTTTTCTTTGACCGGGGCTCTTGAGTCGTTGTCGGGTTGTCATTCCTTTGCTAAGTGAAAGGAGCGAGTAAATTCCTTTGGTCCTCTTGATTCTCTACAACATGTTGCTCTAAAATCTCAATCACAGCGTCTTTTTCTTTTAATAGTTGCTGTATTTTCTAGCACTCCACATTGAGAATACGGTACTTGTTCTTCCAAGACTTCTTCTCCTGTTGAACTCTGTTGAGAGTAACCTGAAGTTTTTCCGTATCAGACATAAAATAAAGGACAGGGTCCCTTAATGGAAGAACTTCTTGACGAGGGTAAGGCATCCTCAGCTTGAAAGCTCTAGTCTGTACCCAGTGGAGATAAGGTTCCACCGAGACACAGTCTGGTTTTCCTAGAGACTCTCTTCCTTTCCTATGAACGTGTTTCTATGCATGCACTATTTCTTTCTTTAGTGTTCTGTCATTTTCTCCTTCCTTGAAGAAAAGACCTTCCAGATGAACATTACGCGGGATATGCCTCATCGAGTATCCAAATTGACGACGAACCAAAACTGGATGATAATTGATTCCTCCTTTAATTCCTAAGAGGGGTACATTTGGGAAATTTCCACAACAATCAATGATCCTAATCCCGTCATAGATTCAATTGTACCAATCGATGTCAGAGTTGGTAAGAGACATGATTCTCTACGACCAACGTAAAGTACTTTTTTGATCCCAAAATGCAGCAGACTTTGGCAAATGGGAAATGAACCATTTGTACAGCAGGGGTACACAGCAGGTGATCATTCCTCTGCTGTACAAATTTCTTAGGTGTACAGAATGATAAGCATCTGCGGCCACGTTCCCTATACTAGCAAAGTACAGAGCTTTCTTTATCAAGAACTGGCCTGGCAAACCCTGGATGTTGTTGAACCCTAATTTTTACCCCTAAGATTTTGCACATTTCATTTGCATATCATTACCATAAACAAGATCACAATCTTTGTTTCTTCTGAGTACCTGTGTATTTCTCACTTGCTTTATCATTTGTTTATGTTTATCTAACCTCTGACTAAAATACAAAAATATGCTGCAGTTTGCTTGTTTCTCTCTCTGTTTGTTTAGGTTTTGCAGGTTTGTCAAAGACAATGAAGTGATTTCAAGTCACATGTGGTTGTTCGTTCATGATCCAGTTCAGATGGATGTTTGACCTAATCTTGGTCAAACTATCAAGCAATTGCTTCAAGTGCGAGTTATTTGTACCAGTGGTTTATTTCTCAAGCAGTGACTGTTCAAAAATCAAGAGGTCTTGTCATGAGATTCTTCAGTTTATCAAGCAGTGGTTCATATGAGTTTTGGGTTCAGAAAGTCAGGATCATCATGATCAGAGTTCAATATTCAACTGTGTTCATCTGTGGATTTATTTTCCCAGATAACTAATTCAGACAAGTTCAAACAGATTCAAATGGTTGTTGATCAATTGTGATTTGTTCAGTGGTAGCTGTGTGCATATTTTATCAGAGGCTTGTGAAAAAAAATTCAAGATTGGTTTGGGCTGAAAATAAAGTTTAGCTATCCATTTTTTTTATGTCCACTTCATAAACCATTATCCACATTTTAACCAATTTATCCATATCCCTTTATTTTACTACCAAGACCATTTTTCAACTATCCATTTTCTTTCTAAATACCAAATTTTCCAATCCATTTTTTTTCCTAAACCAATTCAATATCCAATTTGAATTTCCATTATCACAACCATAACCAATTATCCATTCATAAAACTCATTTCAATTAGTCATTTTTTTATCCATTTCCAATTTTCCTAAATCCATGTCAATTTCATTCTAAGGCCCATATCCATTTTTTTTACATATATATATATATATATATATATCATTTCCATTTAAATCCATTTTTTGTTTTGTTTTTATAACCATTTGTTTCCAACCATTTGTCCTTTTATAACCACTAAAAAATTATAATAATAAGTCATTACATGATAATAATACACGGCCCACCTATATTCACAGCTACACAATAACATTCCAAGAGCAAGCCAGCATCCAAGCTACTAAAACCTCCAAGTCACACGCACATGTTAGCATTACATGAGCCACGCTTCCAAGCTGATAGCATGAATAAGCTACTCAAACTTTGCATTATCAAAGCCTTGTTCAAAGAGCCACTCAAAGCCGTTACCAATCTTCCAAGAGCCGCACGTGACATGAGAACTTTCAGCTGCTTCATCAAGCTGCACAACACGTAAACGACAGCATGTATGCCGTGAGCTAAAATGCAATGAAAAAAGCGAATCAACCTGCAGGTGATATCAAAACGACACTAGAAAAAAAAAAAAAAGCTAACACACTGCACATCAAAACAAAGTGTTCAATTCAAAACGGTAACCAAAAATATTTCCAATTCAAACCTCATGACTCACCTCCAATTTGTTCTATAAATAAGACTCTCCTCATTCAATTTCACCAAGCTTGGAAAGCCACAATAACGCTACAAAATTTCAATAATTCTCTCCACCTTCATCAAATTCATCTATCTCTTTAAGCTTCAATAAACCATTTCATCCTTGAATAAAGTTTCAGTTTCAAAAACCAACCAAAAAACCTGCAAAAATTCAAAAAAAACTCAATACTAATTCAAGAGCCAATCCAAAAGATCATCAACGACAATTCGCTTCGCAATAATCTCACCAAACAACAACAACGTGGGAATTTCAAGAAGAAGAAAAAGAATTAAATTTGTTTTCACCTGATTTTTTGAAGGTAATTGATGGTTTTCTCGCTAGCTTCCGCTTCTCAGATTCCCGCATATCATTGAATGATTCTCAAAACAGAGTTAAGATTCAAGTGTAGCTTCAATTTTTGTTCGAATTTGTGTAAGAATCCGACGACTCCGCTCCGCCGTGACGAACTCGCCATGTTCTTCCCCCTTTCCCGTGAACAGTGCGTACGAGTGAGAAGAAGATGATGAATCCCATTCTGATTCTTCTCTTTTTTTATTTTCTTTTTTTTTTAATTTTTAAAATAGTTTCATGTTAAGACATTGGGCTTGGCCCGTTTACTATCATCACTCCACCATCTTTTTAACAAACCTCCCTTTCTTTTATTTTTTAAAGATTTTCTTTAATTCTTCTTTTTTTCTTTTTATATATATTTTCTTCTTAATTCTTTTTTTTATATTTTTGACTTACTATTTTTTTTTTTAAATTTTGTTTTGAAAACATCTCTTGAAAAATATTTTAATTCTTTTTTTCTTTTCATTTGATTTATTTTTTCTATTTTGACTTTGTTGTTGGTTGTATGGATCATAACATGTTAGATCCACTTTTCTTCATCTCTTTTCTTTTTGATCGATGAAAGTCTTATGGATCTTAGAATTTCTTTGTTGAATTCTTGATCAAGACGAGATCGTCACCTATTTTCTTTTCGTGCGGTATTTTTTCGGATGAAGATTTACATATCATTCATCTAGCATGCATTAGCACAAAGATCCATTGACCGGCCTCATTTTAGGGAAGTTACTCCGTAAATTACTCGGCGATTGCTTAACATAGCGCAACATACGTCCCTTATCGGAAAAAACAATCAAGAATGGTTGATTATTTGTCTTTCGGTTTAAAACTTATGAAACTTGTTGTTAGGAGGCTTTGGTCTTATCAATCCTCTAATGAGTTCTCATTAACCTTGACCTAAGTGCAATTATTCAATTATTATTGATCACTTACTCTAACAACTAATCACTAACTTACTAACAATACTATTGTACTAATCTCATTTACGATTCCTTCTCGCTCCCTATCTCTCTTTTACTTTTATGCTCCATTATTATCATTTCATATCATGTTTATGCTTCCACAATTTTTCCTTTGTCCGTTGGACATATGTTTATGCTTTCGCAATTTTTCCTTTGTCCGTTGGACACATGTTTATGCTTCCGCAATTTTTCCTTTGTCCGTTAGACACATGTTTATGCTTATGCCTTTTTCTCTTTGTCCACTTGGACCAAAAACATTAATAAAGGCCAAAACTTCTAAAAAACTTGTGCTTCTTATCTTGGACTATGGTTACTATCCTATGCAATGGAAATGGAGTTTTGCACCTAGACCTTGGACATCCAATGCAATTCTTGGAACCTTGAACTTAGAACTAGGACCTTCTCCCTTTGCTTTGGAATTGTGGTTCGAAGACTATAGAGCTTACTTGTGTGGTTAGATCATTCTATTCCTTAGCTTTTACTTTATGCTTTAGGATAGTCACTTCTTCTCCACCCATTCTTCAATTTTCAAAACTTTCTCCCTTTTTCAAAACTTTCTTGATTTCAAACTATCACCTCTTTCATAATCCAACCTTGACTTTGTCAAGTGATTTTACTCTTTTCCTTTCATTTCTTAACAAATGCTAAACTACATAAGCATGTTGACACCTTTTTCAAAAGACTTTAAAAAAAATCAAACTCATCAAACTCTCTTTTGTGCCCTCGTGCACTTTTCCTTTTAACTTTTTCATAAGTTTAGACATGATTCATTTCTTTAAGCGGAACCGTTTGGAAATGACGACTTGTCTTTACATTTAAAATCAACCAAAACCAACAAATTTCATTCTTTGTACCATGAACTACGAGGTTTTGATGCTACATTGCACATCGTGGATACGTAGGCATGAGGCGACAAGTCTCTCCAAACACAAAAATCTTAAAAACAATTTCTCTTCTCATCTCCTCAATCTCTTTTCAAGCAAACCTTTTCAGACCAAAAGCCTAAATATTTCAAGCAAACCTTCCCTTAATGTAACTGTCATACCCCAAATTTTGACCACTAAGATTTCCCATCATTGTGCAAATCATCATCACAATGTGGATGAACCATCATGCCTCATCAAATGCCTCAAGGGTTGTTAAGCATTCACTACAATCAAAATTATGGTTTTAAGCCCTCTCAGAACCTTAGACAAAGGATCATTCAAGGAATGACATGATATTCAACTTGTCTAACCTCTCAAACATCCACAATGGATCAAGAGGACTCCCACTTCAAGGATTAAGCACAAGGTTGCTCCCTTCTAGGTGGATCAAGCTTCAAGATCGCCAGTATCACCAAATTAGGGTTTTGGTCGATCAGGGCCTCCAAAGGGAAATTTTCCTCTGGGCATGATCCAGTGATCCAAAACACAACCTAATATACTCCATGGAACCTCATGGACCCAATCATCAAGTCAATTTGGCCTCAAGGGATGCATTCATCAAAAATCAGGAATTAGGGTTTCTTGACCTAATTCACCCCTAAGTTGACTTTTAAGGCAAATCAAGAGCCAAGACCTCAAGAGAGGGTTTGAGGGTCTCTAATGAGCTATATTGATCCATTTGTAACAATAGATTAATCCAAGAAGCTTGAGCAACAAGTCTCAATTTCATCTACACCACAATTAGGGTTTTAAGGAAAAAGTCAACTATAACTTTGACTTTTGACCAGGACATGCTCCCAAGCCCTAGGACATGCCCCAATATACCCTATGACACCCATGGAACATGCCCATCAAGTTTTATTTAGGTCAAGGACATGATTTCCTAAAGAATTGCACAGTTTGGAATTCATTTGATAAAAAGTCAACTGTGCACAAAAGTCAACTTTGACTTTTTGAGATTTTTCACCAAAATGAATTTTTAACCCTAAAATGATGTTAATGTATGATTTGAATCATCATTCATCAAGAAAAATCAAGAAAAGTGGGATAACTTGTAAAAGGGGTAACCATAAAAACTTAGAAAATTTTCAAAGTTAAAAATAAAGTGACAAGGGTGCCAACTTTGAAGGATCATAACTCCTAAACCACAAAGCCATTTTTTCTCATCCAAAGATGGATTTGTAACCCTCATTACCCTCTACAAAAACTTCAACTAGACCTAAGTCCAATTCATTAAGGATTTTGAGTTATGGAGTGATCAAAATGGCTGAAAAGTGAAAATGTCACTTTTTCCAACACTTAGTGAAATTTTCACTAAGTCCAAATCTGTCTTCACTTTTTGCCAAATGTAGGGGGATTTTTCACTTGGATTCAAAAGAGATCAAAACCAAATATGTTCAAACAGTTGTTATATCATGTAAGGGCTTTCCAAAATAGCCAAGAACATTGCCAAATTCCATTTGAGTCACGAGTATGACATTGGAAAGTTGCCTTGCTGAAATCTGTCAAAGGCAAGGCAGAATTTGCAACTTTGCTCGATTTGCCAAAATCAGCCAAATTCAAATGCTCCTATCCACTTGGGCACATCTGAGGATTGAATCTAAAGGGGATAATCACTGAGCCAAGCCTCCAAAGTCCATGGAACAAGAAATAACATGTTGAACCTAGAATGGCCAAAATAGGGACAAGACTCCAAATTTGGATTGAAGCATTCAATGGAAGCATCAAGGTGGCATGGATGAGCCATTCTCATCTGAAATCAGTCAAGACTTATCCAAGACCAAGGGAACCAAAGCTCTGTGCCCTAACCTCTAGTCAATGGCTAGAGGAGACTTGGATTTCCATTGGACAACATTGGACAAACCTACTTACCAGTTGCCATTCACTATTCCTTGCAAAACAAACTTGCTCTACTATAAATAGAGCTCAATTGTGATCAGTTTGAGTACACCAAAGCCATCTAACAGATGCTTTCCTCAAAATCTCTTTCTCTTGGCAAAAATGCCTTTCTTAGCAATGTAGCTATCGGGTTTTGAGTTTGAGAGCTTTTCCAATCAAACCAATCACATACACACACCTCATATACATCACATATGAGCTGATCAAACACTTAAACAACAACTGGAACACTGATTTCTCAGAATCACCAGTCAATTGCTCAAGGTTTTAACCAAAATGCAGTTGAGATGCCATGAATTGATCCAGCCAATTTCAATCAAGTCCAAGCATTCAAACACACTCCATAGGGTGTAGGGAAGCTGTTCAGATCATCACCACTCATCTGTAACACCTCCAAATCAAAAATCACATTGCACTTGTTGTCACGGCTTAGAGGTCAATACTTAATTTTTGAAGCATTAATCCAAAATCACAATTTGTTTTTCATATGTTAAACAATTTTGATCATTTTTAATTGAATTTTTATTCAATTAAATACATTTTTAAAAACAAATTAGGGTTTTTTGGATTAATTCAACCCTCATAAATCATTTTCTAAACACTTTGGGCCTCTTGAGAGAGTGTAAGACCCAACCCACTTGTACAGAAATATTTTGGGCCTCATTCGTTGTATAAGTCCCTCTGTACATTTTCAAATAAACGGCACGATCACTGCCTTTTGAAAAATAACCTTGGGCCTCTCCTTGAGCTATAAGACCCATTCAAAAACACTTTGGGCCTCTAATAGAGTGTAAGACCTAATCCCCTTTTAACCAAAACATTTTGGGCCTCACTTATTGTATAAGTCCCTCCGCGTTAAAAGAAAACCTCGGCGCGATCGCCATTTTATAAACGGAAGAATCAATTGGGCCTACCCTCGTGTTATAAGACCCACTCTTTTTCTTTAAACCTTTTGGGCCTCTTGAGAGAGTGTAAGACCCAATCCCTTTGTACAGAAAACCTTTTTGGGCCTCAGTCACTTGTATAAGTCCCTCTGTACAAATTCAAACAGTGCGCTCACTGATAAAACCCTGGGCCTCTCCTTGAGCTGTAAGCCCCAAATCTTCTTATTTCAAAGCACTTTCTCCTTTGATTTTGAATATACTGTTGTTTTCAATCTTTCTTTGTTGAACAACTAATCAAACAGCATGGAAGCTTTACAACCGAGTAAGTGTTTATACGCTTTCATTTACCGCTTTCATATACATATAACTGTATTGTGGGGCTGTTTCACTGTAAGTCTTCTTTCATAAACTCATATCAACCATGTAATAATAGTATAGATATTTCGAGTTTCCCCGGCAACTACGTCTAGAACTAGGTGACCCCGTTTCGTTTATTCGTAGAAATAGACAACTAGATTCCCAATAGGATCACCAGATACAGTCTTCTCTTCGGCTGTCCTCATTAGGAATTGTCAAGAAACTCTACTCCCAGAGATGAATGTATTCTCCGTGAATGGCATCTTTGAGTTTCTTCTAAATTCTCGAACATTCCTGACTTTGATCTATTCTCGGTGAATAGCATTGCCTTGAATTTCTCCGGGTTTGGGGACCCATCGGCTTCTTAAAAGCAATCGGCCTCCTCTTGGGCATCGTACAAGGACCCACGGGCTTCCTTAAAGCAACCCCGCCTCCTCTTGGGCTTCGTACAAGGACCCTACGGCTTCTTAGAAGTATTCACAGCCTCCTCTTAGGCTTCGTATAATGATCTTTTCCTCCGGGAATGATAGCCTTCTCTTGGGCTTCGTACAAGGACCCGTCGGCTACTTAAAAGTTTCCAGCCTCCTCTTGGGCCTCATACAAATTGTCCCGACGACCTCCTAGAGGTATAGGCATAGAACTTAGACATCTGAATAGAACGGTCCTTTCAAAGAGTCTACTACTATTTCTCAAAGCATAGTACAAAAGATAAAACCCTAGACTTGGACAGTCTAATTTCCTTGAGTCTCAAAGACATTCTCAAGTGACCCCTTCAAGAATAGGAAGAAAACCCGTAGACTCGGACAGTCTCAATACCCTTTGGATTTCCCGCTTCCTTAAAGAACAGGAATAACCCGGATCCTCGGATCAAATCCTTGAGTACAGTGTTGCTCATATAAGAACTGATTTTCTCTCAAAATCAGTATATTGGACCTGTCACTTAACTGAACAGTCGCCATAGCCTCCTCTTAGGCTTTGTATAATGATCCTTCTCCCGTGAAGTTAGCCTCTCTCTTGGGCTTTATACAATGATTCTCCCCAGCGGAGTTAACAACGTTTAGCCTCTTTCTCGGGCTTTGTACGAGACACATAAAAGACTCCCTCATTGAGTCAATTACCCCTTTCGCCTCCATCTCGGGCTTTATACGAGATACAAATAGGTTTTTATTGAGCCAAACAAACAACAGCCTCCATCTCGGGCTTCATACGAGATACAAAAAAAAACTCCCTTGTTGAGTCAAATAGCCTCCATCTCGGGCTTTATACAAGATACCAAAAGATTCCATCGTTGAGTCAAAACCTTTTAGCCTCTCTCTTGGGCTTTGTACGAGACACATATTAGCCTCCTCTTAGGCTTTGTATAAGAAAACCACTGGTTAATCCAATTAACCTTTTAGCATCAAAGTTGTGCCTCGTTCACAGTACACAAACATCAACAACTCCTTCCTCTTCATCTAATCGCTGTAAGCGGCAAGCCTCTGGATCATCTACATCCATTCCACTGTCCCTCTTTTAGCATGAGAAATTCCTAAGGAAAGATAACATTGCTCTACACTGAGTTAAAGTCTTCTCTTTCCGGTTAAAACCCCCTATAAAGGAAATTATGGCATTGTCGGATTCACAAATCCTGGTTAAAGTAATTCTCCTTTATAAAACAGTTGTGACATACAACCCCCTCTTTAGAGATGACAAATTCTCTCTAAAGTTGGGACCTTCAGCTTCACATCTTAGGCTTTGAACAAGATACAAATAGACCTTTCAGCTTCACATCTTGGGCTTTGAACAAGATACAAACCACCTTTTCGCTTCACATCTTGGGCTTTGAACAAGACACCAAAAACAACAATTTCCTCCCATAGAATAGGAGGAACTACGAACGCTCTGATTTCCCTGTTTCGGTAAACGGGAATACGTAGGCATAAGATCAAAAGAAAAGATCTTAGCGAGCACAATCAACAAAAAACAAAAATCCCATATCTCCATCAATCAAAAGCAGTAATTCAAAAACATCAGTCCTAACATCCTAATCCTTGTTCCCCGCCAAAAACCTTCCGTCTAGATAAAAAGAAAGAAAACCGTATTGGCGAAAATACAAATAACCAGTACAAAGGCCCCCCACATTGATAGCATCCGTAACCTAACAGACCACAATTTAAACTCAATATGCAAAGCAGGGTTAATTGGAGACATCTATTTCCCTTCCTTCATCAGCTTTAATAGGATAAAAAATGAATCGACCTGTAGTTTAAGCTCAAACCGCAGAGAGCGACCAGCGCTTAAGAACCGCGTCCAAAATCGCTCGCTACAGAAAAATGGCGCCCACCGTGGGGCCGATTCGTCTCTATTTTCTTTCTTCCTTCTCTTCACTTGTGTGAATACCACAGATTGGGGCTTTCGCCGGGGAACCCATTTTCTGTCAGGAACTTAGGATTCATAGCTTTAAAGGTCTAGGATGTTTAGGACAAATATATATACTGCTTTTCCTAATTGCTATACATGTTTATTTTTCTGCTAATGGGAATGCGGGTGATGCCGTATGTGGAAAGATTGAGTATACATTTAAGATAAGTGATGGCGACGGGGTCGACCATCAACCTCAGTGGAGGCTGACCAACGCAACCCATTCTCTCACCTAGACAATGGGCCGGTTGTTAAGTCTGAGAAGCTGAGGAGCCAAACCCTTTCGTAGTGCGGAAACTATCAGAAATAGTTGTTACGCGATACTACCCTCATTTGAGGCTGGTAATCTATTCTCGGTGAATGACACTTACTCTAAGATTGCTCTATAATTCCCTGGCGATCCCCTTATTGTTTTGCTTTCCTGGGAGGAGCTGATGATAATGAGTACAGGTACAAAAATCACCCTAGTATAAACCTTTGGGGATGGGTAGAGCCTTGACTTCATGACAACGACCCTTTGACCCCATGTTTTTTCTATGTTTTTGTGTGCTGCATTCATGCATTCATTTAAAAAACATTAAAACATTCAAAAAATTCTTCTCTTCTAGTCTCTCTATTTTTCAAATTAAACTAAGATTGTGATTGCAAATATCAGAGAAAAGGATTGCACTAATGGATTTCGGTAGAAGGAGAACTCACCAGTATACCTTCAAGGTTCCAAAACTAGAGGATTTGAGAAGGTTAGAGAGGATGATCACTAACCCAGAGGCTTTCAAAGCCAAGCACGGAGGTTTTCTACCACTGTTAAGAGTCCATGTGATTGAGGGAATCATGGATGCGCTCATTCAGTTTTATGATCCAGTTTACCACTGTTTCACATTCCCAGATTACCAGCTCGCACCAACGCTGGAGGAGTATTCTCACCTGATTGATTTACACAGTACAGATCGAGATCCATTTTCTGGACTGGAAGAAATTCCAAAGAATCAGACCATTGCGAGAGCAATTCATTTGGATGAGTCTGAGGTCAGGACTCAGCTAATCACTAAGGGTGGCATCCAAGGTTTGCCAGCCCAAGTCTTGACAAAGAAGGCCCTGTATTTTGCCAGTATAGGAAACGTGACTGCTTTTGAAAGAATCTTTGTCTTGCTCACCTACGGGTTATTTTTGTTTCCTAACATCAATAACTTCGTCGATATTAATTCTATTAAGGTTTTTCTCATTGGAAATCCTGTGCCGACTTTGCTCGCAGATGCGTATCATTCTGTACACTTGGGAAATTTGTACAGCGGAGGGGAGATCACATGTTGTATACCTTTGCTTTACAAATGGTTTAGCTCTCACTTGCCCAAGTCTGCTGCTTTTTGGGATTGTAAGAGTGCCCTACGCTGGTCGCAGAAGATCATGTCTCTTACCAACTCTGATATAGATTGGTGTAATAGGATTTATGATGGAATCAGGATCATTGACTGTTGTGGAAACTTCCCCAATGTACCCCTCATAAGAACTAAAGGAGGAATCAACTACCATCCGGTATTGGTTCGCCGTCAATTTGGATACCCGATGAGACACATCCCACTGGGTGTTCATCTGGAAGGTCTTTTCTTCAAGGAAGGAGAAAATGACAGAGCACTAAAGATGGAAATAGTGCAAGCTTTGAAGCATGTTCATAAGAAAGGACGAGAGTCTCTAGGAAAACCGGATTGTGTCTCGGTGGAGCCTTATCTCCATTGGGTACAAACTAGAGCTCTCAAGCTAAAAATGCCTTATCCTCGTTACGGAATTCTTCCGCCGAGGGAATCTGTCATGTAATTCATGACGGAAACTGAAAAGCTTCAGGTTACTCTCAACAAAGTTCAACGGGAGAGGAGGTCTTGCAAGAACAAGTACCGCACCCTCGACGTAGAGTGCATCAAAATACAGCAATTACTGAAAGATAAGGATGCTCTGATTGAGATTTTAGAGCAGCATGCTGTAGAGAATCAAGATGACCAAAGGGATTTGCTCGCTCCTTTCACCTGGCAAAGGAATGACAACCCGACAACGGCCCAAGAGCCCCAGTCAAAGAAAAGGAAGATACCAGAATCAGCACCTGATTTCTCTTCAGAGAGGACTCGGGACCCATTAGCTTAGGTTTCTGTTTCTGCACTTTGTAATCTACTGTATTTCCATTTCTGTAATCCTTTGAATTTCAATAAAAAGGGGTTTCCCCACTGTTTGATATTTGCAATCTAATTGTCGAAGTTTATTTTGATTAAACCTTAAACAATTAATATAATCATTGCATTCATCATCGCGTATTCTTCTTCCCTACGAATCTCACATTTGTGTCTCGGTTCTAGAGTCAAACTGTCTTATTCGTATAATACTCGGGCCAATCGTCAGAAAAAGATGGACGATCTTGAGGAAGAAAACAGAGAGTTGAAAGAAGAGATCGACGCTCTAAGAGAGGATATGAGAAAGCTTTGTAACGACATGCAAGCCATGGCAGAAGCTCAGCTACAACGAACTGTGATCTCAGAGATCACCTCAACGCCCATAGTGGAGAAGTATGATCCTAGGATCAGATGCCAAAAGATCGTCCTTGGGGCATGCCTGTTAATTATATCCCAGAAGGATATGTTCCTCCGATCACTGAAGATCAGGGAATCACAATAGAAGCTGCTGGGCCTAAAGGTTACAAACTTCAGGAAAGCAAAGATGCCAGGGGCATACTGAAGACTCCTGAAGGTTACAAACTTCGGGAGACGCCAAGACTCACTGCCGTAGTCACGGTCCCACCCCATATGGTGCACACTGTCCCGGAAGGATAGATTCCACAGACACCTTCTGGTAAGAAGGAAACTATGTTTGACAGAATGGAGGAATTCCAGGAACAGTTCTTGGAAATGCAGAAAGAACTGCAAGCCATTCGCGGTCAGGATCTATTTGGAAAAGACGCCGCAGATCTCTGCTTGGTCCCAAATGTGAAAGTCCCGCACAAATTTCAAGTGCCCGACTTTGAAAAGTACAAGGGTAACTCTTGGCCTCAAAGCCATCTGGTGATGTACGCTCGGCGGATGTCAGCTCAGACGGAGAATCAGGACCTACTGATTCACTACTTTCAGGATAGTTTAACCGGTGCTGCACTCAAATGGTACATGGGTTTAAACCGTGCCACGATCAGCACATTCAGAGATCTAGGTACTGCCTTCGTCCAATAATACAAATACAATTTGGACATGGCACTCGACAGAGATCAACTCAGATCGATGTCGCAAAAGGACAAGGAAACCTTTAAGGAGTATGCTCAAAGATGGCATGAATTGCCGCTCAAATTTGTCCACCTATTGAGGAAAAAGAGATGACAAAGATTTTCTTAAAGACCTTAAGCTCATTTTACTATGACCGAATGGTTGTCAGTGCGCCCAGTGACTTCACCGAAATGGTCGGCATGGGCGTACGTCTTTAGGAAGCCGTCCGAGAAGGACGTTTGGTAAAAGACACTGGATCGACGAGCGGTACTGAAAAATATGGTAGTGCTCTCCCTAAGAAAAAAGAGCAAGATATTGGGAATATCTCTCTCGGAAAGAAAAGACGACGTTATTAACCTGTAGCAGTTGTGACTCCTGCTATCAACCCTGCGTCTATTCCTACGTATCAACCTCAGGTTGCGCAGGGCCAACCTAACCAGCAAAGGACACAACAACCTCTTCAGCAGGCTCGTCCTCCATATAACAATAACTGTACAACACAGCCACCAGGATTTGATCCTATACCCGTGACGTACGCAGAACTGTTTCCATTACAACTGGCTAAGGGGTACATTCAGACTAAATCTCCTCTTACAGTACCGTAAAATCTGCCTTTTTGGTTTAAGGTGGATCAAACATGCCCTTATCATCAAGGAGGACCAGGGCATAACATAGAGACTTGTCTCAATTTCAAGTCCGACGTGCAAAAAATTGTTAGGAGCGGGCTCTTATCTTTCAAAGATACGAATCCCAATGTTCTCACGAACCCGCTGCCTCAACATGAGAAAGCTGCAGTCAATCTGATTGAGAAAGAGACTAACAATGTCTATCAAATTCACGATGTACTCTTGTTAAAGATCAATCTGGTCAAGATGCATTGTAGACAGAGCGGATATGGCCATGTGCCACCTCATAACTATCACCAGTGTGATATCTGCTCTAAAGACAACCAAGGATGTTCTGTAGTGCAAGCAGCTCTACAGGAACAGATGGATCTCGGATGGATCCAGGAGCACCGAGTTTGTGGAGTTAACATGGTTTACACGAATTCTAACGTCATTCAAAATCACGACATCCGTGCGATGAATGCCAACTTGGTGGCGATGCACTCAAGGCAAAGCCAGTATCATAATCTACCGCGACACGATTACAATTCCTGTCTGATTTGCTCGGTAAACAAACAGGGATGCTTTTTCATACAGGAGGCCCTCCAGCGTCAGATGGATCTTGGATGGATCCAAGACTACCATGATAGGAACTCCTATCAAATTAACATGGTTCAGATCTTCGATATTCGCGTGATGAATACCAACCTGGTAGAGTTACATGCTGAACAGGTCCGACTCGGATTCTTAATATCACACGACTATCAAAGCTGTAAAGCAGGTTGCAAAAATGATCGAGGTTGTACCCTTGTCCAGGAGGCACTTCAGCACTTGTTAAATCACTGGTGGATGCCAATCTATATGGATGAAGATACTCAGCAGATTAGTATCAGTAACAGGAATCCTACTCGACGTCAAAGTCAGGATGTCCGATCAGTGGAAGCTAACCTAGTAAGGTTACATTGTATTCAAAGTGGGCGTGGCCAGGTGCCACCACACAACTATGACAGTTGTAGCGTCTGTTCGGAAAGTAACCAAGGGTGTTACCTTGTGAGAGCAGCTCTTCAGGGTCAGGTCGATCGTGGAGAAATTCGTCCATATCCGGGTTCTGAACCCATCAACTGGACGCCGAACTACCTTGCCGAGCAAGTTAAGGATGTTGTCACGATCTCTGGTCATCACAGGACCAGGGATGTTTTTGCCATTATTCCTCTACTTGACGAATCTAAAGTTCCCAACCGGGAACGGATCTAGATTACTTATGATGGTCAGAAAAATCAGAAGGCTCCTGTAGTCATCTATCTACCAGGACCGTTACCGTATGAATCAGCTAAGGTGATCCCTTACAAATACGGTGCAACGACAGTTGAAAATGGAATGGAAATTCCATTACCCTCCGTTGTGAATATTGCAGACATCAGTCGTGTAACACGAAGCGGTCGAATCTTCAATCGAGGAGTTGGAGAACTTAACAAAGAAAAGGAACTTCAGACAGAAGCTCCCGATCCACCAGTCGGTCAATCCAGTGATCCCGACCTTTCGAAAAACAATGATGAGATGTTGAAACTCATCCAAAGGAGTGAATATAACATTGTCGATCAACTATTACAGACTCCTTCAAAGATCTCGGTGTTATCATTGTTACTCATTTCAGAAGCGCATAGGGAGGCTCTACAGAAAGTCTTGGAGCAGGCCTTTGTGGAACAGGATGTAACAATCAGACAGTTTGATAGCATTGTCTCTAACATCACTTCCTACAACAATTTGGGATTTAGTGATGAGGAATTACCTGAAGAGGGTCGCCGTCATAACATGGCGCTCAACATTACAGTTAATTGCCAGGACGATGCTTTAGCCAGCGTACTGGTAGACACAGGGTCAACCCTGAATGTTATGCCGAAGTCCACTTTGATGCAATTATCATTCAAAGACCCTCCGATAAGAGTCAGCGAGGTCGTCGTCAAAGCATTCGACGGATCCAGAAAAACAGTTATCGGTGAAGTTGATCTTCCCATAACTATCGGTCCTCACACTTCCGAAGTTACTTTCCAGGTCATGGACATTCGGGCAACATACAGTCGTTTATTAGGAAGACCTTGGATACATCAGGCTGGAGCGGTTACTTCAACCATCCACCAAAAGCTAAAGTTCATCAAGAACGATCAACTTGTCACGGTTTGTGGGGAACAAGCCTTGCACGTGAGTAACTTGTCATCATCTACTGGTATAGAACCTGAGGAGGTTATTGGGACGCAGTTCCAAGCACTGTCGGTGAGCGGGAACAATCAGTTCAGAGGAGGAACCTCGATTTCCTCATACAAAGATGCTATCAAAGCGGTCGAGAGTACCGACACAATAGGATGGGGACAGCTTGTCAGAAGGGTCTTGGTTTTTCTGCAACCTGTACCCAGACAGCTGCCGACGATGAAAGTCTTCATCCCCTTCAAAACTTCTTCCACAGTGGAGGTTTCCTTCACCCAGTATCTCAAGCGGTACATGCTATCAATGAGGAAGATCCCTCTGACACGGTTGAAGAATGGAAGTCCTATTTGAATAAGGACGGTTATATGTCTCAGGAAGAGGTGCCTACGCCTTTTTGCTATCCTGCACAAAGTCCGAGATTTATACCAAGGTCAGATGTCGAAATGATATACGGAGATTGTGATCCGGAAGGATGCCGTGCTCCGCCAAATTCATTAGAGGAAGACACTCTGATGAAAGACAACTTTGACCACAATTACTATGGCCCAATGGATGGTCTGCCAATGTGGCAACCTTATCCAGGAGATTTGGGGCCAGAAAGTTAGCCGAACAACGAAAATCGGCTGACCGTCATTGAACAGAATACCTGTGTCCCCACCATGTCATGGGAGCAACACTCAGGTCATTCAGAAACTACTCAACATGAAGATGAATTTGCAACGTTTGCAGGACTTGAATTCATCAACTATGCTTTTCCCGAGGTCAACGTCATCGAGAGAAATGACTCCTCCAGTTTGAAAGAAGTGTGGGACACATTGGGACAACCGAGTGGAAAATACGACTATATGGTCAAGTACACCGCTCCCAGAAGCTCTCGTATCAGGCTCGAAGATATCCAGCCTACTGGATGGGGAGATACAGCTGAGAGCACAAATGTTATGCAAAATGCAACAGAGGAATTCTCCTATGACAACTCTGCCTGGGAAACAGATTCCAATGATCCTGCTCCACCAGAAATCAGCGTCATTTCTGAAAACAGATCAAGGAAGGTGCCAGACTTTGTGATTCACTGAGGAGTTCGCCGCCAATGGGTTGCCGTCTAGATTCCAAAGATCGTTCATCATTCAAAGTAATTGCCATCTTTAACCTTTCACCCTGCCTAGGTGAAACGAATGTTTTGATAGGGCTCGCTTTCTGTAAATTTCCCTCTTCGCTTTGCCCGAAGCGATAGAGTTTTGTTTTATAGGGCTGTAGTTTCAAGGATCGACTTGTTCATTAATAAAATAACGTCGTTCTGTAATTTCCGCATTAATTGTTGTTTTCTCTTTTTGCATTTTCAGAAAATGGTAATCCTAAAAAACAATTCAAATAAAAACAAGTAGTAAAATAAAAACACTGCACACACTTCATTTTCTCTATCTCTTCTAAACACGAATCATCACGTCATGCAGATTGCTTATTTTAAACCCCGTTGAAACATACGATCCGATGCCTTCTCCTAACTTTGAGTTCCCGGTATTCGAGGCTGAAGAAGAAAATGACTACAAAATTCCAGAAGAGATCTCCCGACTACTCAGACAAGAGGAAAGGTCCATTAAACCTCACAAAGAGCCGTTGGAAATGGTAAACTTGGGTTCAGAACAAGAGAAAAAAGAAATCAGGATTGGGGCACTGCTCAGTCCAACTGCCAGAGGGGGTTTGATAAAGCTTCTCAAAGAATTCCCCGATGTATTCGCTTGGTCCTATCAGGATATGCCAGGGTTGGATACCAGCATCGTGGAACATCACTTACCGTTAAGATCAGAATGTCCGCCAGTAAAGCAAAGGTTGAGACGCACTCACCCGGACATGGCCATCAAAATCAAAGAGGAGGTACAAAAACAGATTGACGCGGGTTTCCTCGCCACGTCAGAATATCCTTAATGGTTAGCCAACATCGTACCTGTTCCGAAAAAGGACGGAAAGGTCAGAATGTGTGTCGATTACAGGGATCTGAACAAGACTAGTCCAAAGGATGACTTTCCTTTACCACACATTGACATGCTGGTAGACAGTACAACAAAGTTCAAAGTATTCTCCTTCATGGATGGATTCTCGGGCTATAACCAGATCAAAATGGCGCCGAAAGACATGGAGAAAACTTCGTTCATTACCCCATGGGGCACCTTTTGTTACAAGGTAATGCCGTTCGGTTTGAAGAACGCCGGGGCAACCTATCAAAGGGCTATGACTACTCTGTTTCATGACATGATACATAAAGAAATTGAGGTATATGTCGATGATATGATTGCAAAATCAAAAATAGAGAGTGAGCACGTTGAACATCTATCAAAATTGTTCGAACGTCTAAGAAAATCTAAGCTCCGCTTGAATCCCAACAAGTGCACCTTCGGTGTCCGTTCAGGGAAACTATTAGGGTTCATCATCAACCAGAAAGGAATTGAGGTTGATCCTGACAAGGTCAAGGCCATTCAAGAAATGCCTTCGCCAAAAACTGAAAAAACAAGTCAGAGGATTCCTGGGACGTTTGAACTACATCTCCAGATTCATATTCCTTATGACCGCCACATGTGCGCCGATTTTCAAATTACTGAAAAATAACCAGGATTGCATTTGGTCAGAAGACTGCCAAACTGCCTTCAACAGTATCAAGGAATATCTGTTGAATCCTCCGATTCTATCACCTCCAGTGGAAGGAATACCACTGACCATTTACCTCACAGTCCTAGAGGACTCAATGGGGTGTGTACTTGGCCAACAAGACGAAACCAAAAGGAAAGAGTCTGCCATTTACTACCTGAGCAAGAAATTCACCGACTGCGAGACTCGGTACACAATGCTTGAGAAAACTTGCTGCGCTTTGGCTTGGGCAGCCAAACGTCTTTGCCAATACATGATTCGTCATACTACTTGGTTGGTCTCCGAAATGGATCCAATCAAGTACGTATTTGAAAAACCTGCTCTTACGGGAAGGATTGCCCGTTGGCAGATGCTGTTATCAGAATATGACATAGAGTACCACGCTCAAAAAGCCGTTAAGGGAAGTGTTTTAGCCGATCATTTGGCTTATCAACCGATTGACAATCAAGAATCAATCAGGTTTGACTTCCCAGACGAAGATGTCATGTATCTAAAAGTGAAAGACTGCGATGAACCGTTACCCAGTGAAGGGCCAGAACCAGGTTCCCAATTGGGACTTATCTTTGACGGAGCAGTTAATCATTATGGAAACGGAATTAGGGCAATCATTGTTACCCCTCAGGGTACCCACATTCCTTTCACCGCTTGACTTACGTTCAAGTGTACGAACAACGAGGCCGAATACGAAGCTTGTATTATGGGTCTCGAGGAAGCGATTGATTTAAGGATAAAAAACTTGGACGTATATGGCGACTCAGCCCTGGTTATCAATCAGATAAAAGAAGATTGGAACACATACCAATCAGGATTGATTCCTTATAAAGACTACGCAAGAAGGTTGCTACCTTTCTTCAACAGAGTTGAGTTTCATCATATCCCTCATGAGGAGAATCACATGGCTGATGCATTAGCCACTATCTCTTCCATGATTAGTGTAGGTCAATGGAATGACATACCTAAGATCGACATAATGCGCCTTGAACGGCCTGCTTACGTCTTCACGATTGAAGCAGTCATAGATGACAGACCTTGGTATCACGATATCAAATGCTTCCTTTATAAATAAGAGTACCCATCTGGGGCACTCAGAAAAGATAGGAAAACCCTCAGAAGATTGGCTGGAAACTTCTTTCTGAGCGGTGATACACTCTATAAACAGAATTTTGACATGGTCTTGCTCCGATGCATCGACAGACCAGATGCAGACATGCTTATGAAAGAAATTCATGAAGGATCCTTTGGCACTCATGCCAATGGACATACAATGGCGAGAAAAGTTCTAAGAGCAGGGTACTATTGGTTGACCATGGAATCCGACTGCTACGAGTACATGAAGAGCTGTCACAAGTGTCAGATATACTCCGACAAAATTCATGTACCGCCATCACATCTCAAAGTTCTCTCTTCCCCGTGGTCTTTTTCCATATGGGGAATCGACATGATTGGCATGATTGAGCCCAAGGCTTCAAACGGACATCGATTCATCCTAGTAGCCATTGACTACTTCACCAAGTGGGTCGAAGCAGCATCATACGCTAATGTAACCCGACAAGTGGTGGTCCGATTTATCAAAAACAATATCATCTGTTGTTATGGTGTTCCAAGTGAGATCATTACTGATAATGGATCTAACTTGAACAATAAGATGATGAAGGAGTTGTGTACAGAGTTCAAAATTGAACACCATAACTCATCTCCCTACCGACCAAAGATGAATAGAGCGGTAGAAGCGGCTAACAAGAACATCAAGAAGATCGTTCAAAAGATGGTTGTAACCTACAAAGACTGGCACGAGATGCTACCCTTTGCTCTTCACGGTTATCGCACATCTGTTTGCACTTCGACAGGGGCTACCCCTTTGTCTCTAGTGTATGGTATGGAGGCAGTTCTCCTCATAGAAGTAGAGATCCCATTAATCCGAGTACTGGTGGAAGCTAAGCTCATCGAATCTGAATGGTGTCAAAGCCGACACGACGAATTAAACCTGATCGAAGAGAAACGAATCACGGCACTATGCCACGGTCAATTGTATCAACAGAGAATGAAGAAGGCGTTCGACAAAAAGGTCCGACCTCGTGTCTTCAGAAAAGGGGACCTCGTGCTCAAGAAGATACAATCTTTTCTCACTGATTCCCGGGGCAAGTGGACTCCGAATTATGATGGCCCCTATGTGGTCACAAAAGCTTTCTCAGGCGACGCCTTGAGACTTGCAACCATGGACAGAGAGGAATTTGCCTACCCCACGAATGTTGATGTAGTCAAGAAATACTTCGCCTAAACTGAAAAAAAAAAAAAAAAAAAACGTCTCGGTGGATTGAAAACCTGAAAGGGTGGTCAAGCCAAAAGTTAGAGACATATAAAAAAAATCATCCCGATGGATTGGAAACATCATAGTACAATCCCGACAAAAATTAGGGATAATGGCAAGTAACTATGTTCAACAGAGGCAAGTCCCTCAGCAGCAGCAGTTACACCATCCATCGGAGGAAAACTCCAGTCAAGGTCATCTTCGACAGAAGCTCAGGATGCCCCCGAATTCAAAGTTGGTAGAAGGATAGTGGTCGTTATGTTTCAACGTAGCCCTTTTCCCTATAAATTACCATTTTCAAACTTTGTATATACTCTTTGGAATCACGCGTTTGGCTGATCTCCATCCTATCAATAAAATTTGAGCCCTTGTGCTTTTGTTTGCAGTTCTTATTTGTTTTAGCTTTACAAAACGACGTTGTTAACATGACTAACGACTCTTGAAATAAAACAAAAATGAATTTACTTGGTAAAAATTTTTTTGCTTTTAAAATAAAGACGACAATTTCTTTTGATTGTTGAACATCAAAGGAACATCAATCGCTTCTCCAGAAGTAAGCAAACTTCAAAGCGCAGGATCAAAGTGCTCCTTCTAACCAGAATGAAGGGATCAACTGTGTCAGAGACCTTGTTTCGTCTGACACCCCTCGGCCGAGTTCTTATCTCCTAAGCCCGATCAACGATATTCCCCCACAGGGACTATCTCTCCTAAGTAAGGTGGAATTGCTATTCTGAACCAACGGTACTTCTTCGCCCCGCGATGGCCAAGTATCTAGTCGTGTTCACCTGTCAGTTTGTATGTCGCGTCAGTTTTGTCAGATAAACATACATACATCATGCATTATTGATTTGCATTCACATTTCATATTGCATCACCATCACTCTAGTCGGTCTTGTCCCCTAGTGATAAAAGTTCTCTCAATCGAGTCGTCAACCTTTCCTCGTCAGGAAACGCTGCGTCTGAACATCCTCTCTCCTCCAGTTTTATTTCTAGAATGAAGTTGGCTCCTCGACCACTTTGATAACTTGAACCTCTGAAAGACCAGAGGAACCTTCAGTCAGCATCACTCTTCGCCATTGAAGATGATATCCTTGCTTTCCCAGATTAAAGAAAAATCCCCCAGAGAAAGCCTCCTAAGCAGAGATTTGGCAGTACAACTGCCATTCTCTGAAAAGATCGCTGATGAAAAGGTCATCGGCACCTCAAAATTGGACCCCATCACATGGCGTTTCTCCGGGAAGATCCCGAGAAAAGTATGATGTAAGATCCCCGAGTGGAAATAGTCTCTCAAGAGACTCGCTTTCCCCCAGTAGAATCGAAAAATGGCGTCTCCAAACAGAGAAGTTTGTGTACCTCTACAATTCAGACGATTGGGCTCCCCAGCGAGTTTGACCTCATTTTTTTCCCTCAAATGGCATCTCCCCAGGAAAATTCGGCGAGAAGTTTGAAGGAAAACCGCTACAAATAGCGTTCCTTGTCAGTAAAGTTTATTGACAAAAGAAACTAAGACCAGTTCCTTGGTAGGAAACCAAGATCGAGGGGAAGTTTAAATCAGAAACTAAGACCAGTTCCTTGGTAGGAAACTAGGATCGAGGGGAAGTTTATATCAGAAACCGAGACCAGATCCTTAGTAGGAAACCAGGATCGAGGGGAAGTTTTCAAAATAAACTTAGACCAGTTCCTTGGTAGGAAACCAGGATCGAGGGGAAGTTCAAATCAGAAACTAAGACCAGTTCCTTGGTAGGAAACTAGGATCGAGGGGAAATTTGTTTCCGCAACTAAGACCAGTTCCTTGGTAGGAAACCAGGATCGAGGGGAAGTTTACCTTTTCTAAGCATCATTGCTTAGAAAGAGAAGATGAATGCGCAAGCTACCATTCATAACCACCATCAAAATTTCGGGTATTCTGATATTTAATCCTCTTGCACCCCGAATGCCCGAATACCTTCGTCATTCACACCTTCGGGTTCAAGAAGATTAAATAGGGCATCTGTCATACCCCAAATTTTGACCACTAAGATTTCCCATCATTGTGCAAATCATCATCACAATGTGGATGAACCATCATGCCTCATCAAATGCCTCAAGGGTTGTTAAGCATTCACTACAATCAAAATTAGGGTTTTAAGCCCTCTCAGAGCCTTAGACAAAGGATCAATCAAGGAATGCCATGATCTTCAACTTGTCTAACTTCTCAAACATCCACAATGGGTCAAGAGGACTCCCACTTCAAGGATTAAGCACAAGGTTGCTCCCTTCTAGGTGGATCAAGCTTCAAGATCGCCAGTATCACCAAATTAGGGTTTTGGTCAATCATGGCCTCCAAAGGGAAATTTTCCTCTGGGCATGAGCCAGTGATCCAAAACACAACCTAATATACTCCATGGAACCTCATGGACCCAATCATCAAGTCAATTTGGCCTCAGGGGATGCATTCATCAAAAATCAGGAATTAGGGTTTCTTGACCTAATTCACCCCTAAGTTGACTTTTAGGGCAAATCAAGAGCCAAGACCTCAAGAGAGGGTTTGAGGGTCTCTAATGAGCTATATTGATCCATTTGTAACAATAGATTAATCCAAGAAGCTTGAGCAACAAGTCTCAATTTCATCTGCACCACAATTAGGGTTTTAAGGAAAAAGTCAACTGTAACTTTGACTTTTGACCAGGACATGCTCCCAAGCCCTAGGACATGCCCCAATATACCCTATGACACCCATGGAACATGCCCATCAAGTTTTATTTAGGTCAAGGACATGATTTCCTGGAGAATTGCACAGTTTGGAATTCATCTGATAAAAAGTCAACTGTGCACAAAAGTCAACTTTGACTTTTTGAGATTTTTCACCAAAATGGATTTTTAACCCTAAAATGATGTTAATGTATGATTTGAATCATCATTCATCAAGAAAAATCAAGAAAAGTGGGATAACTTGTAAAAGGGGTAACCATAAAAACTTAGAAAATTTTCTAAGTTAAAAATAAAGTGACAAGGGTACCAACTTTGAAGGATCATAACTCCTAAACCACAAAGCCATTTTTTCTCATCCAAATATGGATTTGTAGCCCTCATTACCCTCTACAAAAACTTCAACTAGACCTAAGTCCAATTTGTAACGACCCAAAAATCTAAATTTATTTATTTATTTAATTTGGAAGGAATTAAGAGGTTTTTGGTAATTTTGGAGAATTTTGGATTAAAGGAGTAATTTTAATAATTTTAATAAAATGAATAATCATGTATTATTTAGATTATTATTATTATTAATAAATAACAAAAAGGGCAAGGTGGTCTTATTGGAAATTGAGTAAGGATAGGATGGGAAGTTTATAAGTTGGGATTTTTCACTAAAGGAGAAAAGAAGCGATCATTTTCTAACGGATCGTGTTTTTGGTGAAGAAGAGAAGAGGAGGAGAAAACCTAGGATTCTGAAGGATTTCGAGGAGAATCTTGGAGAAAGAAGGAGAAAGCTGCAAATTTCTCTAAGGTATGGGGAGTTTTTCATGGTTTATTATCGTTATATAAGAATTGGTTGTGAATAGATTAGGTATTCATGAGTTTATATAATTTTGGTGTTTGATTGATGAAGATTACATTATGCATGAACGATATGATGATATACGATGTAAATGTTGATGTAAGTGTATCGTGTAAGCATTTTTTTATCAATTTTCGTTTTTGGAAAAATCGAGTTTTTGGGGTATTTCGAGTCGAAAACGCAGGAAAACACTTTTCGGGGAAATTTGGGTTTTGTCGCATCTTGACACGGGCCGTGTCACACAACACGGGCACCCGTGTCAGCCTACTGGTTGAGAAAAATAAAATTGTTTGTTGCAGAGCTCCTGACACGGGCAGTGTCACAGGACACGGGCGGCCGTGTCAGCTTGCTGGTCATGAATGAAAAATTGATTTTTTGGAAATTGGTCCCAGGGCTTCTGACACGGGCAGTGTCACAGGACACGGGTGGCCGTGTCAGACTGCTGACTTGCTACTTTTTTTTATGTTAGGAATCGTGTCTCAGGTTTCCTGACACGGTCCGTGTCACAGGACACGGGCGGCCGTGTCAGACAACTGTCTTGATGAATTTTTGCTGTTTTGATGTTCTTTTGCTGATTTTTATGGTTTGGTACTTGATATTATATTAATGATAAAACATGATTATATGATGATTTCTTGTTGAAATGATATGATGATAAACATAATTATATGGTGAATTCTTGTTGAAATGATGTGATGATGAATATAATTACATGATGAATTATTGTTGAACATGATATGACGATAAACATGATGGTATGACGAATTCTTGTTGAAATGATGTGATGATAAACATGATTATAGGATGAATTCTTGTTGAATATGATATGGCGATAAATATGATTATATGGCGATTTTCTTGTTGATTATATGGTGATTTTTGGTGAAATATGAAATGCATGATGCACATGTGGATTTTTGATGATTTGAGGAGTTTGGCATCATTGCATTTTCATAGCATTTTTTTATGTTGGGGCTTCGGCCTAATGGTAGCTCCAATCCCATTGTGTGGATTGGAGTGATATGGTGATTATGTTGTGCTCCCTTGGGGAGGGTTGATGGCCAGTGTCCATCACATGGAGAAATTGGTACCACATGCATTTGTTGCATCACATTATAGTTGACGTTGCATTTACATGAAGTATCGGTGATGGTGTTTTGGAGATTTTGGTGATAATACCATGTTGTTGTTGTTGCTTATTCTATTTATTTTCCATGTCCTTATATTTCTATAATGAACTGTGATTACTCACCCTGCCTGTGTATGGTGATGGTTTATACGCCATCCTGCAGATATTCAGGAGTAGCTTATCGGTGCGTGAAGTTTTAGCTTGGAGCTTTTTAGCTTATTCCTGTAGCGTTATATGGTGTCTTGCTCTGGTAGATGTAACATCGTGGGGGAAATGCTTAAGTGAATATTATGTTGTTTGTTAGGATGATTTTTATGAGTTACTATGTGTAAAATGTTAGTTGATAATGATTGTTAACAATGACCATAGGTCTTGATGGTTTGATGAAATATATGAAGTTAATTTGAGGTTATGATTCCGCTGCAAAGTTAAATTGTGAAATTGTCTTGAATTATTAAAGAAGTGGATATTTTAAATGTTTTGAAAACCCGTGTTACGGAGCAAGATTTGTTGTTAAGATGTTTAATAAAGAAAATGTGACACATTTCTTGTTGATTTCTACTCTGATAATATGAAATATTTTCTAAAAATCGTATGTGGGTAGAAGGGTGTTACATTAGTGGTATCAGAGCAGGTCGGTCTGTCCCGCCAAGTTGTCTATGTTGTTTACCCCTTAGTACGTTACATGTGTGCGAACACTGTCGGTACTTGTTTGTTTTCTAATTGTTGGCTTCCGGTGTTGACTTGAATCAAGTAGGGGGAAGCTATTGCTTCTCGGGAATGTTTGGTGGCGAAGTGTTGGCTCAGTGTGTCTAGGATTGCAAGAGTGCAAATGTTGTTAGGACGGTGTTGTTTCTGATCCCAGAGGGAATGCGGAGATAAGCGTGAGTCAACAAAGGAATGGTGCATGAGGTAACTATGTGCACAAGATGCAAGGAACGCTATTGGAGTTGGTAGGCATGGTTTATGCCCCATCATGATTGTCGGCTATCTATTAACAAATTGAGGAACTGATCACCCTTAATCTCTTGTTAATAGTAGACGGAATCGTGTTGGATGGAATAGATGTGTTTTACCATCTTAGATGGTGTGTCCGGTGAAGTAAGACGGAGTTAAGTTGAGTGCTTACAGGGGGTTTTATGAGCCGAATGCAGGTTATTACATTTGAAGGTAAATAGAGTTCGAGTTTCTTGTTTACCTGTCAAGTTTGAGATTCCTAGAGGGAGAACAAGCCGGTATGGTTAATGTTGTTTCTCGGAGGATAGAGGGTATTGTGATGACTAGTGATATGCAAGAGGAGTATAATTGCGATTTGCCTCTGGGGTATAGATTAGAGTTGGAGACAGTGAAGAAATAGTGTTTTACCGGATAAACGAGGAAGATGACTCTTAGAGAGTGAAGCTTATGTGAGTGTATGTGTATGATGACGACTTTATGGGATGTGAGGAGATTAATGACGGCACGTTAAAGAGATGATTGAAAATAAGGATCTACTCCGAAAAAAGAAAATTGACGATTTGATGGATCAACTGATAGGCTAGTATGTCTTCAGTATAATTGGATTATTTTTGGAATTGGACGAAAAACAAGAATAGTTGGAAGACATTAGAAGCAAGAGAGAGGTAGAACTCATATTTATCGATTTCAGTTTCTATTTTTTTCGCAGTTATGGAACAGCCTTCAGAAAAAGGGGCATAACTTTTCGTTCGTAAATCCGATGGAAGCGATTCCGGAATTTTTGGAAAGCTTGCGAAATTCCCTACAGTTTGCACACAAATTTTGTCCTCGCCGTGTTTTTGAAGAGAGAGAAAAACGAGTTTGAATATTTGGGTCTGGTGCTGATTTTGGTGGAAAATTGTATACGGGATTTCTTGACCAGCCTCCATTACAAGGACGATAACTTTTTACTCGTAACTCGGATTTAAGCGATTATTGAATTTCTGGAATCCACATGAAATTTTCTTCATTTTGGAATATGATTTTATACTAGGGAGGTCTGTATTGAGGGAGATAATCATGTTTGAAGTTGAACGATTTTTACTAGAAATGAGTAAGATGAGAACAAGTGTAAGATGTTGTTAAGGGGTGAAATGTTGGTATTAGAAAGAATGCGACGGTATTGGAGAAATGCAGGGAAATGTATACTTATGTTGAATGAGGATGATTAGAGTGGAGATAATGTTAAGAGGGAAACAAATTCAAGAGAGAAAATTGGTATCATGCTTGTAAAGAAAACAACTTGGGTCAAGGAGAATTAAAAAGGGTTTCTATGGCAACCGAATATGAAAATGATATTATTGAGATTTACAATTCGGAATGAGATTCAAAAGTTAAAATATATGGATCCTTGATGTAGAGAGATTTGGACGAAAAACCAAATATTTATGGATGTCGTTAAAGTTTCCTATGTGGATAGAGACTTCGAATGGAATGGGATAAATTGTGATGTATTTGGTATTATGGCATGTCCTAAGTTGGAGATACCTAACAATTATGCGATGTCAAGCAAGTGTGAGAGAGACTTGTCTTGCTAGTTTGGCAGTGTGTGAAGTAAATAAGCCTCCTATCGGGAAGCTAGTCGTTTCCCATCAATTTAAAAGAGTCAGAGGCTAAATGTGAAGCTTGCGAGGATGATGTACACCATTGGACATCCTAGAATGAAGGTGATATGGGAAAAGTTTCCATTTAGATAGAAGTGTTGAGTATATATTTGTTTGAAGAATATCAATATTATGGAATTAATGTGGCATGACAGAACTATCGGTGTTATAAGTTATGTTGATGTTCTTATGATGGTGTTTATGGCAATGGTAACGACACGATTGTGTTCCGGCCTAAGAGTGAATGAGATTCTAAAGTGATGAGACAGGGAGTGAAATGAATTTTTACGTTCATAACTTAGGAGTATTACATCTTGTGGATCGTTATGGTTAACGATGTGGAATTTGGATTAGTGGAATGCGAGTGGTTGTTGAATGAGGGCTCTAATTGAAAGGAGTAATTTTCTTGGACTGTAATTTCTAGTGTTGAAATTGTTGTGAATTTTTCTAAGGATAGTATGGTGTTGCAATAAGGAATTCTGAAGTCCGTGGTTGAGATTCGAAGTTTCGTGGTTTAGATGGTTACTAT
The DNA here is from genome assembly GCA_022829125.1 of Lathyrus tuberosus. Taxonomy (NCBI): domain Eukaryota; kingdom Viridiplantae; phylum Streptophyta; class Magnoliopsida; order Fabales; family Fabaceae; genus Lathyrus; species Lathyrus tuberosus. The sequence continues at coordinate 4,486,042 of JALAZF010000483.1, read as the reverse complement.
CAAAGAATCATTGTGGATTTTCCTAAGTGCGGTTACCATTAACTTGGTGAACACGCAAAGGCCAAGCTTATGTGTAAGAGGTGGCATGTGGAGAGAATTCAGGTGATTAAAGAAGTCGACTACTACTTCGGTATTGATTTTGATTAATTAGAATGTGTTTTATCTGGTGCATTGTGATACGTTTAAGATGGGTCTTAAGAGTGTTATTACTCATGGGTCAAAACTACTGGAAACCAATAGGGGAAATAATCCTACGCATGATTAGGAACCAACAACTGTAATGTTAGTGACGAGATTTGTAGGTATAAATTGTTTGACTTGAGTTATTAAAGGCTATGTTTTAGATTTAAATTGAGATTGATTGATCAAATGACGTTGGTTAACCAAGGAATTAGTAGTGAAATCTCGAGTTGATGAGAAAGGTGCATGATATTCGGAAACAAAAACGTGTGTTTCAGAGCCTAAGGAGAATATTTTAGTAAAAGAGATATTGGATTTGGTTATGCTTGTTCGATTTAATGGAAATGGGATAGCATTTCCATGCATTTTTGTGATTGGGTTACTGAAGATTGCAAGAGATAATGACTAGATTTGGGTGATTGTGGATAGGTTAGCTAAATCGGCGCATTTCTTGCCGATAAAGATTAATCGTTCTATGCAGAAGTTAGCTGAGTTGTATTTTGATGTGATTATGAAGTTTCATGGGATGCCTTCGATTGTTGTGTCAGATAAAGACCCGCGGCTTATGTCAAAGTTTGGTAAGAGTTTACAAGATGCTTTGGGTACTGAGTTAAGGATGAGTTCTATTTATCGTTCGCAGACGGAATGGTCAGACGGAAAGAGCAACCTAATCTTCAGAAGATTCACTAAGGACTTATGTGCTGGCCCAAAGAGGATCTTGGGATAGTCACTTGTGAACTTACACGATGAGTTTCATGTGACACAGTTGAGGAAAATATATTTCGGATCCGTGACATATGATTCAAATGGATGATGTTTAGGTGAGGGATAACTTGACAAGTGGAAGCTTTGCCTGTGAGGATTGATAGCCAAGAATTGAAGCGACTGTGAAGTAAAGAGATTGCTTTAGTAAATGTGTTGAGGGGCGGACCAGCTGGTGAGAGTTGGACTTGGGAGTGTGAGGACCAGAAGAAGGAGTCGTATCCGACTCTGTTTACTTCAGGTAATTTTCGAGGACGAAAATTCTTAAAGTAGGGGAGAGTTGTAACGACCCAAAAATCTAAATTTATTTATTTATTTAATTTGGAAGGAATTAAGAGGTTTTTGGTAATTTTGGAGAATTTTGGATTAAAGGAGTAATTTTAATAATTTTAATAAGATGAATAATCATGTATTATTTAGATTATTATTATTATTAATAAATAAGAAAAAGGGCAAGGTGGTCTTATTGGAAATTGAGTAAGGATAGGATGGGAAGTTTATAAGTTGGGATTTTTCACTAAAGGAGAAAAGAAGCGATCATTTTCTAACGGATCGTGTTTTTGGTGAAGAACACTGAAGAAGAGAAGAGGAGGAGAAAACCTAGGATTCTGAAGGATTTCGAGGAGAATCTTGGAGAAAGAAGGAGAAAGCCGCAAATTTCTCTAAGGTATGGGGAGTTTTTCATGGTTTATTATCGTTATATAGGAATTGGTTGTGAATAGATTAGGTATTCATGAGTTTCTATAATTTTGGTGTTTGATTGATGAAGATTACATTATGCATGAACGATATGATGATATACGATGTAAATGTTGATGTAAGTGTATCGTGTAAGCATTTTTTTATCAATTTTCGTTTTGGGAAAAATCGAGTTTTGGGGGTATTTCGAGTCGAAAACGCAGGAAAACACTTTTCGGGGAAATTTGGGTTTTGTCGCATCCTGACACGGGCCGTGTCACACAACACGGGCACCCGTGTCAGCCTACTGGTTGAGAAAAATAAAATTGTTTGTTGCAGAGCTCCTGACACGGGCAGTGTCACAGGACACGGGCGGCCGTGTCAGCTTGTTGGTCGTGAATGAAAAATTGATTTTTTGGAAATTGGTCCCAGGGCTTCTGACACGGGCAGTGTCATAGGACACGGGTGGCCGTGTCAGACTGCTGACTTGCTACTTTTTTTTATGTTAGGAATCGTGTCTCAGGTTTCCTGACACGGTCCGTGTCACAGGACACGGGCGGCCGTGTCAGACAACTGTCTTGATGAATTTTTGCTGTTTTGATGTTCTTTTGCTGATTTTTATGGTTTGGTACTTGATATTATATTAATGATAAAACATGATTATATGATGATTTCTTGTTGAAATGATATGATGATAAACATAATTATATGGTGAATTCTTGTTGAAATGATGTGATGATGAATATAATTACATGATGAATTATTGTTGAATATGATATGACGATAAACATGATGGTATGACGAATTCTTGTTGAAATGATGTGATGATAAACATGATTATAGGATGAATTCTTGTTGAATATGATATGGCGATAAATATGATTATATGGCGATTTTCTTGTTGATTATATGGTGATTTTTGGTGAAATATGAAATGCATGATGCACATGTGGATTTTTGATGATTTGAGGAGTTTGGCATCATTGCATTTTCATATCATTTTTTTATGTTGGGGCTTCGGCCTAATGGTAGCTCCAATCCCATTGTGTGGATTGGAGTGATATGGTGATTATGTTGTGTTCCCTTGGGGAGGGTTGATGGCCTGTGTCCATCACATGGAGAAATTGGTACCACAAGCATTTGTTGCATCACATTATAGTTGACTTTGCATTTACATGAAGTATCGGTGATGGTGTTTTGGAGATTTTGGTGATAATACCATGTTGTCGTTGTTGCTTATTCTATTTATTTTCCATGTCCTTATATTTCTATAATGAACTGTGATTACTCACCCTGCCTGTGTATGGTGATGGTTTATACGCCATCCTGCAGATATTCAGGAGTAGCTTATCGGTGCGTGAAGTTTTAGCTTGGAGCTTTTTAGCTTATTCCTGTAGCGTTATATGGTGTCTTGCTCTGGTAGATGTAACATCGTGGGGGAAATGCTTAAGTGAATATTATGTTGTTTGTTAGGATGATTTTTATGAGTTACTATGTGTAAAATGTTAGTTGATAATGATTGTTAACAATGACCATAGGTCTTGATGGTTTGATGAAATATATGAAGTTAATTTGAGGTTATGATTCCGCTGCAATGTTAAATTGTGAAATTGTCTTGAATTATTAAAGAAGTAGATATTTTAAATGTTTTGAAAACCCGTGTTACGGAGCAAGATTTGTTGTTAAGATGTTTAACAAAGAAAATGTGACACCTTTCTTGTTGATTTCTACTCTGATAATATGAAATATTTTCTAAAAATCGTATGTGGGTAGAAGGGTGTTACACAATTCATTAAGGATTTTGAGTTATGGAGTGATCAAAATGGCTGAAAAGTGAAAATGTCACTTTTTCCAACACTTAGTGAAATTTTCACTAAGTCCAAATCTGTCTTCACTTTTTGCCAAATGTAGGGGGATTTTTCACTTGGATTCAAAAGAGATCAAAACCAAATATGTTCAAACAGTTGTTATATCATGTAAGGGCTTTCCAAAATGGCCAAGAACATTGCCAAATTCCATTTGAGTCATGAGATATGACATTGGAAAGTTGCCTTGCTGAAATATGTCAAAGGTAAGGTAGAATTTGCAACTTTGCTCGATTTGCCAAAATCAGCCAAATTCAAATGCTCCTATCCACTTGGACACATCTGAGGATTGAATCTAAAGGGGACAATCACTGAGCCAAGCCTCCAAAGTCCATGGAACAAGAAATAGCATGTTGAACCTAGAATGGCCAAAATAGGGACAAGACTCCAAATTTGGATTGAAGCATTCAATGGAAGCATCAAGGTGGCATGGACTGAGCCATTCTCATCTGAAATCAGTCAAGACTTATCCAAGACCAAGGGAACCAAAGCTCTGTGCCCTAACCTCTAGTCAATGGCTAGAGGAGACTTGGATTTCCATTGGACAACATTGGCCAAACCTACTTACCAGTTGCCATTCACTATTCCTTGCAAAACAAACTTGCTCTACTATAAATAGAGCTCAATTGTGATCAGTTTGAGTACACCAAAGCCATCTAACAGATGCTTTCCTCAAAATATCTTTCTCTTGGCAAAAATGCCTTTCTTAGCAAGGTAGCTATCAGGTTTTGAGTTTGAGAGCTTTTCCAATCAAACCAATCACACACACACCTCATATACATCACATATGAGCTGATCAAACACTTAAACAACAACTGGAACACTGATTTCTCAGAATCACCAGTCAATTGCTCAAGGTTTTAACCAAAATGCAGTTGAGATGCCATGAATTGATCCAGCCAATTTCAATCAAGTCCAAGCATTCAAACACACTCCATAGGGTGTAGGGAAGCTGTTCAGATCATCACCACTCATCAGTAACACCTCCAAATCAAAAATCACATTGCACTTGCTGTCACGGCTTAGAGGTCAATACTTAATTTTTGAAGCATTAATCCAAAATCACAATTTGTTTTTCATATGTTAAACAATTTTGATCATTTTTAATTGAATTTTTATTCAATTAAATACATTTTTGAAAACAAATTAGGGTTTTTTGGATTAATTCAACCCGCATAAATCATTTTCAAAACACTTTGGGCCTCTTGAGAGAGTGTAAGACCCAACCCACTTGTACAGAAATATTTTGGGCCTCATTCGTTGTATAAGTCCCTCTGTACATTTTCAAATAAACGGCACGATCATCGCCTTTTGAAAAATAAGCTTGGGCCTCTCCTTGAGCTATAAGACCCATTCAAAAACACTTTGGGCCTCTAATAGAGTGTAAGACCCAATCCCCTTTTAACCAAAACATTTTGGGCTTCACTTATTGTATAAGTCCCTCCGCGTTAAAAGAAAACCTCGGCGCGATCGCCATTTTTTAAACGGAAGAATCAATTGGGCCTACCCTCGTGTTATAAGCCCCACCCTTTTTCTTTAAACCTTTTGGGCCTCTTAAGAGAGTGTAAGACCCAATCCCTTTGTACAGAAAACCTTTTTGGGCCTCAGTCACTTGTATAAGTCCCTCTGTACAAATTCAAATAGTGCGCTCACTGATAAAACCCTGGGCCTCTCCTTGAGCTGTAAGCCCCAAATCTTTTTATTTCAAAGCACTTTCTCCTTTGATTTTGAATATACTGTTGTTTTCAATCTTTCTTTGTTGAACAACTAACCAAACAGCATGGAAGCTCTACAACCGAGTAAGTGTTTATACGCTTTCATTTACCGCTTTCATATACATATAACTGTATTGTGGGGCTGTTTCACTGTAAGTCTTCTTTCATAAACTCATATCAACTGTGTAATAATAGTATAGATATTTCGAGTTTCCCCGGAAACTATGTCTAGAACTAGGTGACGCCGTTTCGTTTATTCGTAGAAATAGACAACTAGATTCCCAATAGGATCACCAGATACAGTCTTCTCTTCGGCTGTCCTCATTAGGAATTGTCAAGAAACTCTACTCCCAGAGATGAATGTATTCTCCGTGAATGGCATCTTTGAGTTTCTTCCAAATTCTCGAACTTTCCTGACTTTGATCTATTCTCGGTGAATAGCATTGCCTTGAATTTCTCGGGGTTTGGGGACCCATCGACTTCTTAAAAGCAATCGGCCTCCTCTTGGGCATCGTGCAAGGACCCACGGGCTTCCTTAAAGCAACCCTGCCTCCTCTTGGGCTTTTTACAAGGACCCTACGGCTTCTTAGAAGTATTCACAGCCTCCTCTTAGGCTTCGTATAATGATCTCTTCCTCCAGGAATGATAGCCTTCTCTTGGGCTTCGTACAAGGACCCGTCGGCTTCTTAAAAGTTTCCAGCCTCCTCTTGGGCTTCGTACAAATTGTCCCGACGGCCTCCTAGAGGTATAGGAACAGAACTTAGTCATCTGAATAGAACGGTCCTTTCAAAGAGTCTACTACTGTTTCTCAAAGCATAGTACAAAAGATAAAACCCTAGACTTGGACAGTCTAATTTCCTTGAGTCTCAAAGACATTCTCAAGTGACCCCTTAAAGAATAGGAAGAAAACCCGTAGACTCGGACAGTCTCAATACCCTTTGGATTTCCCGCTTCCTTAAAGAACAGGAATTACCCGGATCCTCAGATCAAATCCTTAAGTACAGTGTTGCTCATATAAGAACTGTTTTTCTCTCAAAATCAGTATACTGGACCTGTCACTTAACTGAACAGTCGCCATAGCCTCCTCTTAGGCTTTGTATAATGATCCTTCTCCCGTGAAGTTAGCCTCTCTCTTGGGCTTTAAACAATGATTCTCCCCAGCGGAGTTAACAACGTTTAGCCTCTCTCTCGGGCTTTGTACGAGACACATAAAAGACTCCCTCATTGAGTCAATTACCCCTTTCGCCTCCATCTTGTGCTTTATACGAGATACAAAAAGGTTCTTATTGAGCCAAACAAACAACAGCCTCCATCTCGGGCTTCATACGAGATACAAAAAAAAACTCCCTTATTGAGTCAAATAGCCTCCATCTCGGGCTTTATACGAGATACCAAAAGATTCCATCGTTGAGTCAAAACCTTTTAGCCTCTCTCTCGGGCTTTGTACGAGACACATATTAGCCTCCTCTTAGGCTTTGTATAAGAAAACCACTGGTTAATCCAATTAACCTTTTAGCATCAAAGCTGTGCCTCATCCACAGTACACAAACATCAACAACTCCTTCCTCTTCATCTAATCGCTGTAAGCGGCAAGCCTCTGGATCATCTACATCCATGCCACTGTACCTCTTTTAGCATGAGAAATTCCTAAGGAAAGATAGCATTGCTCTACACTGAGTTAAAGTCTTCTCCTTCCGGTTAAAACCCCCTATAAAGGAAATTATGGCATTGTCGGATTCACAAATCCTGGTTAAAGTAATTCTCCTTTATAAAATAGTTGTGACATACAACCCCCTCTTTAGAGATGACAAATTCTCTCTAAAGTTGGGACCTTCAGCTTCACATCTTGGGCTTTGAACAAGATACAAATAGACCATTCAGCTTCACATCTTGGGCTTTGAACAAGATACAAACCACCTTTTCGCTTCACGTCTTGGGCTTTGAACAAGACACCAAAAACAACCATTTCCTCCCATAGAATAGGAGGAACTACGAACGCTCTGATTTCCCTGTTTTGGTAAACGGGAATACGTAGGCATAAGATCGAAAGAAAAGATCTTAGCAAGCACAAAAAACAAAAATCCCATATCTCCATCAATCAAAAGCAGTAATTCAAAAACACCAGTCCTAACATCCTAATCCTTGTTCCCCGCCTGAAACCTTCCGTCTAGATAAAAAGAAAGAAAACCGTATTGGCGAAAATACAAATAACCAGTACAAAGGCCCCCCATATTGATAGCATCCGTAACCTAACAGACCGCTATTTAAACTCAGTATGCAAAGCAGGGTTAATTGGAGACATATATTTCCCTTCCTTCATCAGCTTTAATAGGATAAAAAATGAATCGACCTGTAGTTTAAGCCCAAACCGCAGAGAGCGACCAGCGCTTAAGAACCGCGTCCAAAATCGCTCGCTACAGTAACCAACCCCCTTACCCAGACTCTGTTCACTTGTTCTTGTTGTAGAGCTTGTGTAGGTTTTGTTCGCTATTTTTCCTTTCATTTCTAGATTAAATAAAAGTGTGGTGGCGACTCTTGCTTTTTGAGTTAAGTTAATCAATAACTTACACTCACGATTTTGCCGCTACAGAAAAGTGGTAACTCTGCTGGGGACCTTCCCTTGAGGGGTTTAGCCTACTTTGATTTATTTACTGCTTTTTGCCTGATTTGCTTGTTACTTGCTTGTTCTGTTTCGGAATTCTTCAATATGGTGAGATAAGCCCAATACCCAGGCTTGAGTATACACCTAAGACTAGGGTGGAAAGTAGTGGGACCTACACTCCATCTTGGTACGTTTGGTGTTCATGAAATTCACATCCAGACGAGGTTTTCTTGGGAGATATTCTGACGTGCACGTCTTGCGCATTTCAGGGTGTTGATATAGAGAACTGTCGACTCTGGCGACCATTCCCGAGGATTCAGTTGAGACATTCCTCCCAAGAGACAATAATGGCAGACCAGAAATGGCAAACCCATTATGTTTCTTGATCCGAGGACCCGAAGCTGAGTACTTTAGAACCCTTAACCTATCTAGGCCTTATTAGGACGTGGTGCGGTGACTATTTAGGTGCAAACTTGAATCAGTTGTTACGCGATACCACACTCAGACGAGACTCTCTTGAGAATATTATTGACTACCAAGCAGTTGGGAAATCGATAATATCCGAAAGATGGGTTGTAGACTCTGGGAACTTCTTTAGAACCTTGTTCGGCAGGTGTTATACCCTTAGTACATACCTTTGTGGGTTGGTTTCTTAACCTCGACTCGATGCTCATGACTCAAACCTTTGAACCTGTGTGCTTTGTGTGATCTTGTTTGTGGTTGTTGCATCCATGCACTCTTGCATCTATGAGCATACATCTGCATTCTTCCCAGTTGTCTCAGAAACTCATTTCAACTGTCTCCTTCTCTAGTTATCTGTTCACCATCAAGCTGTTTCCTCAACACAACTACGGAACTAGAGCTGCCGTCAGAATGAGAATGGAAAACCAAGAACAACACAACGCCGAAGTCAGAATGGAAATTGATGAGTTGAAGGCCGGCATGACCAAACTCACAAAAATGTTGCAAGTTCTGATTGTTAGAGGTGAACCACATCAGAGGACTGTGATCTCTGAAATCTTACCTGCTGTTGTTGACCCTCCACTGACTCAGCAACCAGCTTCTACTTGGCCAAAATTTGGGTTACCTCTGAATTACTCGCCACCCTTTGCAACTACTCCAGTGGTTGTCTCGTCTGTACAGCTAGTATCTTCAGCTCCATTGTTCACTGAACCTCAGCCTATTGTGCATTATGTTGCTCAAGCTATTCCTGAGAATCCTCTTTTTGTGTACCATGCTGCTGGTCCACAATCTAAAAGTCAGGGAGAACCTGGATACATTGAAGAATTCAGAGAGCAATGGTAAACTATAGACAAAAGGATAAGAGCTGTGGAAGGAAGTGATGTCTTTAGTGCTGCCGCAATGGACATGTGCTTGGTTTCAGACTTGGTTATGCCTGCAAAATTCCAAACTCCAGATTTTGAGAAATACAAAGGGCACACCTGCCCCAGAACCCACTTTGTGATGTATTGCCGCAAGATGGCTACTCATGCCAAAAATGACAAACTGCTCATTTACTGTTTCCAAGACAGCTTGAGTGGGGCTTCAATGAAATGGTATATGGGACTTGAGAAGAGTCGTATCCAAAGCTGGAAAGACTTGGCTGATGCTTTCTTAAAGCAATATAAGTACAATCTGGACATGGCACCTGACCGTCGCCAATTGCAAAATATGTCTCAGAAAGAAAAAGAATCCTTTAAGGAATACGCTTAGCCTTGGAGAGAGCTAGCTGCTCAGGTGGAGCCACCATTAGCTGAAAAGGAATTGACTGGATTGTTCATGGACACTCTTCAGCCACTCTTTTGGGAAAAGATGATAGGCAGTGTATCATCTGGTTTTGCTGACCTAGTCACTATTGGAGAAATACTAGAAGAAGGTATCAAGAAAAGAAAGATTGCCAATGGTGAAGCCTTTAGTGGTGCTAAAAAGTATGCTGGGAATTTTCAAAAGAAGAAGGATGGTGACACCCATGCTATTTCAGTTGAAGGTAAACCTCGTCACAGGCAACAACAATATGTAGCTGCAGTTGCTCCTGTTGTTAATACTCAACCAGTTCAAGCTCCTCGTCAGGCTGTTAGACAAAATCAAATTCGCAATAGGGTTAACTTTGATCCTATCCCGATGTCCTACACTGAGTTGTATCCATGTCTTGTAAAGAAATGTTTGATTACAACGAGGGATCTACCTCCTCCTCAAAATCCTCTCCCAGCCGGCTATAGGACTGATCTTCGCTGTGAGTTCCATCGAGGTGGGGCAGACCATAACTTGGAAGGTTGCTATGCATTGAAAGTTAGAGTGCAAGAATTGGTGAACTCAAAGATTCTGACCTTTCTTGATGACAATCCCAATGTTGTCAACAATCCTTTGCCAGAGCATGCCAATTGAAGTTTGAGTCAGTTCAGACAAATCATCTCCTAAAGCCAGTGTTTCAGACAAGACAACTCATCCTTGTTGCTGATTAGTCACTAGGCCTTGTTTCTTTCTGTTTGCATTTTTCTTTAATTGTATTGACTGTTTGTTTTCGAACTTTATTTGTACTTTCATGGTAATTTCAATGAAATGGACATTGCAATGTTTTGATTCAATTCATTTATATCCACTATGTGCATCTTTATGCTTTCTTTTTCACAAAACAAAAAAATAAATATATCTCCTGTTCACTTTCTTTATCAAGCTTTTGTTTATGCAAAGATCGGAGGGAGGATGATGAAAACGAAATACCTAAAATTACTGGATTATATGCTTTCAATTAAAACTTGGCTGATGATGTACATGCATTGTTTCAACTCCCAAACACTGGAGAAATAAGGAAGTTAATCCCTTGTCAACCCCTTTGAGACTAGAAGTTGGAGTTTCTTTCTGTACGAAAAAACCCGCAATCTTAACCTGGGGATGGGTAGTTCTCAGTTAATTTGACTGTGCATGCAAGACGCCTTCCAATAAAAGTTGCAATCACAAGCTTTCCTTCGCACACAACAAAGAAGTGTCGAAGATGTCTTTCAAAGCAAAAGCCAATGATGGTTCCCCGTAATCATTAGGCCAGGCAGTCACTATCTTTCAAAAAAAATTGAAAAAAATCAAATAAAAAGCCCTCTAAGTCAAAACCTATGAAGGAGACTTAGGCAAAAATTGGGGCATCCCGCTGACTGTAAGCTTAAATGACGCAGTTCAGGCAAAAGTTAGGGATAAAAAAAGAAAAATCAAGAGGTTACCAAAATCCTCAAAGATAAAAAAAGTTGACTGAAGTCCTCATCAAAAATAACAAAATGTTGTAAGAAAGAGTGACTGCCATCTCAAAAATCCCTTGGCCCTTGAGCCATCATCATAACAGTGTTGCAATTCCAAAATCGCTTGGAACCTGAATGCATAAGTTTGAATTAACTGAGCATAGGACTGGAGATCATCATGAAGAATGGGTTGGGTAAAAATAAGCTTTGAGCCTATATCTTTTGTTTTAAAAACCGTGAACCAGACCAAGTTACAACCTTCAAAAGACCTAATTGAAGCCAGGTTTCTTTTGAAAGCATACTACAGCAAGGTTGCGTAAATTGACTCCTAAGTTTGTTGCCAATCATTTGCTTTGATGCCTTACCTTTGCTTTATCTTTCATTTTTGAATGTCTAAACCACCGTATTTTGACAAGTGGTTCATTTTTCTTTACATCAATAATATCATTCCAAAAGTGATTTTTGATTTCAAAATTGCATGAGCTTTGCATTAAAATTACCATGTTTGTTTGAATGATTTTTGCAGGAAAACTTTCCTCATCAAGAAATTTCAAACAGTTGAGAAACTTGGTCAGTGATCTTATCAGAAGCATATTACTTCCAGATCCTGTTGTGAATCAGTTCAAAATTTGTTGCTCAGTGCAAGTTATTCTCAGAATTGGTTAGCCAGAAGATCTCTTTCAAGACTCATATTGAGTTTAGCCTTCTCAATAGTCTTTTCAAGAACTAAAGCCATGATCAGTTCATCCCCTGCAATAGTTAAGCTGAAGCCATGATCAGTTTATCCTCAGCATTTATTTCAAGAATTGAAGCCATAACCAGTTCGATCTTTTCCCCCTATAGCAGTCAAACTGAAGCCATGATCAGTTTATTTTCATTAGTCAATCAATCTGGGGAAGTATTCTTCAAGAATCCTCAAGATGTCTTTCCTCAAAAGACCATCAGCCTGATACAATTCATAAGAGTGACAGAGATGTGTTCAACATCTTCTTTCCAAGCAGAGTGGGTAGTATTCCCTGTGTTGAGGAATCAGAGTTTCCTTTCTTCCCTCACAAAAGAGTCTATCTCAGTTTTCTCTATCATCTGCATTGCATACATAAATCATTCATTTATCATACATAGAAAGATTTTCATAGCTCGAAGTGTGCTCCGCGCTCATATGCATTTCCCGATGTCCTGTTGTTGTCAACATCTTACCTTGTGATCAAAGTCTAACTTACTTGGCGCCTACCAAAACATTACCTGCCTTTTCATTCAGTGTCATTCCTGAATGTTGTCGTTTACCTGTCTTCTTTCTTTCCAGTGCTATTCCTGGATGTTTTCGTTTCCCTGTGAATCTATTGCTATTGTTAGATGTTTGTTTTCTTCCATTCCAGTGTTATTCCTGGGTCTTTACTTTCTTTCATTCCAGTGCCATTCCTGGATGTTTGCCTCTTGTTTCTCCAGTGCCATTCTTGGATGTCTGTCTCTTTTGATCTCCATACCTTGTTCCTCTTCTCTCTCCCAATGGTATTCCTGGAAGTTTTGTCTCTCTTTTATAATCCCCAACATATTTCTCTTGGATATCTTTCAGTGCTATTCCTGAAAGTTTTATCTGTTCATTCAGTGCCATTCCTGAATGAGTTTTCTCTTTTGCATTCAGTGTTATTCCTGGATGTCTTTCTCACTATCATTCAATGCCATTCTTGAATGTAGTGATTTACCTTTACCTTTCAGTGCCATTCCTGAAAGTCCCTGCTCACTTTATTCAATGCCAGTCTTGGATATTGCGAACTCTTTTTATCCAATGCCATTCTTGGATACTTCTGATATATTTTCTAGAACCTTTCTCACTTCATTCAATGCCATTCTTGGATGTTGTGATTTCTTTTGTCCAATGCCATTTTTGGACACCTTTTCCCCAATCGAGTCCAATGATATTCTTGGATATCTCTGATGTTTAACCTTGCCATCCAATGCCATTCTTGGATGTCCCCAGTGAAGTTTTTCAAATGGAAGTTTGCGTCCGTCCAATGCCATTCTTGGATGACTCTAATGTTTGTTGTTGCCCCATTCAATGCCATTCTTGAATGTTGTAGTTCCTTTCATCCAATGCTATTCTTGGATATCTTATCCCCAATAGTGTTTTTCACCTCCATCCAATGCTATTCTTGGATGACGCTGCTGTTGTTACCAGAAACTTTCTTGTTGTTGTCCAATGCCATTCTTGGACATCTTTTGGCATACTCTTTGTCTCATTTGTAGTTTCTATCCATTGCTATTCTTGGATGTCACTACTTGTCTTCCAGGGTCATGTCCCTCTGTTTCTAACTATTGATGGATACTTCTTGCCACCTTGACAGATATCCAGAAATAGATTGTGTTCCCCGGCGTGTCTTTTCATGTCGTCTCTCTCAATTTACCGTAAATCCCTTGTTTCAATTTTCCTCGCATGGTGTTTTATCCTTTGCATTCATATCATCTTGTGGCATTTGTCATACCCCAAGTTTTGACCACTAAGATTTCTCATCATTGTGCAAATCATCATCACAATATGGATGAACCATCATGCCTCATCAGTCTCCCCAAAGATGGGTGAACACTTACTACAGTCAAAATTAGGGTTTCAAGCCCTCTCAGAGTTCTTGGACAAAGGATCAATCAAGAAATGACATGATATTCAACTTGTCTAACCTCCCAAACATCTACTATGGATCAAGAGGACTCCCACTTTAAGGATTAATCACAAGGCTGCTCCCTTCCAGGAGGATCAAGCCTCAAGATCGCCAGTGTCACCAAATTAGGGTTTGGTCGACCAGGGCCTCCAGATGGAAGTTTTCCTTTGGGAGTGAGCCAATGCTTCAAAGCCTAACTTAATATACTCCATGGAACCTCATGGGCCCAAGCATCAAGTCAATTTGACCTCAGGGGATGCATACATAAAAAATCAGGAATTAGGGTTTCTTGACATAATTCACCCCTAAGTTGACTTTTGGGACAAATCATGAGCCAACATACCACATTGATCCATTTTTAACAATGGATTGATCCAGGAAGCTTGAGCAGCAAGTCTCAATTTCATCAGTACCAGAATTAGGGTTTCTAGAGAAAAGTCAACTGTAGCTTTGACTTTTGACCAGGACATGCTCCCAAACCCTAGGACATGATTCAATACACCCTATAACACCTATGAAATCAATCCATCAAGTTTGATTTAGCCTCTGTCTTAGGCTTCGTATAAGACACATCTAAAAGCACTCTCTTGTTGAGTCAACTCCTTTTAGCCTCCCTCTCGGGCTTCGTACGAGACACAAAAGCATCCTCTTGTTGGGTCAATAGCCTCCTCTTAGGCTTTGTATAAGTAAAACCCCAGTTGAGTCAATCAACCTTTTAGCATCAAAACTTTGCCTCATCCACAGGATACAAACATCAACAACTCCTTTCATCTAATTGTTGTAAGCCGCAGGCCTCTGGATTATTTACATCCACGCCACTGTCCCTCTTTTAGCATGAGAAATTCCTAAGGAAAGATAGCATTGCTCTACACTGAGTTAAAGTCTTCTCCTTCAGGTTAAAATCCCTTATAAAGGAAATTATGGCATTGTTAGGATTCACATATCACGGTTAAAGTAATCCTCCTTTATAGTCAGTCACCCAACAATTGTGACAAACAGACCCCCTTTAGAGATGACAAATTCTCTCTAAAGACAAACACCCTTTTTAGCTTCACATCTTGGGCTTCGAACAAGATACAACTAGACCCTTCAGCTTCACGTCTTGGGCTTTGAACAAGACACCAAAACACCATTTCCTCCCATAGAATAGGAGGAACTACGATCGCTCTGATTTCCCTGTTTCGGTAAAAGGGAATACGTAGGCATAAGATTGAAAGAAAAATCTTAGCGAGCACACTAATCCAAAACCCCAAATCTTGTACCTTCACCTATCAATCTAAAAGCATCAGTCCTAGCATCCTAACAAAATTCCCCAGGAACACTCATGGTGTTTCGTTCTAAACAAAGTAAGAAGAAAAGGCCCCATTACCATATATCATCTGTAACCTAACAGACCGTTGTTTAAACTCAGTACGCAAGCAGGGTTAATTGGAGACATCTATTTCCCTTCCTTTGTAAGCTCAATAGGATAAAAAATGAATCGACCTGTAGTAACCCCAGAGCGACAGTGCTTAAGAACCACGTCCAAAATTGCTCGCTACAGAAAAGTGGCGCCCACCGTCGGGCCATTTCTTTTCTTTCTTTCTTTCTTTGGGGATTTCACTGGGATAGGAATTTTTTTTACTTAACTAGGATCTTAGGTCAAAACCTTTAAAGTTGGGAAGGTACCACAGAATGGTGACTTCGCCGGGGAGCCATTTTTGTTAGGAACATAGGATTCATAGCACTTTAAAGTCTAGGACTTTAGGACAAATATATATACTGCTTTTCCTAATTAATATCTGTGTTTATTTTTCTGCTAATGGGAATGCGTGTGATGCCGCATGTGGAAAGATTGAGTATACACCTAGGAAAAACCTCTTTTAGTAGTGCGGAAACTATTGGAAATGGTTGTCACGCGATACTACCCCCTTCTGATGGTTCTTCGAATAACATCACCTAGCACGGTTCCCGGCCCGCTGGTATTTTCTCGACAAGAAATGATGATTTTGAGAGACAGGTACAAAAATCACTAGTATAAACCTTTGGGGGGGGGGGGGGGGGTAGAGCCTTGACTTCATGACACCGACCCTTTGACCCCATGTTTTTTCTATGTTTTTGTGTGCTGCATTCATGCATTCATTTAAAAAACATTACATCAAAGAAAAACTACTCTTCTAGTCTCTCTTTTTCAAACTAAACTAAGACAATGATTGCAAATGTCAGAGAAAGAGATTCCGCTCATGGACTTCGGTAGAAGGAGAACTCATAAGTATACCTTCAGGGTTCCAAAACTAGAGGATTTGAGAGGATTAGCGAGGATGATCACTAACCCTGAAGCTTTCAGAGCCATGTACGGAGGTCTGCTACCTCTGTTAAGAGTCCATGTGATTGAAGGAATCATGGAGGCACTCATTCAGTTTTATGATCCGGTCTATCACTGTTTCACATTCCCAGATTACCAGCTTGCACCAACGCTTGAGGAGTATTCTCGCCTAATCGATTTACACATTACTGATCGAGCTCCTTTTTCTGGACTGGAAGAAATTCCAAAAGATCAAACCATTACAAGAGCAATCTATTTGAATGAGTCAGAAATCAAGACTCACATGACCACCAAGAGTGGGATCCCAGGTTTGCCAGCCCAGTTCCTGACAAAGAAGGCTCTGTACTTTGCTAGTATAGGGAACATGACTGCTTTTGAAAGAATCTTTGTCTTACTCACCTACGGGTTATTTCTGTTTCCCAACATTAATAGCTTCATCGATATCAACGCCATTAAGGTTTTTCTCATTGGAAACCCTGTGCCAACTTTGCTCGCTGATGCGTATCATTCTATACACATAAGTAATTTGTACAGCGGAGGGATGATCAAATGTTGTGTACCCCTGCTATACAAATGGTTTATCTCCCATTTACCTAAGTCTACTGCGTTTTGGGATCATAAGAGTGCCTTACGTTGGTCGTAGAAAATCATGTCTCTTACCAACTCTAATATAGATTGGTGCAATAGGATTTATGACGGGATCAGGATCATTGACCGTTGTTGAAACTTCCCCAACGTACCCCTCATAGGAACTAAGGGAGGAATCAACTACCATCCAGTATTGGTTCGTCGTCAATTTGGATACCCGATGAGGCATGTCCCGCGTAATGCTCATCTGGAGGGTCTTTTCTTCAAGGAAGGAGAAAATGACAGGGCACTAAAGACAGAAATAGTACATTCTTGGAAACATGTTCATAAGAAAGGACGAGAGTCTCTAGGAAAACCAAACTGTGTCTCGGTGGAGCCTTATCTCCACTGGGTACAAACTAGAGCTCTCAAGCTAAAGATGCCTTATCCTCGTCACGAAGTTCTTCCGCCGAGGAAATCTGTCATGTACTTCATGACTGAAATGGAAAAACTTCAGGTTACTCTCAACAAAGTTCAACAGGAGAGGAGGTCTTGGAAGAACAAATACCGCACCCTCAATGTAGAATGTACCAAAATACAGTAACTGCTGAAAGATAAGGATGCTCTGATCGAGATTTTAGAGCAACATGTTGTGGGTAATCAGGATGACCAAAGGAATTTGCTCGTTCCTTTCACTTGGCAAAGGAATGACAACCCGACAACGGCCCAAGAGCCCCGGTCCAAGAAAAGGAAAGTACCAGAATCAGCACCCAGTTTCTCCCCAGAGAGGACTCGGGTCCCCTTAGCTTAGGTTTCTGTTTTCGCACCTTGTAATCTACTGTATTTCTATTTTCGCAATCCTTTGAATTTAATAAAATGGGGTTTCCCCACTGTTTGATATTTGCAATCTAATTGTCGAAGTTTATTTTGATTAAACAAAAAAAACAACAATTAATATAATCATTGCATTCATCATTCTCACGTCACATATTCTTCTTACCTACGAATCTCACGTTTGTGTCTCAGTTCTAGAGTCAAAATGTCTCATTCGTACAATGCTCGGGCCAATCGCCAGAAAAAGATGGATGATCTCGAGGAAGAGAACAGAGAGTTGAGAGAAGAGATCGACGCTCTGAGAGAGGATATGAGAAAGCTTCATAACGACATGCAACCCATGGCAGAAGCTCAGCTACAAAGGACTGTGATCTTGGAGATCACCTCAACGCCCATAGTGGAAAAGTCCGATCCTAGGTACAAAATGCCGAAAGATCGTCCCTGGGACATGCCACTTAACTATATCCAAGAAGGATATATCCCGTTGATCAATGAGGATCAGGGGACCGCTGCAGGAACCGCTGGGCTTGAAGGTTACAAACTTCAGGAAAGCGAAGATGCTAGGGGCATGACAGCAACTCCAGAAGGTTACAAACTTCGGGAGGCACTGAGAGTCTCGTCCATAATGACTATACCACCGCCCGTGGTACACACTGTCCCGGAAGGACAGATTCCACAGATACCTTCTGGTGGAAATGACAACATGTTCAAAAGAATGAATGAGTTCCAGGAACAGTTCCTGGGAATGCAGAAAGAACTGCAGGCCCTTCACGGTCAGGATTTATTTGGAAAGGACGCCGCGGACCTCTGCTTGGTCCCCAATGTGAAAGTCCCGAACAAATTCCAGGTATCCGACTTTGAAAAGTACAAGGGTAACTCTTGCCCTCAGAGTCACTTGGTGATGTACGCTCGACGAATGTCATCTCAGACAGAGAATCAGGATTTACTGATTCACTACTTTCAGGATAGTTTAACCGGTGCCGCACTAAAATGGTACATGGGTTTAAACCGTGCTACGATTAGCACTTTCAGAGATCTTGGAACTGCCTTCGTCCAACAATATAAATACAATCTGGACATGGCACCTGACAGAGATTAACTCAGATCAATGTCACAAAAGGATAAGGAAACCTTTAAGGAGTACGCTCAGAGATGGCGTGAGATTGCCGCTCAGATTTCTCCACCCCTGGAGGAAAAAGAGATGACAAAGATCTTCTTAAAGACCCTGAGCTCATTTTACTACGACAGAATGGTCGCCAGTGCACCCAGCGACTTCACTGAAATGGTCGGTATGGGGGTACGTCTCGAGGAAGCCGTTCGAGAAGGACGTCTAGTCAAAGACACTGGGTCGACAAACGGTACTAAGAAATATGGTAGTGCTCTCCCTAAGAAAAAAGAGCAATATATTGGGAATATCTCTCTCTGAAAGCAAAGGTGGCGGTATCAACTAGTAGAATCTGTAACTCCTACTATCAACCCTGCGCCTGTTTCTACGTATCAACCTCAGGTTACGCAGAGCCAACCCAATCAACAACAATTTCAGCAAAGGACACAACAGCCTCTTTAGCAGACTCGTCCTCCATACAATAACAACCGTACAATGCGGCCACCAGGATTTAATCCTATACCCGTATTGTACGCATAACTATTTCTGTTACTACTAGCTAAGGGGCATGTCCAGACTAAGTCCCCTCTTACAGTACCGGAATATCAGCCTTTTTGGTTTAAGGTGGATCATACTTGCCCTTACCATCTGTAATACCCCAAAATTTGCACTCTCATTTTCCACATCATTTATCATGTGCTTTCATTTCATTGCATAGCATTCAAGCATAGAAAAACAATACATAAAGCATAGCATTGCATTCAGCATAGGACATGTGATCAAGGCATTTCCCTTTGGTGTGAGCTTTCCGTATTCAGAAGATTATCAGTGAGCATCAAGGACCTCTGGTTGATCATGTTTCTTTCTGCTTCATGACTTGTCTTCATTTTCAAGTTGTTCTCGGGGAATTGTTCTTGTATTGAGATTCTTGGTTATAAAGACCAAATATACGTGGATTGAATTGGAAATCATTGGGTCAGGGTCAACTGAGCTTACTGGTTGGATAGTGGGAATTCCTTGATAATACAAGTTTGTTTTGAATTGGAAGCTTAATTGGTTATGTGGATTTCTTGGAATTCATTCTTCATTATCCACCATATTCAAAAATGTCATTAAACATCCATTATATCTCCGTTATCCACTTCATTTTTTCCTAGACATATTTTAATACCTCCCACTTCTAAATCCATTTCAATTCATTTTACTAAAATCCACATCCATTTTCCATATCCATTTTTATTCAATAACCATATCCAAATTACCCATTTCATTTCCAATTTCACTATTCAAGTTTAAAGTCTATAACCGAATATCCTTGTCCATTTCAATTTTATTTCATTAAGCCAAAGTTCTTAACTCAAACCAAACACATCAATATACGCTCCCACACTCTTCCGTAACCCCATTCATTCATCACATGCCGATTCCATTGTTCCTTCATTCTCTCAGTCCACAGATACGAAAATGGAGGCAACAATGTCGACATTCAACTCTCTTACTTCACCGTCCACCGTTCCCGTCGTCAATGGTTTATTTACGGCAAGAGGAGGATTTAGCAAGAAATCACGTTCTCAGTGTAGTTTCTTTTCAAGAACTAACAAGGTGAAATTTTTAATGCAAATTACTCGGCCTTGTAAACAACGCCGAACACCTCATTCTGGTGCTCTCCGTGTAACTTGTGGTGGTGACAAGATATTGATTGTGAATCGAGGCAAAATTGTTGTTCGTGTTATTCGTCCTGTTGTTTATTCCACTATTGACAAGGATGCTCTTCACGTTAAATTGGCTGATGAAGCTGTTTGCATTGGTGAAGCTCCTAGTAACCAATCGTATTTGCTGGTGTCAAATGTTTTGGCTGCTGTTACTGGCCGTCAGTGCACAATGTTGCATCCTGGATGCGGATTCCTTGCTGAGAGATGTTGATTCTATCGTTCATTACATGTCGGAAACTGGCAGCAGTAGCAGACGGAAAGTAAAGGTTACTGAATGACGGGAGATTGAGTTCCACAAAATAAACCATTGAACTTTAGTTTTCAATGGATATCCAAATCAAATAAATCACTATCTATTTTTTTTTATGTCAAGTCCTGGAAATGCAATTTACATCAACGAAAATAAATACACGATAGCAGCAGAAGAAGAAGGTTGATTGCAATGCATAACAGAATCTTATTTTTTCCTCATACGCTGATACAAAAAAACTCAGTGAGAATTCTCACATTCAACAGAAATTCACTCTAACAGAACCTCTCTCCCTAACCATTTTCTAACCACCATAACCAACCTCTAACAAAATTTCTTTTTCCTCTACAATATTCATCTTCTCCGATTGCTTTTCATTTTCAACTCAACCTTCAATCTTCATAAATTCATAATTCATCACCTCCAATCTTCATACAACAATCTCCATCAATTTCGAGAACCAAGTTCATTGAGGTTTCACAAATTCACCGCCTTCAATCGCCTACAATCCTCACCTTCACCGCCGTCAATTTACGAACCTCCTTCAATCTCGCATCGTCACAGAACCTGCAACAGAATTAACGCAGAACAGATTCCATCAATCGTTTGATCTGGGATTTCATAGCGAGAATACATAACCGATTCGGAACTCTTCGCAACTTCAAGGACAAAGCGTCAACTCACGCAGAAAAAGAAGTAGAAGAAAGAAGAAGAGGTTAGATCGCGTGAAAGAAGCAAGAACGAGAAGCAGAGATACCTGAAAATCGAGTCCCGTCTTCACCAGAAGATTCACCTTCGTCGTCGTCGTTTCACCGGTAGGTTCCTCCATCTCTTGCATTCATCTGACTTCCTTGAAGCGATTAGCATCTTGTTGAACCATAGCCATGTAGCCTTCGTTCAAAATCGGGATCTATTGAAGCGTTTGAACTCGAAAATCACGACCTAGGGTTCCCTTTCTGAGTTCGATTTGAGATGTTGTAAGATTCATGTAAATTAACTTGGAATTGTGATGGAGGAGACAAATCCGATCAGGTTGATGCGCCGTGTGAATGACTTGGTTCTCCGCCGTCGTAGAAAGAGATACCGATGCGATGTAGACGGAGGGAATACGGTTGATTGAAATGATGAGGAGATGAACTGAGGAAGATGGAGCGAACAGTATAACGAGGTTTGTGGTGCTCCTCCGCCGCCGATTTGATGAATCAAGGCGCTGCAGAGGTCATGTATGGAGAGGGTTCAGGAACTAGATTGCGAAGAGAATGAAGGGGATGAACCATTAAGGTTCTCTTTGTTATGAGAACCGGATTTCGTCCAAGATGAACCGGGCCTGGGCTCATTCATTTTCCATTAACAGTCTATTCACACCCCAATTTGGCTTTTTTCTCAACTAGTTGGGATTGTTTTTATTAGAAATTTTTAGGTAGATTTAATTCTGAATTATTTATAGTTAGGATTAGATTTAGTTCTTAATGTCAGAATTAGAATTGGTTTTAGGATGATATTTTGGAATTAGTTTATAACTCTAGAATTCGATATTGATTTTGATTTAGAGATTAAACATGTTTGTAATTGGTTTGATAATTGATTTTAGGACTTAATCTTGACCTAGTTTTAATAATGGACCTTAGACCTTGATTTTGGTTAATTAGAGGAACCTTGATTTAGTGCACTAATCTTAGAATTATAGTTTAGAAATAAATCATGATTTGTAGAATTTGTTTTCAAATAGAAAAGTAACTTTGATTTTAATCATGTTTCTAATTTGACTTTTTACATGGTTTAATAATTGACCTTGTAGACTAATGTTGACATAGGTTCGACTAATTGGATTTAAAATTTTGCTAATGGTTTTTGGCTAATTGTTTTTGCTTAATTGCATTACTCATTTTTGCTTAATGGCATTAATTGATTCTTGCTTAATTGCATTAATCGGTTTTTAGCTTAATTGCTTGATAGTTGTTTTGTAGCTTGATGACTTGATAATATGTTTTTGGCTAAATTGGCCACTAATTGTCCATTAATTGTTCATTAGAATTAACTTTGAACTAATTGGTCATTGACTTAGTTCTAACATTGACTAAACATAGGTTTTAGTGTTAATATCTTCTTAATAGTTTTATTTGGTAACTTTGTTAATAGTCTTTAATATGTTTACATTTAGTATTGGTTTCAATTACTTCTTATTGATCTTTCCATTTGAAGTTTGACTAACCTTTGAGTTTGTTTTGTAGTGTTTTACACTTGATTAGTAAAATGTAGAAGTTGCTGCCACATACACAGCTGCTGTGCACAAAGTGTGCTGTAAGATGGTGTTGTTCTGTCTGGCTGCATATACACCCATTCTGTTCTGTAAATAGTAGTTGTTATAGACTGTTTTTACTTGTTGCTAGTTTTTACAGCTATGCAGGTGCTGGAGCGCTGTTGTTGCTGCTGTTTATGGCTTATGGCCTTTGTTTTATTGTTTTTCGAAGAGCATTTAGTTCCATGCCTTTCACGAATCCATTCCACTTTCTAACACTTTTGCTCGTTTATACTAGGTTACTAGAAGTGTGTCGGTTTGCTTACACTTTGCTTGCATTGCTACGGATTGATATCCGTTCGGTATTGCTTCTCTTCTCTTTTACTAATTCCGCATTTTCCCTTTTTATGCCATGAGAAGTAGGATTGGGAGTCCGTGCCACTTGGCCGACAATGATGAAAGTCCTCAAAGGAGGCTCTGCTTGTGATTGTTTAATATTGTGCCTGAAGACCTCTATGAGGCATCCCATTCCCATTCCCCCTGGTAAGACCTCCAAGGAGGCAATTGACGGAAGGTAGGGTTCGCAATCGACCCCCGTTATTCTAGTCGAGTCGTTCTTAGCTCTCATTACATGATTGAAGCTTTGAACATCACCTGCTCCTGTTATCGAGTCAGTCAAGTGGAAGATAGGGTTCGCAACCGACCCCCACTCATTGTCATTAGCTCACATCGACCGATGTTGACGCTTATGTGATCTCATTCACATCTTTCTTTTTTCTTGATCTACTTTGATATTTGATATCATTGTATTGTTTGTTTTAGCTTTTGCTTCCTCATTAGGATACCTATTCTAACTTGTCCAAGTTAGATAGGTTAGAAAACATAACATAGGACTAACACTAGTAATTCTTCCGTCTGCTTTTAATTCATTTCGTGATTGATTTATCCTGTGTTTACTTGTCTGATGACATGATCCCCTTAGGATTCCTAGCTCCACTTAATTTTTGATTAAGTCGGAGGTAGGAGAGACATTCGGATAGCAATCCATCTGATAACATTAGGTAGCTTCCCTCCTGATCCTGACCTTAGGACCATTGATGCATGTTAACTTGTAGGACCGAGTTTCCCCCTTAGACTTTCTGTGTGTCTTTCCCCTTTGTTCTCTCGCACCTATGCGATCGAGATCCTGCTTCCTGTTCACCCGTAGTACCGTGAACTACGGATGCTCTGATTCCTCTTTCTTTTCAGATTGCGGATACGTAGGCACGAGATGCGATATCTCGGCGAGCACACTAACAATTAACTTCCGTTTTCTTACTCTTGAGTCTCTCTTCTCATCTTAAAGAAAATTCAAAACATATAATAAAGGTAGGCATTTATTGCATTTAGGCCTTTCATATAAAGAAAAGGTTATAAGGGGTCTTCCCTTATAATCTTAGAAGGTGTAGCATATAGCCCATCTTGGGTCAATGTGTTAAACATTTGATCTGGTATGAGGGACTTAAGTGCAATACTTGTTGAAGGTACAAATAAAGAAAAACACTTCTTCATTTCATTATCAACAAAAACACTTAATAAATACAAGTATGCTAGTGTGTTTGAACCTTGATAATTGGAACTAAGTGTGAGGGTCTTCTTCACCCTTAGTGTGCTTTCTTACCCATTCCATCTTGGAATGTGAGAATGTACACATTCCAATAACTAAGATTCAGATACACTATCATATGCAAATAAATGGAAAAAACTTCTAAAAGACAAAAATAAACAATTACGTCTTTCCTTCGGGAATTCTTTTCTCATCTCACTCACTCTCAACGTATGAACGTGCTCCTACTCGTTCTCTTGCAAGATGGTAACGCACTCGGAACAGCGAGCCTGCAACACCTGAGCTAGAACGTAAGCCGTTCTCTAAAAAATGCAATCCATCCCTAGTGAGGGGAACTACATCGCTCTGATTCTCATGCTCCCGATGAGATACGTAGGCAGTGGGGTAGGGCCCATGCGAGCACTTCTTTTATTTTCCCTACATTTGTTTCTCTTTCTCTCTTATCCTGTTCCAGTTCTCCAGCTAGTAGTTTCTTTTTCAGTATCATTTTCTTACACCCTTTGATTGAAGCAGCAAGCGTGGATCCCATCCGATACGATGGACGCGTGGGGGTGCTAATACCTTCCCTGCGCGTAACCGACTCCCTTACCCTTTCTCTTGGTCGTAAGACCATGCTTTTTCCTTTCCTTCAGGTTTATGCGGTGTTTCCTTTCCCTCTCTTGGGATAAATACACATTGCTGGCGACTCTGTTTGGTGCCACTTTCGCGTTTGTACTAGGATGAAAATCCCGGAAGCGACAGCTGGCGACTCTGCTGGGGACAGGTTGACCTATTGCTGGTCCATCCTAAGCGAGTCAATCCTAACGCTTGTCTGTTTTTCTTTCATTGGGTGTTTATTGTTGTGCTGTATTTACCGTTTTACTGTATAGTTATTTACTGTATATTACTGTATATTACTGCATTTACTGCATTTTAGCATTTTTATTCCATATGATATATTATGCTATGCTGGACTGTGCTGTTTTCTGTTTGGCGGGATGGGATTTCTGAGAGATAAGCCCATTACACAGGCTTGAGTATACACTTAGGATTATAGTGGAGAGTAGTGGGACCTACGTGCCGTTTGGAGTGCGTTGGGTATTCACAAAATTCACAGCTAGATGAGGCTATCTTGGGACCCATCATGGCGTGCGCATCTTGCGTATTCCAGGATGTTGATCTAGAGAGTTGTCGACTCTGGTGGCCATTCCCGAGGACTCAGTTGCGGCACTCCTCCCGAGATGTGACAGTGGCAGACCACATTATGTGGCAAACCCATTGCACATTCTCGATCCGAGGACCCAATGATGGGAACTCGCCATAGGATTTCCTTTTTGAAAGAGAATCAATGGAGGCACTCCTCGATTGGCGATAGTACTGTACCCCGAGGGATGAATGTACTATTGCTTCTCGACCTCAGTGCCAGAAGCTGAGGACCTTTCGTTTTGGAGAATTAGTTGAGGCCTCCTCGATTGACGATGATGCCAAACCAGAAATGGTGAACGTATCATCATTTCTCGACCTGAGAGCCCGGGATACTGAACATCCTAGTACCCACATGTGAGAGGGGCGAGTTTGTTTACAGGTTTGCAGGTAACCTTGACTTTCATCCTACCTGGTATTTTGGTTCTCTTCTCAGTGTGGACTCATCAGCCTGGTATTATGGCATCATGATTATTCCGACCATCCCGGTATTCTGATCAGGTCGGTGCTCTGATTATGTTGATATCCCAGCATCCTGGCATTCTGATTATTCGGATATTCCGATATTCTGGTATTTTCTTCAGAGCAGACTTATGAGCTTATTCAGCCGTCAGCACAACAGTTATCCAGATTATATGGAAGCCTTGATCCCATGTCTGTTGCATCTGCTTCATCATTTTCGCATACATGTTCTTGTATTTCCAAGGGATGTTAACTTCGAGACTTGCCAATGGGCATTTCCATCCATTTCTTATATTTTTTCTAAAAAAATAAATTTTGAATCAAAGCATAATGATTCCTTGGAAATATTTGAACATGGCATTCTGCATGGCATCCTCATACTCATATGCATAACAGGTATTCCGGAGCAGATTTCTCATTCTGACCGGGTATTCTCTTCAGAAACGGCCAACTTAACTTCTCCCACCACTCAACTTATAACAATCAGAGGGTAGTTATGGAACAACTCCGAGCAAAAGTGACTGAGAGGAGGACCCAGGTGGGGCATTTTATGGTGGACATTCAAGCATTGTCCCAAGGTCAGAAACTGCTGAGAGAAGAAGTCAACCGGGTGAAGTCTCAGATGGGTCCGCTTACAGAAATCCAGAATGCGGTGTTAAGGAAACAAAGCAATCCTCATCCCTGGTGAGGGGAACTACGTCGCTCTGATTCTTCATTAGTCAATGGAGATACGTAGGCAGGAGATCGTGTGAGATCTTTGCGAGCAACCTTATCTATCAACCTTATTTATCAATTTCTTTCCTCCAGATATCTCTTGTCAGCTTCCAACTCCATCTCCCCAAGAGAGTCCTAGGGGCAGAGCATATGAGCAAAGGCCAGAACAACTTGAGAAGAGGTTTGATCCTATTCCGATGTCGTACGTGCAACGGGTTTCCTCATTTGCTCAAACTCAAACTGGTTGAGCTAGTCGCATCAGGATCATCTTCGACAAAGCTTCCTTTGGGGTTTCAATGCCAAATGCCAGGTATGACTACCATTCTGGAGCACCTGACCATTTAATTGACGATTGCAAGTCTTTCAGAGGTAAAGGTAAAGACAAGGTGCAGAACTTGATTGACTCAAAGGTTATCACACCAGACGGGTGGCCCATAAATTGAACTTTCTTCATCAGATTGAGTACCCAGTTTGCAAAAACATCATCAGAAGCAACAAGTCCAGACGGAGTCAAGCCTCCTCAACAAGGACAATCATTTAGCTTCTTTACTGCATTCTCATGTGTAGCTTTTTATGTTTGTCAAAACATTTGTATGCATGCATGAAATCTGTTTTTCTTTTTATGTTAATCATAATACAATAAGCATGTTTTTCTTGAAGTGATCCATTCGTATTCACTCATAAGTTTGTATATGTGCATTGCAATACCAACTGTCGTGCTTAAACTCTTGAAGGAGGATGATGAGTTGGAAACGCAAAAATCTCTAATTGTGTGCTTTTGGATAAAACCCTGTTGAGGATGTACAGGCATTGATTCAAATCCCCAAACACTGGAGATATAAGGGAGATAGACCCTCGTTAACCCCTTTGAGCCTTGAAGTAGGAGTTTCTTTTCGTATGAAAAAACCCTCACATTTAACCTAGGGGCAGGGTAGGCGTCAGTTAATTTGACTGAGCGTTCAAATTTCAAAAGGAGTGTGCATCTGAGGATCCATTACCTTCTATTCCACCGCCAAGAGGTCAAGAGATGTGAAACCACAATGGTTATCCATCAACAATCAAAGAGTAAGGCAGTCACAACCCTTTCAACAAAGTCAAGATAAGCTAGTGTCACACGATTTGTTCCGCGAAAAAAAAAAGAAAAAGAAAAAGAAAAAGCCCGCTAAGTTGAAACTTGAAAACAAGCAACTTAGGCAAAAGTTAGGGCATCCCGCTGGACTCCGAAATCAAAGATTCAATAGAATCAGTCCAGGCAAAAGTTAGGGATAAAAAAAAGGAGGGCAAAAGAATGCGAAAGCGAAAAACAAAAGGATTACAAAAGAAAATTCTCGAGCAAGAACAAAGTCGTGTGACTACGAACAAAAGACAAAGGGGTGACTGTCACTCCAAAGCCTCATTGGGTGTCAAATCATCAGATGCATGGGTTCCTTAAAGATCACAAAATCTATTTGAGAGACGAACGCTTATGCAAATTAGCTGAACGTAGGACTGGAGAACATCATGAAGAGTGGGTGGGCACCAATAAACTTTGAGCCATAAACCATTTTTCTCAAAACCGTGAACCAGGCCACGATACAACCCTCAAAAGTCCTAATTGAAATAGGGTTATTTCGAAAGCATACTACCAAGAGATAGCGTTCCTGACTCCTATGAGTTGTGCTAAAAAGATCTTTGTTGGTGTTGCATGTGCATTGCATTCTTTCATTCAAAAATTAATGTCGTATTATAACCCGTGATTCGCTCACAAAAGGGTTTGTGCATCTTTTCAGTAAGACTTCAAGATTAACATGTGTATTGCATTAAAATTTTCATTCTCAGAATAAAACATTTTCTGCTTGCATACATTTGTTTGAAATCAAAAGAAGCTTACATATGGAAATTCAGTCCGGAAGCTTAATCTTGCCGAGTTGAGAATCCTGAAACTCCTGAAGGACAGCCACATCCAGTGGTACCTCCCCAAGAAACTTTGTTGAGTAGGAGCTTTCCCAACAAGTTGTGCTAAGACGTAGTCGATCTGGGGCAATCACGTCGAACCATCTCTTTAAGGTGTGGCTCATCTGAGCCAATCACGTCGAGAGATCTCTCCGAAGTTCAGTTATTCTAGGGCATTCATTCGGAGATCATGGGCAGTCACGTCGAGAAACCTCTCTGAAGGTCAGTTATTCTGGGGAATTCATTCGAAGACCAGTCCGGTCAGGGGCAAAGCCATTTCAAAGCTCGTATCGAGGCCGGCCACCCCAAGAGCATGAGAAGTTAGTCCATTCAGATGATTGATCAGCCTATCCAGGGTTCAGGGTATTGGGGCAGAATATCTCACGATGATATGAGATTGCTCATGAATCTTCTCAAGGCGAATCCCTTTGAAGACCATAAAATCTGAAGCAGCTAATTTGAGATGCATTGAATCTCTCCAAGAGTTTGAAGACACTGAAGCATTGAACATGCCAAGTCTTCTGTAAAATCCTCTTGAGATGACTTTTTCTCTGTAATCCATGCAGTCCGGGGCAGTTGCTTCGAGATCCGACGAATCTCTCCAAGAGTTTGAAGACATTAAGACGTTTTGGATGTCAAGTCTTCTGTATAATCCTCTTGAGACAATTTCTCCCGGTGGACCATGTTGGTCTGGGGCAAGTGAAGAAAAACGGTTGGTCACGCATATGCAGTCAGTCAACCAAAAGGAGTGAAACCAAGGGGCATTCCAACCCAAGGAATTTGTGGTCCCCTGTCTTTAGCAGGCTTCATTAATAATGCTCCCAGCAAGAGATGCATCAAAACCTTTCTCCCCAACAAGTGGTGGTTCAGAGTTAGATTTTCTCTGTTGCAGAAGTCATATCCAGCACGGGGCATACGTGCATATCCTTTGCTTGCAGGTAACAGCCTCATACTAGGCTCAAAGGCAAAATTGAAGCCTTTGCGAGATCACGGGATCATGTCTTCTAGACGAGCAATCACTCATCCCCACGCAGAAGATTCAGTTAATCTGGGGCAATCATGTTCAGGGAAGGGTTCACTTGTCACCCTTTTGTCACAACGTTTACTGACTGAGTCCATCATTTGGTCGGCGGTCGTTCACGACGATTCGATATCAGCGAACTGAGTTCAACCGGGTATCGTTGTATCTTATTAAGTCGATTCTCTCATTCAGTACTTCCAACAGCTACAAGCTTTTCTGTGTCGATAATGGTTGTGAATTCCCCAATAAAGTTGCTTCGCAGACACCGAAGTTGATGGTCAATCCCCGTTGAAATCACTAGGAGTTTGAAGAGGCTAAATCTTCTGTAAAATTCTCTTATGACATCCTCTTCGGGGACAAATTGTTGGTTTTCTTAAGCATGGGGCATGTTGTTTCCCCAGCATGAAGTGTTGATCACCCCCAGTAGAGTTTGACGGTCATTATCCCCAGCGAAGTCGCAGGAGTTTGAAGAAGCTAAATCTTCTGTAAAATCCTCTTATGACATCCTCTTCGGGGACAAATTGTTTGGTTCCCCAGCATGAAGTGTTGATCATCCCCAGTAGAGTTTGAGGACAGTTGGTCTTCTGTAAAATCCTCTCAAAAGGCATTCCCCAACACGAGACGCTTTAAAGCAGTTTTCTCCAGCAGAGTTTGTTATAAACTCGTCATCCCTAACGGAATTGTCTAAAGGAAAGCTCGCCTAACATGGGGCATTGTAGTACTTATCCTAAGCTCGACAGTCATATTCCTCAGCAGACTACCGTGGATTTGCTTTGGGTTTCCCCAGCAGATCTCTAAGGACTCTTTCCCAACAAGTTGCAGTGGAATGGTATAACCAGGATTTGTATGTCCCCGGCAGAGTAACCCTGATTCCCCAGCAAGATCGTATCTCTGGTCATTGTATTCCCCACAGAGTTCAGTGTTGAGTCCTGTCAACAATAATCCCCAGCTAAGTTGTTGTTCTTCTCCCCACTAGAGGCCTATTGATCAACAAAATCTATTTCACGGCAGAGTGGTGATATATTCCCTCCCCAGCCAGGTTAGCAGGTTGGTTCTTCCCGCAAAAGATCTCGGGTTTGATAGATCCTCATGCAGAGTTTTAATGACCTCTTTAGCAAGATGTCATGCAAAGAAAGTCATCCCCAAGCAGATGAAGTAATTCCTGGCAGATTTATCAAGCCCTATACTCCAAAGTCCAATTTATTTTTGGCAAGCTTGACAATTCGAAGCAGACGGATTGTTCATTCATTCTCCAGTGGAGAGGTTATCCTTTCAGGAGTCTCCAAAGTCAAATCATTGGTCATTGCTCCTCAGCAGAGTCAGCAGAGATGTCTGACACAGATGCAGAGAGTAATACAATTTTGCAAATTCTAAAAGTCCAACAGTGGATTGGCAAAAGTCCGTCTTTGGGTGGCAAAAGTCCAACAGTGGATTGGCGAAAAGTCCGTCTTCGGGTGGCAAAGCAGCCAAAAGTCCAACAGTGGATTGGCAAAAGTCCGTCTTCGGGTGGCAAAAGTCCAACAGTGGATTGGCAAAAGTCCGTCTTCGGGTGGCAAAAGTCCAACAGTGGATTGGCAAAAGTCCATCTTTGGGTGGCAAAGCAGCTAAAAGACCAACAGTGGATTGGCAAAAGTCCGTCTTCGGGTGGCAAAAGTCCAACAGTGGATTGGCAAAAGTCCGTCTTCGGGTGGCAAAAGTCCAACAGTGGATTGGCGAAAGGTCCATCTAAGGGTGGCAAAAGTCCAACTGTGGATTGGCAAAAGTCCGTCTTCGAGTGGCAAAAGTCCAACAGTGGATTGGCAAAAGTCCATCTTCGGGTGGCAAAGCAGCTAAAAGACCAACAGTGGATTGGCAAAAGTCCGTCTTCGGGTGGCAAAAGTCCAACAGTGGATTGGCGAAAGGTCCATCTAAGGGTGGCAAAAGTCCAACAGTGGATTGGCAAAAGTCCGTCTTCGGGTGGCAAAAGTCCAACAGTGGATTGGCGAAAGGTCCATCTAAGGGTGGCAAAAGTCCAACAGTGGATTGGCGAAAGTCCGTCTTCGGGTGGCAAAAGTCCAACAGTGGATTGGCAAAAGTCCGTCTTCGGGTGGCGCGAGGCTGCAAAGTCCACCAGTAGCGTGGCAAGCCAGTAGTCGTCTGGCGTCGTACAAAAGACATTATTAAAGTCCACCAGTAGCGTGGCAGGCCAGTAGTCGTCTGGCATTATACAAAAGACATTATTAAAGTCCACCAGTAGCGTGGCAGGCCAGTAGTCGTCTGGCATTGTACAAAAGACATTATCAAAGTCCACCAGTAGCGTGGCAGGCCAGTAGTCGTCTGACATTGTACAAAAGACATTATCAAAGTCCACCAGTAGCGTGGCAAGCCAGTAGTCGTCTGGCGTCGTACAAAAGACATCTCTCCAGTGCTTTTCTTCATTATCAGGGTTTTCTTCAAGCAAAGTTCATTTGGTTGGGTTTATATCCCTTTTCTTCCTCTCCACAGAGTGCAAATTTTTGGGTTATTGTCGGTATTCAATCCCTCTATACCTTGAAAGTCTGACAGCAATCGCTATCATCCGTTCAGGTCTATAGTGATTGAATAGGGGCAGCTGTAATACCCCAAAATTTGCACTCTCATTTTCCACATCATTTATCATGTGCTTTCATTTCATTGCATAGCATTCAAGCATAGAAAAACAATACATAAAGCATAGCATTGCATTCAGCATAGGACATGTGATCAAGGCATTTCCCTTTGGTGTGAGCTTTCCGTATTCAGAAGATTATCAGTGAGCATCAAGGACCTCTGGTTGATCATGTTTCTTTCTGCTTCATGACTTGTCTTCATTTTCAAGTTGTTCTCGGGGAATTGTTCTTGTATTGAGATTCTTGGTTATAAAGACCAAATATACGTGGATTGAATTGGAAATCATTGGGTCAGGGTCAACTGAGCTTACTGGTTGGATAGTGGGAATTCCTTGATAATACAAGTTTGTTTTGAATTGGAAGCTTAATTGGTTATGTGGATTTCTTGGAATTCATTCTTCATTATCCACCATATTCAAAAATGTCATTAAACATCCATTATATCTCCGTTATCCACTTCATTTTTTCCTAGACATATTTTAATACCTCCCACTTCTAAATCCATTTCAATTCATTTTACTAAAATCCACATCCATTTTCCATATCCATTTTTATTCAATAACCATATCCAAATTACCCATTTCATTTCCAATTTCACTATTCAAGTTTAAAGTCTATAACCGAATATCCTTGTCCATTTCAATTTTATTTCATTAAGCCAAAGTTCTTAACTCAAACCAAACACATCAATATACGCTCCCACACTCTTCCGTAACCCCATTCATTCATCACATGCCGATTCCATTGTTCCTTCATTCTCTCAGTCCACAGATACGAAAATGGAGGCAACAATGTCGACATTCAACTCTCTTACTTCACCGTCCACCGTTCCCGTCGTCAATGGTTTATTTACGGCAAGAGGAGGATTTAGCAAGAAATCACGTTCTCAGTGTAGTTTCTTTTCAAGAACTAACAAGGTGAAATTTTTAATGCAAATTACTCGGCCTTGTAAACAACGCCGAACACCTCATTCTGGTGCTCTCCGTGTAACTTGTGGTGGTGACAAGATATTGATTGTGAATCGAGGCAAAATTGTTGTTCGTGTTATTCGTCCTGTTGTTTATTCCACTATTGACAAGGATGCTCTTCACGTTAAATTGGCTGATGAAGCTGTTTGCATTGGTGAAGCTCCTAGTAACCAATCGTATTTGCTGGTGTCAAATGTTTTGGCTGCTGTTACTGGCCGTCAGTGCACAATGTTGCATCCTGGATGCGGATTCCTTGCTGAGAGATGTTGATTCTATCGTTCATTACATGTCGGAAACTGGCAGCAGTAGCAGACGGAAAGTAAAGGTTACTGAATGACGGGAGATTGAGTTCCACAAAATAAACCATTGAACTTTAGTTTTCAATGGATATCCAAATCAAATAAATCACTATCTATTTTTTTTTATGTCAAGTCCTGGAAATGCAATTTACATCAACGAAAATAAATACACGATAGCAGCAGAAGAAGAAGGTTGATTGCAATGCATAACAGAATCTTATTTTTTCCTCATAAGCTGATACAAAAAAACTCAGTGAGAATTCTCACATTCAACAGAAATTCACTCTAACAGAACCTCTCTCCCTAACCGTTTTCTAACCACCATAACCAACCTCTAACAAAATTTCTTTTTCCTCTACAATATTCATCTTCTCCGATTGCTTTTCATTTTCAACTCAACCTTCAATCTTCATAAATTCATAATTCATCACCTCCAATCTTCATACAACAATCTCCATCAATTTCGAGAACCAAGTTCATTGAGGTTTCACAAATTCACCGCCTTCAATCGCCTACAATCCTCACCTTCACCGCCGTCAATTTACGAACCTCCTTCAATCTCGCATCGTCACAGAACCTGCAACAGAATTAACGCAGAACAGATTCCATCAATCGTTTGATCTGGGATTTCATAGCGAGAATACATAACCGATTCGGAACTCTTCGCAACTTCAAGGACAAAGCGTCAACTCACGCAGAAAAAGAAGTAGAAGAAAGAAGAAGAGGTTAGATCGCGTGAAAGAAGCAAGAACGAGAAGCAGAGATACCTGAAAATCGAGTCCCGTCTTCACCAGAAGATTCACCTTCGTCGTCGTCGTTTCACCGGTAGGTTCCTCCATCTCTTGCATTCATCTGACTTCCTTGAAGCGATTAGCATCTTGTTGAACCATAGCCATGTAGCCTTCGTTCAAAATCGGGATCTATTGAAGCGTTTGAACTCGAAAATCACGACCTAGGGTTCCCTTTCTGAGTTCGATTTGAGATGTTGTAAGATTCATGTAAATTAACTTGGAATTGTGATGGAGGAGACAAATCCGATCAGGTTGATGCGCCGTGTGAATGACTTGGTTCTCCGCCGTCGTAGAAAGAGATACCGATGCGATGTAGACGGAGGGAATACGGTTGATTGAAATGATGAGGAGATGAACTGAGGAAGATGGAGCGAACAGTATAACGAGGTTTGTGGTGCTCCTCCGCCGCCGATTTGATGAATCAAGGCGCTGCAGAGGTCGTGTATGGAGAGGGTTCAGGAACTAGATTGCGAAGAGAATGAAGGGGATGAACCATTAAGGTTCTCTTTGTTATGAGAACCGGATTTCGTCCAAGATGAACCGGGCCTGGGCTCATTCATTTTCCATTAACAGTCTATTCACACCCCAATTTGGCTTTTTTCTCAACTAGTTGGGATTGTTTTTATTAGAAATTTTTAGGTAGATTTAATTCTGAATTATTTATAGTTAGGATTAGATTTAGTTCTTAATGTCAGAATTAGAATTGGTTTTAGGATGATATTTTGGAATTAGTTTATAACTCTAGAATTCGATATTGATTTTGATTTAGAGATTAAACATGTTTGTAATTGGTTTGATAATTGATTTTAGGACTTAATCTTGACCTAGTTTTAATAATGGACCTTAGACCTTGATTTTGGTTAATTAGAGGAACCTTGATTTAGTGCACTAATCTTAGAATTATAGTTTAGAAATAAATCATGATTTGTAGAATTTGTTTTCAAATAGAAAAGTAACTTTGATTTTAATCATGTTTCTAATTTGACTTTTTACATGGTTTAATAATTGACCTTGTAGACTAATGTTGACATAGGTTCGACTAATTGGATTTAAAATTTTGCTAATGGTTTTTGGCTAATTGTTTTTGCTTAATTGCATTACTCATTTTTGCTTAATGGCATTAATTGATTCTTGCTTAATTGCATTAATCGGTTTTTAGCTTAATTGCTTGATAGTTGTTTTGTAGCTTGATGACTTGATAATATGTTTTTGGCTAAATTGGCCACTAATTGTCCATTAATTGTTCATTAGAATTAACTTTGAACTAATTGGTCATTGACTTAGTTCTAACATTGACTAAACATAGGTTTTAGTGTTAATATCTTCTTAATAGTTTTATTTGGTAACTTTGTTAATAGTCTTTAATATGTTTACATTTAGTATTGGTTTCAATTACTTCTTATTGATCTTTCCATTTGAAGTTTGACTAACCTTTGAGTTTGTTTTGTAGTGTTTTACACTTGATTAGTAAAATGTAGAAGTTGCTGCCACATACACAGCTGCTGTGCACAAAGTGTGCTGTAAGATGGTGTTGTTCTGTCTGGCTGCATATACACCCATTCTGTTCTGTAAATAGTAGTTGTTATAGACTGTTTTTACTTGTTGCTAGTTTTTACAGCTATGCAGGTGCTGGAGCGCTGTTGTTGCTGCTGTTTATGGCTTATGGCCTTTGTTTTATTGTTTTTCGAAGAGCATTTAGTTCCATGCCTTTCACGAATCCATTCCACTTTCTAACACTTTTGCTCGTTTATACTAGGTTACTAGAAGTGTGTCGGTTTGCTTACACTTTGCTTGCATTGCTACGGATTGATATCCGTTCGGTATTGCTTCTCTTCTCTTTTACTAATTCCGCATTTTCCCTTTTTATGCCATGAGAAGTAGGATTGGGAGTCCGTGCCACTTGGCCGACAATGATGAAAGTCCTCAAAGGAGGCTCTGCTTGTGATTGTTTAATATTGTGCCTGAAGACCTCTATGAGGCATCCCATTCCCATTCCCCCTGGTAAGACCTCCAAGGAGGCAATTGACGGAAGGTAGGGTTCGCAATCGACCCCCGTTATTCTAGTCGAGTCGTTCTTAGCTCTCATTACATGATTGAAGCTTTGAACATCACCTGCTCCTGTTATCGAGTCAGTCAAGTGGAAGATAGGGTTCGCAACCGACCCCCACTCATTGTCATTAGCTCACATCGACCGATGTTGACGCTTATGTGATCTCATTCACATCTTTCTTTTTTCTTGATCTACTTTGATATTTGATATCATTGTATTGTTTGTTTTAGCTTTTGCTTCCTCATTAGGATACCTATTCTAACTTGTCCAAGTTAGATAGGTTAGAAAACATAACATAGGACTAACACTAGTAATTCTTCCGTCTGCTTTTAATTCATTTCGTGATTGATTTATCCTGTGTTTACTTGTCTGATGACATGATCCCCTTAGGATTCCTAGCTCCACTTAATTTTTGATTAAGTCGGAGGTAGGAGAGACATTCGGATAGCAATCCATCTGATAACATTAGGTAGCTTCCCTCCTGATCCTGACCTTAGGACCATTGATGCATGTTAACTTGTAGGACCGAGTTTCCCCCTTAGACTTTCTGTGTGTCTTTCCCCTTTGTTCTCTCGCACCTATGCGATCGAGATCCTGCTTCCTGTTCACCCGTAGTACCGTGAACTACGGATGCTCTGATTCCTCTTTCTTTTCAGATTGCGGATACGTAGGCACGAGATGCGATATCTCGGCGAGCACACTAACAATTAACTTCCGTTTTCTTACTCTTGAGTCTCTCTTCTCATCTTAAAGAAAATTCAAAACATATAATAAAGGTAGGCATTTATTGCATTTAGGCCTTTCATATAAAGAAAAGGTTATAAGGGGTCTTCCCTTATAATCTTAGAAGGTGTAGCATATAGCCCATCTTGGGTCAATGTGTTAAACATTTGATCTGGTATGAGGGACTTAAGTGCAATACTTGTTGAAGGTACAAATAAAGAAAAACACTTCTTCATTTCATTATCAACAAAAACACTTAATAAATACAAGTATGCTAGTGTGTTTGAACCTTGATAATTGGAACTAAGTGTGAGGGTCTTCTTCACCCTTAGTGTGCTTTCTTACCCATTCCATCTTGGAATGTGAGAATGTACACATTCCAATAACTAAGATTCAGATACACTATCATATGCAAATAAATGGAAAAAACTTCTAAAAGACAAAAATAAACAATTACGTCTTTCCTTCGGGAATTCTTTTCTCATCTCACTCACTCTCAACGTATGAACGTGCTCCTACTCGTTCTCTTGCAAGATGGTAACGCACTCGGAACAGCGAGCCTGCAACACCTGAGCTAGAACGTAAGCCGTTCTCTAAAAAATGCAATCCATCCCTAGTGAGGGGAACTACATCGCTCTGAT
The DNA here is from genome assembly GCA_022829125.1 of Lathyrus tuberosus. Classification (NCBI taxonomy): domain Eukaryota; kingdom Viridiplantae; phylum Streptophyta; class Magnoliopsida; order Fabales; family Fabaceae; genus Lathyrus; species Lathyrus tuberosus. Next base: position 4,448,331 of record JALAZF010000483.1, on the reverse strand, counting down.
TCTCATGCTCCCGATGAGATACGTAGGCAGTGGGGTAGGGCCCATGCGAGCACTTCTTTTATTTTCCCTACATTTGTTTCTCTTTCTCTCTTATCCTGTTCCAGTTCTCCAGCTAGTAGTTTCTTTTTCAGTATCATTTTCTTACACCCTTTGATTGAAGCAGCAAGCGTGGATCACATCCGATACGATGGACGCGTGGGGGTGCTAATACCTTCCCTGCGCGTAACCGACTCCCTTACCCTTTCTCTTGGTCGTAAGACCATGCTTTTTCCTTTCCTTCAGGTTTATGCGGTGTTTCCTTTCCCTCTCTTGGGATAAATACACATTGCTGGCGACTCTGTTTAGTGCCACTTTCGCGTTTGTACTAGGATGAAAATCCCGGAAGCGACAGCTGGCGACTCTGCTGGGGACAGGTTGACCTATTGCTGGTCCATCCTAAGCGAGTCAATCCTAACGCTTGTCTGTTTTTCTTTCATTGGGTGTTTATTGTTGTGCTGTATTTACCGTTTTACTGTATAGTTATTTACTGTATATTACTGTATATTACTGCATTTACTGCATTTTAGCATTTTTATTCCATATGATATATTATGCTATGCTGGACTGTGCTGTTTTCTGTTTGGCGGGATGGGATTTCTGAGAGATAAGCCCATTACACAGGCTTGAGTATACACTTAGGATTATAGTGGAGAGTAGTGGGACCTACGTGCCGTTTGGAGTGCGTTGGGTATTCACGAAATTCACAGCTAGATGAGGCTATCTTGGGACCCATCATGGCGTGCGCATCTTGCGTATTCCAGGATGTTGATCTAGAGAGTTGTCGACTCTGGTGGCCATTCCCGAGGACTCAGTTGCGGCACTCCTCCCGAGATGTGACAGTGGCAGACCACATTATGTGGCAAACCCATTGCACATTCTCGATCCGAGGACCCAATGATGGGAACTCGCCATAGGATTTCCTTTTTGAAAGAGAATCAATGGAGGCACTCCTCGATTGGCGATAGTACTGTACCCCGAGGGATGAATGTACTATTGCTTCTCGACCTCAGTGCCAGAAGCTGAGGACCTTTCGTTTTGGAGAATTAGTTGAGGCCTCCTCGATTGACGATGATGCCAAACCAGAAATGGTGAACGTATCATCATTTCTCGACCTGAGAGCCCGGGATACTGAACATCCTAGTACCCACATGTGAGAGGGGCGAGTTTGTTTACAGGTTTGCAGGTAACCTTGACTTTCATCCTACCTGGTATTTTGGTTCTCTTCTCAGTGTGGACTCATCAGCCTGGTATTATGGCATCATGATTATTCCGACCATCCCGGTATTCTGATCAGGTCGGTGCTCTGATTATGTTGATATCCCGGCATCCTGGCATTCTGATTATTCGGATATTCCGATATTCTGGTATTTTCTTCAGAGCAGACTTATGAGCTTATTCAGCCGTCAGCACAACAGTTATCCAGATTATATGGAAGCCTTGATCCCATGTCTGTTGCATCTGCTTCATCATTTTCGCATACATGTTCTTGTATTTCCAAGGGATGTTAACTTCGAGACTTGCCAATGGGCATTTCCATCCATTTCTTATATTTTTTCTAAAAAAATAAATTTTGAATCAAAGCATAATGATTCCTTGGAAATATTTGAACATGGCATTCTGCATGGCATCCTCATACTCATATGCATAACAGGTGTTCCGGAGCAGATTTCTCATTCTGACCGGGTATTCTCTTCAGAAACGGCCAACTTAACTTCTCCCACCACTCAACTTATAACAATCAGAGGGTAGTTATGGAACAACTCCGAGCAAAAGTGACTGAGAGGAGGACCCAGGTGGGGCATTTTATGGTGGACATTCAAGCATTGTCCCAAGGTCAGAAACTGCTGAGAGAAGAAGTCAACCGGGTGAAGTCTCAGATGGGTCCGCTTACAGAAATCCAGAATGCGGTGTTAAGGAAACAAAGCAATCCTCATCCCTGGTGAGGGGAACTACGTCGCTCTGATTCTTCATTAGTCAATGGAGATACGTAGGCAGGAGATCGTGTGAGATCTTTGCGAGCAACCTTATCTATCAACCTTATTTATCAATTTCTTTCCTCCAGATATCTCTTGTCAGCTTCCAACTCCATCTCCCCAAGAGAGTCCTAGGGGCAGAGCATATGAGCAAAGGCCAGAACAACTTGAGAAGAGGTTTGATCCTATTCCGATGTCGTACGTGCAACGGGTTTCCTCATTTGCTCAAACTCAAACTGGTTGAGCTAGTCGCATCAGGATCATCTTCGACAAAGCTTCCTTTGGGGTTTCAATGCCAAATGCCAGGTATGACTACCATTCTGGAGCACCTGACCATTTAATTGACGATTGCAAGTCTTTCAGAGGTAAAGGTAAAGACAAGGTGCAGAACTTGATTAACTCAAAGGTTATCACACCAGACGGGTGGCCCATAAATTGAACTTTCTTCATCAGATTGAGTACCCAGTTTGCAAAAACATCATCAGAAGCAACAAGTCCAGACGGAGTCAAGCCTCCTCAACAAGGACAATCATTTAGCTTCTTTACTACATTCTCATGTGTAGCTTTTTATGTTTGTCAAAACATTTGTATGCATGCATGAAATCTGTTTTTCTTTTTATGTTAATCATAATACAATAAGCATGTTTTTCTTGAAGTGATCCATTCGTATTCACTCATAAGTTTGTATATGTGCATTGCAATACCAACTGTCGTGCTTAAACTCTTGAAGGAGGATGATGAGTTGGAAACGCAAAAATCTCTAATTGTGTGCTTTTGGATAAAACCCTGTTGAGGATGTACAGGCATTGATTCAAATCCCCAAACACTGGAGATATAAGGGAGATAGACCCTCGTTAACCCCTTTGAGCCTTGAAGTAGGAGTTTCTTTTCGTATGAAAAAACCCTCACATTTAACCTAGGGGCAGGGTAGGCGTCAGTTAATTTGACTGAGCGTTCAAATTTCAAAAGGAGTGTGCATCTGAGGATCCATTACCTTCTATTCCACCGCCAAGAGGTCAAGAGATGTGAAACCACAATGGTTATCCATCAACAATCAAAGAGTAAGGCAGTCACAACCCTTTCAACAAAGTCAAGATAAGCTAGTGTCACACGATTTGTTCCGCGAAAAAAAAAAGAAAAAGAAAAAGAAAAAGCCCGCTAAGTTGAAACTTGAAAACAAGCAACTTAGGCAAAAGTTAGGGCATCCCGCTGGACTCCGAAATCAAAGATTCAATAGAATCAGTCCAGGCAAAAGTTAGGGATAAAAAAAAGGAGGGCAAAAGAATGCGAAAGCGAAAAACAAAAGGATTACAAAAGAAAATTCTCGAGCAAGAACAAAGTCGTGTGACTACGAACAAAAGACAAAGGGGTGACTGTCACTCCAAAGCCTCATTGGGTGTCAAATCATCAGATGCATGGGTTCCTTAAAGATCACAAAATCTATTTGAGAGACGAACGCTTATGCAAATTAGCTGAACGTAGGACTGGAGAACATCACGAAGAGTGGGTGGGCACCAATAAACTTTGAGCCATAAACCATTTTTCTCAAAACCGTGAACCAGGCCACGATACAACCCTCAAAAGTCCTAATTGAAACAGGGTTATTTCGAAAGCATACTACCAAGAGATAGCGTTCCTGACTCCTATGAGTTGTGCTAAAAAGATCTTTGTTGGTGTTGCATGTGCATTGCATTCTTTCATTCAAAAATTAATGTCGTATTATAACCCGTGATTCGCTCACAAAAGGGTTTGTGCATCTTTTCAGTAAGACTTCAAGATTAACATGTGTATTGCATTAAAATTTTCATTCTCAGAATAAAACATTTTCTGCTTGCATACATTTGTTTGACATCAAAAGAAGCTTACATATGGAAATTCAGTCCGGAAGCTTAATCTTGCCGAGTTGAGAATCCTGAAACTCCTGAAGGACAGCCACATCCAGTGGTACCTCCCCAAGAAACTTTGTTGAGTAGGAGCTTTCCCAACAAGTTGTGCTAAGACGTAGTCGATCTGGGGCAATCACGTCGAACCATCTCTTTAAGGTGTGGCTCATCTGAGCCAATCACGTCGAGAGATCTCTCCGAAGTTCAGTTATTCTAGGGCATTCATTCGGAGATCATGGGCAGTCACGTCGAGAAACCTCTCTGAAGGTCAGTTATTCTGGGGAATTCATTCGAAGACCAGTCCGGTCAGGGGCAAAGCCATTTCAAAGCTCGTATCGAGGCCGGCCACCCCAAGAGCATAAGAAGTTAGTCCATTCAGATGATTGATCAGCCTATCCAGGGTTCAGGGTATTGGGGCAGAATATCTCACGATGATATGAGATTGCTCATGAATCTTCTCAAGGCGAATCCCTTTGTAGACCATACAATCTGAAGCAGCTAATTTGAGATGCATTGAATCTCTCCAAGAGTTTGAAGACACTGAAGCATTGAACATGCCAAGTCTTCTGTAAAATCCTCTTGAGATGACTTTTTCTCTGTAATCCATGCAGTCCGGGGCAGTTGCTTCGAGATCCGACGAATCTCTCCAAGAGTTTGAAGACATTAAGACGTTTTGGATGTCAAGTCTTCTGTATAATCCTCTTGAGACAATTTCTCCCGGTGGACCATGTTGGTCTGGGGCAAGTGAAGAAAAACGGTTGGTCACGCATATGCAGTCAGTCAACCAAAAGGAGTGAAACCAAGGGGCATTCCAACCCAAGGAATTTGTGGTCCCCCGTCTTTAGCAGGCTTCATTAATAATGCTCCCAGCAAGAGATGCATCAAAACCTTTCTCCCCAACAAGTGGTGGTTCAGAGTTAGATTTTCTCTGTTGCAGAAGTCATATCCAGCACGGGGCATACGTGCATATCCTTTGCTTGCAGGTAACAGCCTCATACTAGGCTCAAAGGCAAAATTGAAGCCTTTGCGAGATCACGGGATCATGTCTTCTAGACGAGCAATCACTCATCCCCACGCAGAAGATTCAGTTAATCTGGGGCAATCATGTTCAGGGAAGGGTTCACTTGTCACCCTTTTGTCACAACGTTTACTGACTGAGTCCATCATTTGGTCGGCGGTCGTTCACGACGATTCGATATCAGCGAACTGAGTTCAACCGGGTATCGTTGTATCTTATTAAGTCGATTCTCTCATTCAGTACTTCCAACAGCTACAAGCTTTTCTGTGTCGATAATGGTTGTGAATTCCCCAATAAAGTTGCTTCGCAGACACCGAAGTTGATGGTCAATCCCCGTTGAAATCACTAGGAGTTTGAAGAGGCTAAATCTTCTGTAAAATTCTCTTATGACATCCTCTTCGGGGACAAATTGTTGGTTTTCTTAAGCATGGGGCATGTTGTTTCCCCAGCATGAAGTGTTGATCACCCCCAGTAGAGTTTGACGGTCATTATCCCCAGCGAAGTCGCAGGAGTTTGAAGAAGCTAAATCTTCTGTAAAATCCTCTTATGACATCCTCTTCGGGGACAAATTGTTTGGTTCCCCAGCATGAAGTGTTGATCATCCCCAGTAGAGTTTGAGGACAGTTGGTCTTCTGTAAAATCCTCTCAAAAGGCATTCCCCAACACGAGACGCTTTAAAGCAGTTTTCTCCAGCAGAGTTTGTTATAAACTCGTCATCCCTAACGGAATTGTCTAAAGGAAAGCTCGCCTAACATGGGGCATTGTAGTACTTATCCTAAGCTCGACAGTCATATTCCTCAGCAGACTACCGTGGATTTGCTTTGGGTTTCCCCAGCAGATCTCTAAGGACTCTTTCCCAACAAGTTGCAGTGGAATGGTATAACCAGGATTTGTATGTCCCCGGCAGAGTAACCCTGATTCCCCAGCAAGATCGTATCTCTGGTCATTGTATTCCCCACAGAGTTCAGTGTTGAGTCCTGTCAACAATAATCCCCAGCTAAGTTGTTGTTCTTCTCCCCACTAGAGGCCTATTGATCAACAAAATCTATTTCACGGCAGAGTGGTGATATATTCCCTCCCCAGCCAGGTTAGCAGGTTGGTTCTTCCCGCAAAAGATCTCGGGTTTGATAGATCCTCATGCAGAGTTTTAATGACCTCTTTAGCAAGATGTCATGCAAAGAAAGTCATCCCCAAGCAGATGAAGTAATTCCTGGCAGATTTATCAAGCCCTATACTCCAAAGTCCAATTTATTTTTGGCAAGCTTGACAATTCGAAGCAGACGGATTGTTCATTCATTCTCCAGTGGAGAGGTTATCCTTTCAGGAGTCTCCAAAGTCAAATCATTGGTCATTGCTCCTCAGCAGAGTCAGCAGAGATGTCTGACACAGATGCAGAGAGTAATACAATTTTGCAAATTCTAAAAGTCCAACAGTGGATTGGCAAAAGTCCGTCTTTGGGTGGCAAAAGTCCAACAGTGGATTGGCGAAAAGTCCGTCTTCGGGTGGCAAAGCAGCCAAAAGTCCAACAGTGGATTGGCAAAAGTCCGTCTTCGGGTGGCAAAAGTCCAACAGTGGATTGGCAAAAGTCCGTCTTCGGGTGGCAAAAGTCCAACAGTGGATTGGCAAAAGTCCATCTTTGGGTGGCAAAGCAGCTAAAAGACCAACAGTGGATTGGCAAAAGTCCGTCTTCGGGTGGCAAAAGTCCAACAGTGGATTGGCAAAAGTCCGTCTTCGGGTGGCAAAAGTCCAACAGTGGATTGGCGAAAGGTCCATCTAAGGGTGGCAAAAGTCCAACTGTGGATTGGCAAAAGTCCGTCTTCGAGTGGCAAAAGTCCAACAGTGGATTGGCAAAAGTCCATCTTCGGGTGGCAAAGCAGCTAAAAGACCAACAGTGGATTGGCAAAAGTCCGTCTTCGGGTGGCAAAAGTCCAACAGTGGATTGGCGAAAGGTCCATCTAAGGGTGGCAAAAGTCCAACAGTGGATTGGCAAAAGTCCGTCTTCGGGTGGCAAAAGTCCAACAGTGGATTGGCGAAAGGTCCATCTAAGGGTGGCAAAAGTCCAACAGTGGATTGGCGAAAGTCCGTCTTCGGGTGGCAAAAGTCCAACAGTGGATTGGCAAAAGTCCGTCTTCGGGTGGCGCGAGGCTGCAAAGTCCACCAGTAGCGTGGCAAGCCAGTAGTCGTCTGGCGTCGTACAAAAGACATTATTAAAGTCCACCAGTAGCGTGGCAGGCCAGTAGTCGTCTGGCATTATACAAAAGACATTATTAAAGTCCACCAGTAGCGTGGCAGGCCAGTAGTCGTCTGGCATTGTACAAAAGACATTATCAAAGTCCACCAGTAGCGTGGCAGGCCAGTAGTCGTCTGACATTGTACAAAAGACATTATCAAAGTCCACCAGTAGCGTGGCAAGCCAGTAGTCGTCTGGCGTCGTACAAAAGACATCTCTCCAGTGCTTTTCTTCATTATCAGGGTTTTCTTCAAGCAAAGTTCATTTGGTTGGGTTTATATCCCTTTTCTTCCTCTCCACAGAGTGCAAATTTTTGGGTTATTGTCGGTATTCAATCCCTCTATACCTTGAAAGTCTGACAGCAATCGCTATCATCCGTTCAGGTCTATAGTGATTGAATAGGGGCAGCTGTAATACCCCAAAATTTGCACTCTCATTTTCCACATCATTTATCATGTGCTTTCATTTCATTGCATAGCATTCAAGCATAGAAAAACAATACATAAAGCATAGCATTGCATTCAGCATAGGACATGTGATCAAGGCATTTCCCTTTGGTGTGAGCTTTCCGTATTCAGAAGATTATCAGTGAGCATCAAGGACCTCTGGTTGATCATGTTTCTTTCTGCTTCATGACTTGTCTTCATTTTCAAGTTGTTCTCGGGGAATTGTTCTTGTATTGAGATTCTTGGTTATAAAGACCAAATATACGTGGATTGAATTGGAAATCATTGGGTCAGGGTCAACTGAGCTTACTGGTTGGATAGTGGGAATTCCTTGATAATACAAGTTTGTTTTGAATTGGAAGCTTAATTGGTTATGTGGATTTCTTGGAATTCATTCTTCATTATCCACCATATTCAAAAATGTCATTAAACATCCATTATATCTCCGTTATCCACTTCATTTTTTCCTAGACATATTTTAATACCTCCCACTTCTAAATCCATTTCAATTCATTTTACTAAAATCCACATCCATTTTCCATATCCATTTTTATTCAATAACCATATCCAAATTACCCATTTCATTTCCAATTTCACTATTCAAGTTTAAAGTCTATAACCGAATATCCTTGTCCATTTCAATTTTATTTCATTAAGCCAAAGTTCTTAACTCAAACCAAACACATCAATATACGCTCCCACACTCTTCCGTAACCCCATTCATTCATCACATGCCGATTCCATTGTTCCTTCATTCTCTCAGTCCACAGATACGAAAATGGAGGCAACAATGTCGACATTCAACTCTCTTACTTCACCGTCCACCGTTCCCGTCGTCAATGGTTTATTTACGGCAAGAGGAGGATTTAGCAAGAAATCACGTTCTCAGTGTAGTTTCTTTTCAAGAACTAACAAGGTGAAATTTTTAATGCAAATTACTCGGCCTTGTAAACAACGCCGAACACCTCATTCTGGTGCTCTCCGTGTAACTTGTGGTGGTGACAAGATATTGATTGTGAATCGAGGCAAAATTGTTGTTCGTGTTATTCGTCCTGTTGTTTATTCCACTATTGACAAGGATGCTCTTCACGTTAAATTGGCTGATGAAGCTGTTTGCATTGGTGAAGCTCCTAGTAACCAATCGTATTTGCTGGTGTCAAATGTTTTGGCTGCTGTTACTGGCCGTCAGTGCACAATGTTGCATCCTGGATGCGGATTCCTTGCTGAGAGATGTTGATTCTATCGTTCATTACATGTCGGAAACTGGCAGCAGTAGCAGACGGAAAGTAAAGGTTACTGAATGACGGGAGATTGAGTTCCACAAAATAAACCATTGAACTTTAGTTTTCAATGGATATCCAAATCAAATAAATCACTATCTATTTTTTTTTATGTCAAGTCCTGGAAATGCAATTTACATCAACGAAAATAAATACACGATAGCAGCAGAAGAAGAAGGTTGATTGCAATGCATAACAGAATCTTATTTTTTCCTCATAAGCTGATACAAAAAAACTCAGTGAGAATTCTCACATTCAACAGAAATTCACTCTAACAGAACCTCTCTCCCTAACCGTTTTCTAACCACCATAACCAACCTCTAACAAAATTTCTTTTTCCTCTACAATATTCATCTTCTCCGATTGCTTTTCATTTTCAACTCAACCTTCAATCTTCATAAATTCATAATTCATCACCTCCAATCTTCATACAACAATCTCCATCAATTTCGAGAACCAAGTTCATTGAGGTTTCACAAATTCACCGCCTTCAATCGCCTACAATCCTCACCTTCACCGCCGTCAATTTACGAACCTCCTTCAATCTCGCATCGTCACAGAACCTGCAACAGAATTAACGCAGAACAGATTCCATCAATCGTTTGATCTGGGATTTCATAGCGAGAATACATAACCGATTCGGAACTCTTCGCAACTTCAAGGACAAAGCGTCAACTCACGCAGAAAAAGAAGTAGAAGAAAGAAGAAGAGGTTAGATCGCGTGAAAGAAGCAAGAACGAGAAGCAGAGATACCTGAAAATCGAGTCCCGTCTTCACCAGAAGATTCACCTTCGTCGTCGTCGTTTCACCGGTAGGTTCCTCCATCTCTTGCATTCATCTGACTTCCTTGAAGCGATTAGCATCTTGTTGAACCATAGCCATGTAGCCTTCGTTCAAAATCGGGATCTATTGAAGCGTTTGAACTCGAAAATCACGACCTAGGGTTCCCTTTCTGAGTTCGATTTGAGATGTTGTAAGATTCATGGAAATTAACTTGGAATTGTGATGGAGGAGACAAATCCGATCAGGTTGATGCGCCGTGTGAATGACTTGGTTCTCCGCCGTCGTAGAAAGAGATACCGATGCGATGTAGACGGAGGGAATACGGTTGATTGAAATGATGAGGAGATGAACTGAGGAAGATGGAGCGAACAGTATAACGAGGTTTGTGGTGCTCCTCCGCCGCCGATTTGATGAATCAAGGCGCTGCAGAGGTCGTGTATGGAGAGGGTTCAGGAACTAGATTGCGAAGAGAATGAAGGGGATGAACCATTAAGGTTCTCTTTGTTATGAGAACCGGATTTCGTCCAAGATGAACCGGGCCTGGGCTCATTCATTTTCCATTAACAGTCTATTCACACCCCAATTTGGCTTTTTTCTCAACTAGTTGGGATTGTTTTTATTAGAAATTTTTAGGTAGATTTAATTCTGAATTATTTATAGTTAGGATTAGATTTAGTTCTTAATGTCAGAATTAGAATTGGTTTTAGGATGATATTTTGGAATTAGTTTATAACTCTAGAATTCGATATTGATTTTGATTTAGAGATTAAACATGTTTGTAATTGGTTTGATAATTGATTTTAGGACTTAATCTTGACCTAGTTTTAATAATGGACCTTAGACCTTGATTTTGGTTAATTAGAGGAACCTTGATTTAGTGCACTAATCTTAGAATTATAGTTTAGAAATAAATCATGATTTGTAGAATTTGTTTTCAAATAGAAAAGTAACTTTGATTTTAATCATGTTTCTAATTTGACTTTTTACATGGTTTAATAATTGACCTTGTAGACTAATGTTGACATAGGTTCGACTAATTGGATTTAAAATTTTGCTAATGGTTTTTGGCTAATTGTTTTTGCTTAATTGCATTACTCATTTTTGCTTAATGGCATTAATTGATTCTTGCTTAATTGCATTAATCGGTTTTTAGCTTAATTGCTTGATAGTTGTTTTGTAGCTTGATGACTTGATAATATGTTTTTGGCTAAATTGGCCACTAATTGTCCATTAATTGTTCATTAGAATTAACTTTGAACTAATTGGTCATTGACTTAGTTCTAACATTGACTAAACATAGGTTTTAGTGTTAATATCTTCTTAATAGTTTTATTTGGTAACTTTGTTAATAGTCTTTAATATGTTTACATTTAGTATTGGTTTCAATTACTTCTTATTGATCTTTCCATTTGAAGTTTGACTAACCTTTGAGTTTGTTTTGTAGTGTTTTACACTTGATTAGTAAAATGTAGAAGTTGCTGCCACATACACAGCTGCTGTGCACAAAGTGTGCTGTAAGATGGTGTTGTTCTGTCTGGCTGCATATACACCCATTCTGTTCTGTAAATAGTAGCTGTTATAGACTGTTTTTACTTGTTGCTAGTTTTTACAGCTATGCAGGTGCTGGAGCGCTGTTGTTGCTGCTGTTTATGGCTTATGGCCTTTGTTTTATTGTTTTTCGAAGAGCATTTAGTTCCATGCCTTTCACGAATCCATTCCACTTTCTAACACTTTTGCTCGTTTATACTAGGTTACTAGAAGTGTGCCGGTTTGCTTACACTTTGCTTGCATTGCTACGGATTGATATCCGTTCGGTATTGCTTCTCTTCTCTTTTACTAATTCCGCATTTTCCCTTTTTATGCCATGAGAAGTAGGATTGGGAGTCCGTGCCACTTGGCCGACAATGATGAAAGTCCTCAAAGGAGGCTCTGCTTGTGATTGTTTAATATTGTGCCTGAAGACCTCTATGAGGCATCCCATTCCCATTCCCCCTGGTAAGACCTCCAAGGAGGCAATTGACGGAAGGTAGGGTTCGCAATCGACCCCCGTTATTCTAGTCGAGTCGTTCTTAGCTCTCATTACATGATTGAAGCTTTGAACATCACCTGCTCCTGTTATCGAGTCAGTCAAGTGGAAGATAGGGTTCGCAACCGACCCCCACTCATTGTCATTAGCTCACATCGACCGATGTTGACGCTTATGTGATCTCATTCACATCTTTCTTTTTTCTTGATCTACTTTGATATTTGATATCATTGTATTGTTTGTTTTAGCTTTTGCTTCCTCATTAGGATACCTATTCTAACTTGTCCAAGTTAGATAGGTTAGAAAACATAACATAGGACTAACACTAGTAATTCTTCCGTCTGCTTTTAATTCATTTCGTGATTGATTTATCCTGTGTTTACTTGTCTGATGACATGATCCCCTTAGGATTCCTAGCTCCACTTAATTTTTGATTAAGTCGGAGGTAGGAGAGACATTCGGATAGCAATCCATCTGATAACATTAGGTAGCTTCCCTCCTGATCCTGACCTTAGGACCATTGATGCATGTTAACTTGTAGGACCGAGTTTCCCCCTTAGACTTTCTGTGTGTCTTTCCCCTTTGTTCTCTCGCACCTATGCGATCGAGATCCTGCTTCCTGTTCACCCGTAGTACCGTGAACTACGGATGCTCTGATTCCTCTTTCTTTTCAGATTGCGGATACGTAGGCACGAGATGCGATATCTCGGCGAGCACACTAACAATTAACTTCCGTTTTCTTACTCTTGAGTCTCTCTTCTCATCTTAAAGAAAATTCAAAACATATAATAAAGGTAGGCATTTATTGCATTTAGGCCTTTCATATAAAGAAAAGGTTATAAGGGGTCTTCCCTTATAATCTTAGAAGGTGTAGCATATAGCCCATCTTGGGTCAATGTGTTAAACATTTGATCTGGTATGAGGGACTTAAGTGCAATACTTGTTGAAGGTACAAATAAAGAAAAACACTTCTTCATTTCATTATCAACAAAAACACTTAATAAATACAAGTATGCTAGTGTGTTTGAACCTTGATAATTGGAACTAAGTGTGAGGGTCTTCTTCACCCTTAGTGTGCTTTCTTACCCATTCCATCTTGGAATGTGAGAATGTACACATTCCAATAACTAAGATTCAGATACACTATCATATGCAAATAAATGGAAAAAACTTCTAAAAGACAAAAATAAACAATTACGTCTTTCCTTCGGGAATTCTTTTCTCATCTCACTCACTCTCAACGTATGAACGTGCTCCTACTCGTTCTCTTGCAAGATGGTAACGCACTCGGAACAGCGAGCCTGCAACACCTGAGCTAGAATGTAAGCCGTTCTCTAAAAAATGCAATCCATCCCTAGTGAGGGGAACTACATCGCTCTGATTCTCATGCTCCCGATGAGATACGTAGGCAGTGGGGTAGGGCCCATGCGAGCACTTCTTTTATTTTCCCTACATTTGTTTCTCTTTCTCTCTTATCCTGTTCCAGTTCTCCAGCTAGTAGTTTCTTTTTCAGTATCATTTTCTTACACCCTTTGATTGAAGCAGCAAGCGTGGATCCCATCCGATACGATGGACGCGTGGGGGTGCTAATACCTTCCCTGCGCGTAACCGACTCCCTTACCCTTTCTCTTGGTCGTAAGACCATGCTTTTTCCTTTCCTTCAGGTTTATGCGGTGTTTCCTTTCCCTCTCTTGGGATAAATACACATTGCTGGCGACTCTGTTTGGTGCCACTTTCGCGTTTGTACTAGGATGAAAATCCCGGAAGCGACACCATCAAGGAGGACCAGGGCATAACATAGAGAACTGTCTCAGTTTCAAATCCGACGTGCAAAACCTTGTTAGGAGCCGGGTTTTATCTTTTAAGGATACAAATCCTAATGTTCTCACAAACCCGCTGCCTTAACACGAGAAAGCTACAGTCAATTTGATAGAGGGAGAGACTAACAACGTCTATAAAATTAATGATGTACTCTTGTTAAGAACCAATCTGGTCAAGATGCATTGTAGACAGAGTAGATATGGCCATGTGCCACCTCATAACTATCACCAGTGTGATATCTGCTCTAAAAGCAATCGAGGAAGTTCTGTAGTGCAATCATCTCTACAGGAACAGATGGATCTCGGATGTATCCAAGAGCACCGAGTTCGTGGAGTTAACATGGTTTACACGAATTCTAACATCATTCAGAACCACAACGTCCGTGCAATGAATGTTAACTTGGTGGCGATGCATTCCAGGCAAAGCCAGTATCATAATATGCTTCCGCACGATTACAGTTCCCGTCTAACTTGCTCGGTAAACAAACAAGGATGCTATTTTGTACAAGAGGCCCTCCAAAGTCAGATGGATCTTGGATGGATCCAGGACTACCATGATAAGAATTCCTATCAGATCAACATGATTCAAATCTTCAATATTCGCTTAATGAATACCAGCCTGGTGGAGTTACATGCTAAACAGGTCTGACTCGGGTTCCTGGTATCACATGATTATCAGAGCTGTAGGGCGGGTTGCGAAAACGATCAAGGATGTGCCCTTGTCCAAGAAACCCTTCAACACTTGTTGAACCACTGGTGGCTTCCAATCTATATGGATGAAGACACCCAGTAAATTAGTATTACCAACGGGAACCCTACTCAGCATCAAAGTCGGGACGTTCGATTTGTGGAAAGTGACCTAGTGAGGTTACATTGTAATCAAAGCAGGCGTTGCCAGGTGCCACCACACAACTATGAACGTTGTAGAGTCTGTTTGGAAAGTAACCAAGGATGTTACCTTGTGCGAGCAGCTCTTCAGGGTCAGGTGGATCGTAGAGAGATTCGCCCATATCCGGGTTCCGGATCAATCAACTAAGTGCCAGACTACCTCGCTGATCAAATTGAGGACGTTGTCGTAATCTCTGATCATCAGAGGGCTAGGGATGTTTGTACCATCATCCCTCTACTTGACGAATCAAGAGTTCCCAACCAGGAACGGATCAAAATTGCTTACGATGGTCGGAAAAATCAGAAGGCTCCCATAGTCATCTATCTACCGGGACCATTACCGTATGAATCAACTAAGGTTATCCCTTACAAATACGGTGCAACAACAGTCAAGAATGGAAAGGAAATTCCATTACCCTCCGTCGTCAATATTGCAGACAACAGTCGAGTAACACAGAGTGGTCAAATCTTCAACCGAGGAGTTGGAGAACTTAACAAAGAAAAGGAACCTCAGACAGAAGTTCCCAATCCACCAGTCGGTCAATCCAGTAATCCCGACCTTTCGAAAAACAACGATGAGATGATGAAGCTCATCCAAAGGAGTGAATACAACATTGTTGATCAGCTGTTACAAACTCCTTCAAAGATCTCTGTGCTATCACTTTTACTCAGTTCAGAAGCGCACAAGGAGGCTCTACAGAAAGTCTTGGAGAAATCCATTGTAGAACAGGAGGTAACAATCAGACAGTTCGATAGCATTATCTCTAACATCACTTCCTGCAATAACTTGGGATTTAGTGATGAGGAATTACCTGAAGAGGGTCGCCGTCATAACATGGCGCTCAATATCACCGTCAGCTGCCAGGGCGATGCTTTAGCCAGCGTACTGGTAGACACAGGGTTAGCCCTGAATGTTATGCCGAAGTCCACTTTGATGTAATTTTCCTTCAAAGGACCCCCGATGAGAACCAGTCAGGTCGTCGTCAAAGCATTTGACGGGTCCAGAAAAACGGTTATCGGCGAAGTCGACCTTCCCATAACTATTGGTCCTCACAATTTCCAAGTCGTTTTCCAGGTCATGGGCATCCTGGCAACGTACAGTTGTTTATTAGGAAGACCTTGGATACATCAAGCTGGGGTGCTCACTTCAACCCTCCACCAAAAGCTAAAGTTTCTCCAGAACGACCGACTCGTCACAGTCTGTGGAGAACAAGCCTTGCTCGTGAGAAACTTGTCATTATCTACTTGTGTAGAATCCGAGGAGGTTGTTGGGACTTAGTTCCAAGCGCTTACGGTGAGCAATGAGAATCAATCAGAGAAAGGAACCTCGATTTCCTCATACAAAGATGATATCAAAGCATTCGAGTGTACCAATACAACAGGATGGGGGCAGCTTGTCATTCCTACTGACAATAAAACAAAGAAGGGTCTTGGTTTTTCTGCAACCTGCACCCAGACAGCTGCTAATGGTGAAAGTCTTCATCCCATTCAGAATTTCTTCCACAGTGGAAGTTTCCTTCACCCAGTGCCTCAAGAAGTGCATACCATCAATAAAGATGATTCCTCTGATATGGAGGAAGAATGAGAGTTCTATCTTAACAAGGACAGATATATGTCTCAGGACGAAACGCAGACTCCCTTTTGCTTTCCTACACAAAGTCTGAGATTTATACCCAGGTCAAATGTCGAAATGATATACGGAGATTGTGATCCGGAAGGATGTCGTGCTCCACCAAACTCATTAGAGAAGGACACTCTGATGAAAGACAACTTTGACCACAACTATTATGGCTCGATGGATGGCCTGCCAATGTGGCAGCCGTATCCAGGAGACTTGGGGCAAGGAAATCAGCCGAACAATGAAAATCAGTTGAGCATCATTGAAAAGAATGCTTGCGTCCCCACCATGTCATGGGATCAACAATCAGGTCATTCTGAAAACGTCTAGTACGATGATGAATTTGCAACGTTTGCAGGACTCGAATTTATCAACTATGCTTTTCCAGAGGTCAACGTCATCGAGAAGGATAACTCATCCAGTTCCAAAGAAGCGTGGGCCACCCTGGGACAACCAAGTGGGAAATACGACTATATGGTCAAGTACACTGCTCCCGAAAGCTCTTGTATCAGGTTTGAAGATATCCAGCCAACTGGATGGGGAGATTTGCCTGAGAGCACAAAAACTATGCAAAATGTAACAGAGGAATCCTCCTATGACAATTCTGCCTGGGAGACAGATTCCAATGATCCTGCTCCACCAGAAATCAGCGTTATTTCTGAAGACAAATCAAGGAAGGTGCCAGACTTTGTGAGTCACTGAGGAGTTCGCCGCAAATGGGTTGCTGTCGATGTTCTGAAGATTGTTCTTAAGTCAAAGTAATTTCCGTCTTTAACCTTTCACCCTGCCCAGGTGAAACGGATGTTTTGATAGGGCTCACTTTCTGTAGATATCCCTCTTCGCTTCGCCCAAAGCGACAGAGCTTTGTTTTATGGGGCTGTAGTTTCAAGAATCGACTTGTTCATTAATAAAATAATGTCATTTTGTAATTTCCTCATTTTGTTGTTGTTTTCTCTTTTTGCTTTTCTCAGAAAATGGTAATCCTAAAGAACAAATCAATAATAAAAAACAAGCAGTTTTCCAAAGAAATACGCTGCACACACTCTTGCATTTCCTCTATCTCTTCTAAACACAAATCATACCGTCATATAGATTGCTTGTTTTAAACACCGTTGAAACATATGATCTGATGCCTTCTCTCAACTTTGAGTTCCCGGTATTTGGGGCTGAAGAAGAAGATGACGACGAAATCCCAGAAGAGATCACCCGATTACTCAGACAGGAGGAAAGGTCCATTGAACCTCATAAAGAGCCGTTGGAAACGATAAACTTAGGTTCGGAAAAAGAGAGAAAAGAAATCAGGATTGGGGCACCGCTCAGTCCAACTGCCAGAGAGGGTTTGGTAAAGCAAGGATATGCCAGGGTTGGATACCAGCATCGTGGAACATCATCTACCGTTGAGATCAGAATGTCCGCCGGTAAAACAAAGGTTGAGACGAACTCATCCAGACATGGCTGTCAAAATCAACAAGGAGGTACAGAAATAGATTGACGCGGGTTTCCTCGCCACATCAGAATATCCTCAATGGTTAGCCAACATCGTACCAGTTCCAAAAAAGGACAAAAAAGTCAGAATGTGTGTCGACTACCGAGATTTGAACAAGGCAAGTTCAAAGGACGACTTTCCTTTACCACACATCGACATGCTGGTAGACAGTACAACAAAGTTCAAAGTTTTCTCCTTCATGGATGAATTCTCAGGCTATAATCAAATTAAAATGGCGCCGAAAGACATGGAGAAAACTTCGTTCATTACCCCATGGGGTACCTTTTGTTACAAGGTGATGTCGTTCGGTTTGAAGAGCGCCGAGGCAACCTATCAAAGGGCCATGACTACTCTGTTTCATGACATGATACACAAAGAAATCAAGGTATATGTCGATGATATGATTGCAAAATCTAAGATAGAAGGGGAGCATGTGACCCACCTGTCAAAACTATTCGAGCAACTGAGAAAGTACAAACTCCGCTTGAATCCCAACAAGTGCACATTTGGTGTTCGTTCGGGGAAACTCTTAGGGTTCATCGTCAACCAAAAAGGAATTGAGGTTGATCCTGACAAGGTCAAGGCCATTCAAGAAATGCCTTCTCCGAAAACTAAAAAACAAGTCAGAGGATTCCTGGGACGTTTGAACTACATCTCCAGATTCATATTCCTCATGACCGCGACATGTGCGCCGATTTTCAAACTACTCAAAAAGAATTAGGACTGCGTTTGGACAGAAGACTGCCAAACCGCCTTCGACAGTATCAAGAAATACCTGTCGAACCCGCCGATTCTATCACCTCTAGTGGAAGGAAGACCGCTGGTCATCTATCTAACAGTCTCGAAAGACTCCATGGGCTGTGTACTTGGCCAACAAGATGAAACCAAAAGGAAAGAGTTTGCCATCTACTATTTGAGCAAGAAATTCACCGACTGCGAGACTCGGTACACTATGCTCGAGAAAACTTGCTGTGCTTTGGGTTGGGCAGCCAAATGTCTTCGCCAGTACATGATTCGTCACACTACTTGGTTGATCTCTGAAATGGATCCAATCAAGTATGTCTTTGAAAAGCCTGCTCTCACGGGAAGGATTGCCCGTTGGCAGATGTTGCTATCAGAATATGACATAGAGTACCATGCTCAAAAAGCCGTTAAAGAAAGTGTTTTAGCCAATCATTTGGCTCATCAACCGATTGACGATCAGGAATTAGTCGAATTAGACTTCCCAGACGAAGATGTCATGTATTAAAAAATGAAAGACTGCGATGAACCACTACCCAGTAAAGGGCCAGAACCAGGTTCCCAATGGGGACTTATCTTTGATGGAGCAGTTAATCATTATGGAAATGGAATTGGGGCAATCATTGTTACACCTTAGGGTACCCACATTCCTTTCACTGCCCGACTTACGTTCAAGTGTACGAACAACGAGGCCAAATACGAAGCTTGTATTATAGGTCTCGAGGAAACGATTGATTTGAGGATCAAAAACTTGGACGTATATGGCGACTCAACCCTGGTTATCAATTAGATTAAAGGAGATTGGAACATATACCAATTAGGATTGATTCTTTACAAAGACTACGCGAGAAGGTTGCTACCTTTCTTTAACAGAATCGAGTTCCATCACATCCCTCGTGAGGAGAATCACATGGCTGATGCATTAGCCACTGTCTCTTCCATGATTAGTGTATGTCAATTGACTGACTTACCTAAGATCAACATAACGCGCCTTGAACGGCCCGCTTACATCTTCGAGATCAAAGCAGTCATAGACGACATACCTTGGTATCACGATATCAAATGCTTCCTTCAGAAACAAGAGTACCCACCTGGGGCACTAAGGAAGGACAGGAAAACCCTCAGAAGGCTGGAAGGCAGTTTCTTCCTGAGCAGTGATACTCTCAATAAGAGAAATTGTGACATGGTCTTGCTCCGATGCGTAGACAGACTAGAAGCAGACATGCTGATAAAAGAAATTCACGAAGGGTCCTTTGGCACTCATGCCAATGGACATACAATGGCGAGAAAAATTCTAAGAGCAGGGTACTATTGGTTAACAATGGAATCCGACTGCTACAAGTACATGAGAAAGTGTCACAAGTGTCAGATATACTCTGACAAAATTCATGTACCGCCAACACATCTCAGTTTTTTCTTCCCCGTGGCCTTTTTCCATATGGGGAATCGACATGATTGGCTTGATTGAGCCTAAGGCTTCAAACGGACAACGGTTCATCTTGGTAGCCATTTATTACTTCACCAAGTGGACTGAAACAGCGTCGTACGCTAATGTAACCTGATAAGTGGTGGCCCGATTTATCAAAAACAATATCATCTGCCGTTATGGTGTTCCGAGCCAGATCATTACTGATAATGGATCTAACTTGAACAATAAGATGATGAAAGAGTTGTGCGCAGAGTTCAAGATCGAACACCATAACTCATCTCCCTACCGACCAAAGATGAACGGAGCAGTAGAAGCGGCTAACAAGAACATCAAAAGGATTGTTTAGAAGATGGTTGTAACCTACAAAGATTGGCAAGAGATGCTACCCTTTGCTCTAGTATATGGCATGGAAGCAATGCTTCCCATAGAAGTAGAGATCCCATCAATCCGGTTATTGATGGAAGCTAAGCTTACAGAAGTTGAATGGTGTCAAAGTCGACACGACGAACTGAATCTGATCGAAGAAAAGAGAATAACGGCATTATGCCATGGTCAGTTGTATCAGCAAAGAATGAAGAAGGCGTTCGACAAAAAGGTCCGACCTCGCGTCTTCAGGAAAGGAGACCTTGTGGTCAAGAAGATACAATCATTTCTCACTGATTCCCGAGGCAAATGGACCCCAAACTATGACGGCCCCTATGTGGTCAAGAAAGCTTTCTCAGGCGGTGCCTTGAGACTCGCAACCATGGATGGAGAGGAATTTGCCTACCCCACAAATGTTGATGTAGTCAAGAAATACTTCTCCTAGACTAAAAAAACGTCTCGGTGGATTGAAAACCCGAAAGAGCAGTCCAGGAAAAAATTAAAGACATGATCAAAAATCATCCAGGTGGATTGGAAATCTCAAAGTACAATCCAGGCAAAAGTTAGGGATAATGGTAAGTAACTACGTCTGATCAGTTCCGCTCCTCAACAGTCATGCCATCCATCAGAAACTCTAGTCAAGGTCATCTTCGACAGAAGCTCAGGATGTGCCGAATTCAAAGTTGGTAGAAGGATATCGGTTGTTATGTTTCAACGTAGCCCCTTTTCCCTGTAAATTACCATTTTTTCTAACTTTGTAAATACTCTATGGAATCACGCGTTTGGCTGATCTTCATCCTATCAATAAAAATTGAGCCCTTGTGCTTTTGTTTGTAATTCTTATTTGTTTTAGCTTTACAGAACGACATTTTAACATGATCAACGATTCTTGAAACGAAACAAAAATGAATTTACTTGTTAAAATTTTTCTGGTTTTAATAAAGATGGAAATTTCTTTTGACGGTTGAACATCGAAAGAACATCGATCGCTTCTCCAAAGGTGTTCGAGCCTCAAAGTGCAGAATCAAAATACTCCTTCTAAACCAGTATGCCTGAATGAAGGATCAGCTATGTCAGATGCGAATGCTCCATCTGACCTCTTCGGACGAGTATTCATCTCCTAAGCCCGACCAGCGTCGCTCCCAACAGGGACCGTTTCTCCTAAGCAAGGCAGAATCGCTATCTTGAACCAGCGGTACTTCTTTGCCCCGCGATGGCCGAGTATCCAGTCATGTTCATCCGATAGTTTGTATGTCGCGTCAGTTTTGTCAGCATATACATACATACATCATGCATTATTGATTTGCATTCACATTCATATTGCATAACTATCACTCCAGTCGGTCTTGTCCCGTAGTGGTGATAGTCTTCTCAATCGAGTTGTCAAGTTCTTTCCTCGTCAGGAAAGGTTGCGTCTGAACAATCTCTCTCCTCCAGTTTATTTCTGGATCAGAATTGGCCCTTTACCACTTTGATAAATTGAACCTTTGAAAAACCAGAGAACCTTCAACCGATGTCACTCTTCACCATTGAAGATGATATTTTCGCTTTCCCGGATTAAGAGGAAGCCTCTTAAGCAGAGATTCGGCAATACAGCAGTTTTTCTCTGGAAAAAAAAAAACCCGTTGATGAAAAGGTCATCAGCACCTTAAAATTGGATCACATCATATGGCATTTCTCCGAGAAGATCTCGAGAAAAGTATGATGTAACACCTCCAAGCAGAAAGCAGTCTCTCAAGAGACTCGTTTTCCCTAGTAGAGTCGGCAAATGGCGTCTCCAAATAGAGAAGTTTGTACACCTCTACAACTCAGGCGAATGGGTTCCCCAGCGAGTCTGACATCAAAATTTTTCTATCAAATGGCATCTCGCCAGGAAAATTCGGCGAGAAGTTTGAGGAAAACCTCTACGAATAGTGTCCCTTGTCAAGAAATTTTATTGACAAAAGAAACTAAGACCAGGTCCTTGGTAGGAAACCAGGATCGAGGGGAAGTTTATTTCAGAAACTTAGACCAGTTCCTTGGTAAGAAACCAAAATCGAGGTGAAGTTTACATCAGAAACTAAGACCAATTCCTTGGTAGGAAACCAGGATCAAGGGGAAGTTTACATCAGAAACTAAGACCAGTTTCTTGGTAGGAAACCAGGATGAGGGGATGTTTACATCAGAAACTAAGACCAGTTCCTTGGTAGGAAACCAGGATCGAGGGGAAGTTTACATCAGAAACTAAGACCAGTTCCTTGGTAGGAAACCAGGACCGCGGGGAAGTTTTTACCTTTTTTAAGCATCATTGCTTAACAAAAGAGGATGAATGTGTAAGCTACCATTCATAATCACCATCAAAGTTTTGGGTATTCCGATATTTAATCCTCTTGCACCCTGAATGCCCGAATACCTTCGTCATTCACACCTTCGGGTCCAAGAAGATTAAATAGGGGCATCTGTCATACCCCAAATTTTGACCACTAAGTTTTCCAATCATTGTGAAAATCATCATCACAATATGGATGAACCATCATGCCTCTTCAGTCTCCCCAAAGATGGGTGAACACTTACTACAATCAAAATTAGGGTTTCAAGCCCTCTCAGAGTTCTTGGACAAAGGATAAATCAAGAAATGACATGATCTTCAACTTGTCTAACCTCCCAAACATCTACAATGGATCAAGAGGACTCCCACTTTAAGGATTAAGCACAAGGATGCTCCCTTCCAGGTGGATCAAGCCTCAAGATCGCTAGTGTCACCAAATTAGGGTTTGGACGACCAGGGCCTCCAGATGGAAGTTTTCCTCTGGGAGTGAACCAATGCTTCAAAGCATAACCTAATATACTCCATGGAACCTCATGGGCCCAAGCATCAAGTCAATTTGACCTTAGGGGATGCATACATAAAAAATCAGGAATTAGGGTTTCTTGACCTAATTCACCCATAAGTTGACTTTTGGGACAAATCATGAGCCAAGACCTCAAGACATGATTTGAGGGTCTCCAACATACCACATTGATCCATTTGTAACAATGGATTGATCCAGGAAGCTTGAGCAGCAAGTCTCAATTTCATCAGTACCACAATTAGGGTTTCTCGAGAAAAGTCAAC
Organism: Lathyrus tuberosus; assembly: GCA_022829125.1. Classification (NCBI taxonomy): domain Eukaryota; kingdom Viridiplantae; phylum Streptophyta; class Magnoliopsida; order Fabales; family Fabaceae; genus Lathyrus; species Lathyrus tuberosus. Next base: position 4,425,214 of record JALAZF010000483.1, on the reverse strand, counting down.
TGTAGCTTTGACTTTTGACCAGGACATGCTCCCAAATCCTAGGACATGATTTAATACACCCTATAACACCTATTAAATCAATCCATCAAGTTTGATTTAGGTCAAGGACTTGATTTCATAGAGGATCGCACAGTTTGGAATTCATTTGACAAAAAGTCAATTGTGCACAAAAGTCAACTTTGACTTTTGAGATTTTTCACAAAAATGGTTTTTTAACCCTAAAATGATGTTAATGTATGATTTGAATCATCATTCATCAAGAAAAATCAAGAAAAGTGAGATAGCTTTTAAAAGGGGTAACCGTAAAAACTTAGAAATTTTTTTAAGTTATGAACAAAGTGGCAAGGGTACCAACTTTGGAGGATCATAACTCCTAAACCACAAGGCCATTTTTCCCCATCCAAAGCTATATTTGTAGCTCTCGTTACCCTCTACAAAAGCTTAAAATTGACCTCCTTCCAAATTCATCATGGATTTTGAGTTATGGAATGATCAAAATCACAAAAAGTGAAAATGTCACTTTTTTCCAACACTTAGTGAAATTTTCACTAAGTCAGAATCTGCCTTCACTTTTTTCCAAATGTAGGGGGATTTTTACTTAGATCCAAAAGGTATCAAGACCAAATATGATCAAACAGTTGTTATATCATATAATGGCTTTCCAAAATGACCAAGAACATCACCAAATTCCACTTGAGCCATGAGATATGACAAGGGCAATATGCCTTGCTGAAAACTGCCAAGGCTAGGCAGAATTTTGCATTTTTGCTCGATTTGGAAAAATAATCTAATTCCAAGCCTTGTCATCATCTTGAACATATTTGAGGATCAAATCCAAAGGGGACAAACACTGAGCCAAGCCTCCAAAGTCTTTGGAACAAGAAGTAGCATGACAAACCTCGAAATCCCTAAAAGAGGGACAAGACTCCAATTTTGGATTGGAGCATTTAATGGATGCACCAAGGTGGCATGGACTGAGCCATTTACAATTGAATTCAGTTAATACTTATCCAAGACCAAGGGAACCACAACCCTGTGCCCTAACCTCTAGTCAATGGCTAGAGGAGACTTGGATTCCAAAGTGCAACCATTGGCCAAACCTCTGCTGCAGTTGCCATTCACTATTGATCCCAAAACAAACTTGTTCTACTATAAATAGAGCTCATTTGTGCTCAGTTTGAGTACACCAAAGCCATCAAACAGATGCTTTCCTCAAAATCCCTCTCTTTAGGCCAAAATGCCTTCTTTAGCAAGGTAACTCTGAGTTTTTGAGTTAGAGAGCATTTCCATCACAACTCATGATCCTAACACCTCATAAAAATCATATGTATGTGATCCAAACTATCAAAAGTGACCTGTAACACCAAAATCACAAAGTCACATCTCAAAACCTCAAAATAGGCCTTTTATGCATTTTTCAAGCCATGTCTTGATTCAGTCACTTTCCAAACCAGATAAAACCTCAAACACACTCCAAATAACATCCTTGAACTGTCCCAAATGGTTCCCCCCATCTGGAACACCATTTGAGAGAGTTGCTATTTTGGTCATTTTAACCCCTTTGCAAGAAAGGGCCAGTTTGTGTTTTTACAGGTTCCAGCTGATTCCAACCATCCTCAAAGCTTCTAAGGGATCATTTGAGAGTGTCCAAAGCATCAAACCATTTCTGGAACAAGAAGTTTGGCAGATTGCACAGAAAACTCCAAAAGCTCAAAAAGAGGTAAGCATCATGACTTGAACTTTCCAAAATATGCATTACTTTGAAGTCCACTGATCATACACACCTCATACATGTTATATATGTTGTGTTTGAACCAATTAATCATGTAATTCATGTCTGTATCAAATTTTTGCATAGAAAATGCAATTATAGGCCTTTTTCAAAACCACTATCGGATTTTGAGGAGGGAGTATGATCTGAAACAAATACCACCACCATTGGATTCCTTGTGAAATTCTAGGCCAGATGCATATAAATTTTGTCCCCAACCATTGAGAAATGAGAAAGTTATGGACCTTCACGTTTCTTGGCAAAACTTGCCTTGCCTTGCCTTGACCAGGCCTAGAATACAAGGCAAGCCTTGTATATTTGTGGTTTCACTTCAAGCAATGGATGTATCACCACCCCAGTGGTAAGGCGCGCGCCCTATAACCTTGAGGTCGTGGGTTCAAACCCCACCCATGCCATTTTGTGTTTTCTCACATTTTTGCTATTTTTTCCAATATTTTCATGTTTTATTAATTAATTGGAAAGTTAATAACTCCTTCAATTTTAATTATTTTTTATTGGTTCTTTTTGCAAAAAATCACAAAAATGTTGAAATATTTTATTCCACAAAAAATTTAAGTTTATATTATTTATTTAATATAATTAGTATTTTTTGTGAATAAATTCCTTTTTAATGTTTTTAAACATTTTAAAAGTGAATATTTACTTTGAAAATCAAAGCCAAGTGAGTTTTAATTCATCTTGTGATTAATCCCTCATTTCTCAAACCTTAAACAAAAATCACAAATGGTTTATTCAAACTTATTTGGTATTTTATTTTATTTTCTTTAAATATTTACTTTTAAAGAATAACAAATTAGGGTTTCTTTGATTTTCACCCTCATCAAACAATTTCAAACACTTTTGGGCCTCTAATAGAGTGTAAGACCCAATCCTTTGTAAATACAAACCTATTTTTGGGCCTCACTTATTGTATAAGTCCCGTTGTATTTCAAAAAGTTCGACGCGATCATCGTCTGTTGAAAAACAAACATTGGGCCCCTCCTCGAGCTATAAGACCCATTCAAAGTTATTCTTGGGCCTCTATTAGAGTGTAAGACTCAATCTCCTTTTAACCAAAACTTTTTGGGCCTCATACATTATATAAGTCCCTCTGCGTTAAAAAGAAAACTTTGGCGTGATCGCCAATTCAAAAACAAATCATCTGGGCCTACCCTCGTGTTATAAGCCCTATTTCTTTACTTTAAAACTTTTTGGGCCTCTTGAGAGAGTGTAAGACCCATCCCTTTGTACAGAAAACCTTTCTTGGGCCTCAGTCACTTGTATAAGTCCCTCTCTACAAAACGACAGTGCGATCACTGATAAACCTTGGGCCTCTCCTTGAGCTGTAAGGCCCAACATGTTTTCAAAATACTTTCTCCTTGGATTTTGAATATACTATTGTTTTCAATCTTTCTTTGTTGAACAACTAACCAAACAACATGGAATCTCTACAACCGAGTAAGGGTTTATATGCTTTCTTTACCCGTTTTCATATACATATAATTGTGTTGTGGGGTTGTTTCACTGTAAGTCTTCTTTCATAAACTCATATTAACTGTGTAATACTAGTATAGATATTTAGAGTTTCCCCGGCAACTACGTCTAGCACTAAGCCCTGTTGATCACTCTTAAATAGACAAACTAGATCCCCATAGGATTACCAGACACAGTTTTCCCTCCTCTTGGGGTTAAACAATATGGAGACGTGAAAGGCAACATTCTCGGTGAACCCTTTTACAGACTGTCACCCTTAGACATTGTCAAAGAAACTCTACTCCCCAGAGATGATCTTTTCTCCGTGAATGGCATCTCTTGAGTTTCTTCCAAACTCTCGGACTTTCCTGGCTTGATCTATTCTCTGTGAATAACCTGCCTTGAATTTCTCGGGGTTTGGGACCCACAGGCTTCCTAAAAGCATCCCTGCCTCCTCTTGGGCATTGTACAAGGACCCTACGACTTCTTAGAAGTATTCACAGCCTCCTCTTAGGCTTTGTATAAGGATTCTTCCTTCGGGGAGAGAGCCTCCTCTTGGTCTTCGTACAAATTGTCCCTCGACTTCTTAAAAGTTTCCAGCCTCCTCTTGGGCTTCGTACAAATTGTCCTGACGACCTCCTAGAGGTATAGGAACAGAAATTAGTCATCTTAATAGAACAGTCTTTCAAACAGTCTAGATCTTTCTACCGTGAACGTACTACTACTGTTTCTTTAAGCATAGTACAAAGGATAAAACTCTAGACTTGGACAGTCTAATCTCCTTGAGTCTCGAAGGCATTCTCAAGTAGGGAAAAACACCAGTAGACTCGGACAGTCTCCAATACCCTCTGGATTCCCCATTTCCTTAAAGAACAGGAAATAACCCTGATCCTCTGATCAATCCCAAAGCATAGCCTTACCTTTAATCAGTCTCTTTATAAGAACTGATTTTCTCTTTTAACCAACCTACTAGGCCTGTCACTCAACTGAAACAGCAATCCTTTTAGCCTCTATATCGGGCTTCGTATGAGATACAAAAAGACTCTCTTGTTGAGTCAAACCTTTTAGCCTCCATCTCGGGCTTCATACGAGATACAAAATCACTCTCTTGTTGAGTCGATCACCTTTAGCCTCCATCTCGGGCTTCGTACGAGATACAAAACACTCTCTTGTTGAGTATAAAAGACTCTTGTTGAGTTAACCTTTAGCCTCCGTCTTGGGCTTCGTACAAGACACGTCTAAAAGCACTCTCTTGTTGAGTCAACTCCTTTTAGCCTCCCTCTCGGGCTTCGTACGAGACACAAAAGCATCCTCTTGTTGGGTCAATAGCCTCCTCTTAGGCTTTGTATAAGAAAAACCCCGGTTGAGTCAATCAACCTTTTAGCATCAAAATTGTGCCTCGTCCACAGGATACAAACATCAACAACTCCTTTCATCTAATTGCTGTAAGCGGCAGGCATCTGGATTATTTACATCCATGCCACTGTCCCTCTTTTAGCATGAGAAATTCCTAAGGAAAGATAACATTGCTCTACACTGAGTTAAAGTCTTCTCCTTCAGGTTAAAACCCCCTATAAAGGAAATTATGGCATTGCTAGGATTCACATATCCCAGTTAAAGTAATCCTCCTTTATAGTCAGTCACCCAACAATTGTGACAAACAGACCCCCTTTTGAGATGACAAATTCTCTCTAAAGACAAACACCCTTTTTAGCTTCACATCTTGGGCTTCGAACAAGATACAACTAGATCCTTCAGCTTCACGTCTTGGGCTTTTAACAAGACACCAAAACACCATTTCCTCCCATAGAATAGGAGGAACTATGATCGTTCTGATTTCCCTATTTCGATAAAAGGGAATACGTAGGCATAAGATTGAAAGAAAAATCTTACCAAGCACACTAATCCAAAACCCCAAATCCTGTACCTTCACATATCAATCGAAAAGCATCAGTCCTAGCATCCTAACAAAATTCCCCATGAACACTCCCGGTGTTTCGTTCTAAACAAAGTAAGAAGAAAAAGGCCCCATTACCATATAGTATCTGTACCCTAACAAACCGCTGTTTAAACTCAGTATGCAAGCAGGGTTAATTGGAGACATCTATTTCCCTTCCTTAGTCAGCTCAACAGGATAAAAAATGAATCGACCTGTAGTAACCCCAGAGCGGCAGTGCTTAAGAACCACGTCCAAAATCGCTCGCTACAGCATCTTATGGCTAAAAATTTGGTTTTCTATATTTAAGTATCTTCAATCTTGTCGAGACGAAGTTTTCAACTTTCATATCTCCTGATAGAAGAAATTTAAATAGGGGCAGCCATTGAACCCTAATTTTTACCCCTAAGATATCGCACATTTCATTTGCATATCATTACCACAAACAAGATCACAATCATTGTTTCTTCTAAGTACCTGTGTATTTCTCACTTGATTTATAATTTATTTATGTTTATCTAACCTCTGACTAAAATACAAAAATATGCTACAGTTTGCTTGTTTCTCTCTCTCTGTGTGTTTAGGTTTTGCAGGTTTGTCAAAGACAATGAAGTGATTTCAAGTCACATGTGGTTGTTCATTCATGATCCAGTTTAGATGGATGTTTGACCTAATCTTGGCCAAACTATCAAGCAATTGCTTCAAGTGCGAGTTATTTGTAGCAGTGGTTTATTTCTCAAGCAGTGACTGTTCAAAAATCAAGAGGTCTTGTCTTCAGATTCTTCAGTTTATCAAGAAGTGGTTCATATGAGTTTTGGGTTCAGAAAGTCAGGATCATCAAGATTAGAGTTCAATATTCAATTGTGTTCATCTGTGGATTTATTTTCCCAGATAACTGATTTAGACAAGTTCAAACAGATTCAAATGGTTGTTGATCAGTTGTGATTTGTTAAGTGGTAGCTGTGTGCATATTTTATCAGAGGCTTGTGAAAAAAAAGTCAAGATTGGTTTTGGCTGAAAATAAAGTTTAGCTATCCATTTTTTTATGTCCACTTCATAAACCATTATCCACATTTTAACCAATTTATCCATATCCTTTTATTTTACTACCAAGACCATTTTTCAACTATCCATTTTCTTTCTAAAAACCAAATTTTCCAATCTATTTTTTCCCTAAACCAATTCAATATCCAATTTGAATTTCCATTATCATAACCATAACCAATTATCCATTCATAAAACTCATTTCAATTAGTCATTTTTTTATCCATTTCCAATTTTCCTAAATCCATGTCAATTTCATTCTAAGGCCCATATCCATTATATATATATATATATATATATATATATATATATATATATATATATATATATATATATATATATATATATATATATATATATATATATATCATTTTCATTTAAATCCATTTTTTGTTTTGTTTTCATAATCATTTGTTTCTAATTGTTTGTCCTTTTACAACCACTAAAAAATAATAATAATAAGTCATTACATGATAATAATACACTGTCCACCTATATTCACAGCTACACAATAACATTCCAAGAGCAAGCCAGCATCTAAGCTACTAAAACCTCCAAGTCACACGCACATGTTAGCATTACATGAGCCACGCTTCCAAGCTGATAGCATGAATAAGCTACTCAAACTTTACATTATCAAAGCCTTGTTCAAAGAGCCACTCAAAGCTGTTACCAATCTTCCAAGAGCCGCACGTGACATGAGAACTTTCAGCTGCTTCATCAAGCTGCACAACACGTAAACGGCAGCATGTATACCGTGAGCTAAAACGCAATGAAAAAAGCGCATCAACCTGCAGGTGATATCAAAACGACACCAGAAAATCAAAAAAAGCTAACACGCTGTACATCAAAACGCAATGTTCAATTCAAAACGGAAACCAAAAATAATTCCAATTCAAACCTCATGACTCTCCTCCAATTTGTTCTATAAATAAGACTCTCCTCATTCAATTTCACCAAGCTTGGAAAGCCACAATAACACTGCAAAATTTCAATCAATTCTCTCCACCTTCATTAAATTCATCAATCTCTTCAAGCTTCAATAAACCATTTCATCCTTGAATAAAGTTTCAGTTTCAAAAACCAACCAAAAAACCTGCAAAAAAAAAAAAAACTCAATACTAATTCAACAGCCAATCCAAAAGATCATCAACGACAATTCGCTTCGCAATAATCTCACCAAACAACAACAACGTGTGAATTTCAAGAAGAAAAAGAGGAATTAAATTTGTTTTCACCTAATTTTTTGAAGGTAGTTGATGGTTTTCTCGCTAGCTTCCGCTTCTCAGATTCATACATATCATTGAATGATTCTCAAAAACAGAGTTCAGATTCAAGTGTAGCTTCAATTTTTGTTCGAATTTCTGTAAGAATCTGACGATTCCGCTCCTCCGTGACGAACTCGCCATGTTCTCCCCCCTTTCCGGTGAACAGTGCGTACGAGTGAGAAGAAGACGATGAATCCCATTCTGATTCTTCTCTTTTTTTATTTCTTTTTTTTTTTCTTTTTTTTTTATTTTTAAAATAGTTTCATGTTAAGACATTGGGCTTGGCCCGTTTACTATCATCACACCACCATCTTTTTAACAAACCTCCCTTTCTTTTATTTTTTTAAAGATTTTCTTTAATTCTTCTTTTTTTCTTTTTATTTATATTTTCTTCTTAATTCTTTTTTTAGATTTTTGACTTACTATTGTTTTTTTAAATTTTGTTTCGAAAACATCTCTTGAAAAATCATTTGAAAAGTATTTTAATTCTTTTTTTCTTTTCATTTGATTTCTTTTTTCTATTTTAACTTTGTTGTTGGTTGTATGGATCATAACATGTTAGATCCACTTTTCTTCATCTCTTTTCTTTTTGATCGATGAAATTCTTATGGATCTTAGAATTTCTTTGTTGAATTCTTGATCAAGACGAGATCGTCACCTATTTTCTTTTCGTGCGGTATTGCTTTCGGATGACGATTTACATATCGTTCATCTAGCATGCATTAGCACAAAGATCTATTGACCGGCCTCATTGTAGGGTAATTACTCCGTAAATTACTCGGCGATTGCTTAACATAGCGCAACATACGTCCCTTATCGGAAAAAACAATCAAGAATGATTGATTATTTGTCTTTTGGTTCAAAACTTATGAAACTTGTTGTTAGGAGGCTTTGGTCTTATCAATCCTCTAATAAGTTCTCATTAACCTTGACCTAAGTGCAATTATTCAATTATTATTGATCACTTACTCTAACAACTAATCACTAACTTACTAACAATACGATTGTACTAATCTCATTTTCGATTCCTTCTCGCTCCCTATCTCTCTTTTACTTTTATGCTCCATTATTATCATTTCATATCATGTTTATTCTTCCACAATTTTTCCTTTGTCCGTTGGACATATGTTTATGCTTCCGCGATTTTTCCTTTGTCCGTTGGACACATGTTTATGCTTCCGCAATTTTTCATTTGTCCGTTGGACACATGTTTATGCTTATGCCTCTTTCTCTTTGTCCACTTGGACCAAAAACATTAATAAATGCCAAAACTTCTAAAAAACTTGTGCTTCTAATCTTAGACTATGGTTACTATCCTATGCAATGGACATGGAGTTATGCACCTAGACCTTGGACATCCAATGCAATTCTTGGAACCTTGGACTTAGAACTAGGACCTTCTTCCTTTGCTTTGGAATTGTGGTTCGAAGTCTATAGAGCTTACTTGTGTGGTTAGATCATTCTATTCCTTAGCTTTTACTTCATGCTTTAGGATAGTCACTTCTTCTCCACCCATTCTTCAATTTTCAAAACTTTCTCCCTTTTTCAAAACTTTCTTGATTTCAAACTATCACCTCTTTCATAATCAAACCATGACTTTGTCAAGTGATTTTACTCTTTTCCTTTCATTTCTTAACAAATGCTAAACTACATAAGCATGTTGACACCTTTTTCAAAAGACTTTTAAAAAAACATCAAACTCATCAAACTCTCTTTTGTGCCCTCGTGCACTTTTCCTTTTAACTTTTTCATAAGTTTAGACATGATTCATTTCTTTAAGCGAAATTATTCGTTTGGAAATGACGACTTGTCTTTACATTTAAAATCAACCAAAACCAACAAATTTCATTCTTTGTACCATGAACTACGAGGTTTTGATGCTACATTGCACATCGTGGGTACGTAGGCATGAGGCGACAAGTCTCTCCAAACACAAAAATCTTAAAAACAATAGCTCTTCTCATCTCCTCAATCTCTTTTCAAGCAAACCTTTTCAGACCAAAAGTGTAAATATTTCAAAGGGTTCCTATAGAGTACTATAGACGTTTTGGGTGCTAAAACCTTCCCTTAACGTAACCAACCCCCTTACCCAGACTCTGTTCACTTGTTCTTGTTGTAGAGCTTGTGTAGGTTTTGTTCGCTCTTTTTCCTTTCCTTTCTGGATTAAATAAAAGTGCGGTGGCGACTCTTGCTATTTGAGTTAAGTTAATCAATAGCTTACACTCACGATTTTTCCGCTACAGATACCACGCTTAATGATCATGTGAGTCCTGACTTCTGACTCGTCCAAATAGATTGCTCTTGCAATGTTTTGATCCTTGGAATTTCTTCTAGTCCAAAAAAAGGAGCTTGGTTAATAATGGGTAAATCAGTCAGGTGAGAGTACTCCTCTAGTGTTGGTGCTAGCTGATAATCCGGGAATGTGAAATAATGATAGACCGGATCATAGAACTGGATTAGTGTGGACAGGATTCCTTCAATTACATGGACCCTTAACAGAGACAGCAGTCCTCCATACTTAGCTCTGAAAGCCTCAGGGCTAGTTATCATCCTCATCATACCTCTTAAATCCTCTAGTTTTGGAACCTTGAAGGTGTATTTATGAGTCTTCCTTCTACCGAAATCCATTAGCAATCTCTTTATCTGACATTTGCAATCATTGTCTTAGTTTAATTTGAAAAAGAGAGACTAGAAGAGAAGATTTTTCTTTGTTTAAAGTTTCTTTATGAAATGAATACATGAATGCAGCATACAAAAACATAGAAAAAATATGGGGTCAAAGGGTCGGTGTCAAGAAGTCAAGGCTCTACCCATCCCAAAGATTAATACTGGTGATTTTCTGTACCTGTCCTCAAAATCACTGACCCCTCTTGGGATAACGACAGCAAGCAGATCGCCAGCGAGCTGTAGTATCTTAGAGTAGTCTCAAATGAGGGTAGTATCGCGTGACAACTATTTCCGATAGCTTCCGCACTACAAAATGGTTTCAGTCTACTAAAATCCTTAGCTTCTCAGATAACCCAATCGAACAATCTGCTTTCAACAACCGAAGTCGTATAGGTATTGAATCTGCAAACGGCATCTCCACTGATTCGATGGTCGACTGGGACCTCTTATTTGGGATTCACTCCCCGTAAGATTACCCGTCTAGTACCATCACTTATCTTAGGTGTATACTCAATCTTTCCAGATGCGACATCACACGCATTCCCATTAGCATAAACATAAACACGGATATCAATTAGGAAAAGCAGTATATATATTTGTCCTAACATCCTAGACCTCTAGTCTTATGATCCATACAAATAATGACTCCCCAGTAGAGTCGCCATTTCTGTGACACTTTGTGAATTTAAAGTTTTCTACCTAAGCCTGTAAGAAAGAACAGACTCCCACTGTGGTCGCCATTCTTCTGTAGCGCGATTTTTGTGGTTTCGAATCACTATCGCTTTAGTACTACAGTTCGATTCATTTTTTATCCTGTGAAGCTAATTAAGGAAGGGAAATAGATGTCTCCAATTAACCCTGCTTGCATACTAAGGTTAAACAGTCAAGACTGTTGGTTTACAGATGTTATCAAAATAGGGGGGGTCTGTCTTTAGGTTATTTCATTTAAGAACGGAGTGTCGTGACTGTACAGGAGGATTTTGGTAAGGTGTTAGGTCTGATGCTTTTTGATTGTTGTATGGAGGTACTGGACTTTGAGTTTTTGATTAGTATGCTCGCTAAGATTTTTCAATCTTATGCCTACGTATTCCCGAAACAGGGAAATCAGAGCGATCGCAGTTCCTCCTATTCTATGGGAGGAAATAGATGTTTTGGTGTCTTGTTCAAAGCCCAAGATTGAAGCTAAAGGTAATTTGTATCCTGTTCAAAGCCCAAGATGTGAAGCTAAAGGGTTTTGACTAAAAGGGAATTTGTCATCTCTAAAGAGGAATTGTTGATGTTTGTATGTTGTGAGCAAGGCACAAATTTGATGCTAAAAGGTTGATTGACTCAACCGGGGATTTTTTTATACAAAGCCTAAGAGGAGGCTAGAAGTTTGACTTTTCCGAGGAAAATGTTCTTTCTGTCTTATACAAAGCCCAAGATTGAGGCTAAAAGGGATTCTGACTCTGTTGGGGAGAATATATCTTGTATAAAGCCCAAGATGGAGGCTGAAATGGTTTGACTCAACAGGAGAGTACTTTTATATGTCCTGTATAAAGCCCAAGACAGAGGCTAAAAAAAGTTGACTCAACAAGAGAGTCTTGAACAGGTGATTGACTCAACAAGAGAGTCTGAAGGTTGATTGACTCAACAAGAGAGTCTTTTATACTCAACAAGAGACTGATTTACTGTTTCGTACGAAGCCCGAGATTGAGGCTAAAAGGAGATTGACTCAACAAGAGAGTCTTTTATACTTAACAAGAGAGTGTTTTTATATGTCTTGTACAAAGCCCAAGACGGAGGCTAAAAGTGGTTGACTCAACAAGAGAGTCTGAAAAGGTTAGCTCCGCTGGGGAGAATCATTTGTACAAAGCCTAAGAGGAGGTTGACTTACTGCTGAGGATTATTGAGATCCTGAAGCGGGTCCAAGTGTGGGGAACTCTCATGAGAGAGACCGGGTTTCTGCTGGAGATTGATCGGTGTTTTTTCCTATGTTTGAAAGGAACTTGAGAATGTATTTGAGACTCAAGAGTTTTAGACCGTCCAAGTCTAGAGTTTTACCTTTTGTACAATGCCCTAGAGGAGGCGCATGTATTAAGGGATGAGTATCAACCCTACAATGGCCAGAGTTTCGATGCGGGAAAGACTGCTCTAGCGAAGGATGACTAAGTTCTATCTTATACCTTTAAGAGGTCGTCAATGTCCTTGTATTAAGCCCAAAAGAAGGCATGAGAACTTTTAAGAAGCTGAAGGGTCCTTGTACAACGCCCAAGAGGAGGCGGGGATGCTTTTAGGAAGCCTGTGGGTCCCCAAATCAAGAGAAGTTCAAGAAATGCAATTCACAGAGAAGAGATCATTCCAGGAAAGTTCGAGAATTTGGAAGAAACTCAAGAGATGCAATTCACGGAGAAGAGATCATCTCTGGGGAGTTAGAGTTTCTTTGACAATTTCTAAGGGTGACAGTCTAAGAAAAGGTTCACCGAGAATATTGCCTTTCTCTTTGTTCCATATTGTTTAACCCCAAGAGAAGGGAAGACTGTATCTGGAAATCCTATGTGGATCTAGTTTTGTTTGTATTAAAGAGTGACCAACAGGGCTTTACCTAGTTCTAAACGTAGTTTCCAGGAAAAACTTTAAATAAATATACTAGAATTACACAGTGGATATGTGACAAGTATATAAAAGGATGTGAAAGAAGACTTACAGTGAGACAACCCCACAATACAGTTATATACATATGAAACCGGTAAATGAAAGCGGATAAACACTTACTCGTTGTAGAGCTTCCATGCTGTTTTGTTAGTTGTTCAACAAAGAAATTAAAGAAAGTTTTGATAACAACATATATTTGAATTCAAAATCAAAGGAGAAAGTGCTTTGAAAAGATTGTTGGGGCTTACAGCTCAAGGAGAGGCCCAAGTTTTAACGATGATCACACCGTTGTCTTGAAAACGGTACAGATGAACTTATACAATATGTGAGGCCCAAAAAGTTTTTATGTACAAGGGGGTTGGGTCTTACACTCTATTAGAGGCCCAAAGTTTTTGTTTTTGAAAAGAAATGAGACTTACAGCTCGAGGAGAGGCCTATTTGATTTTGTTAAAAAGGTGACGATTGCGCTGAACGTTTGAAACTATACAGAGGGACTTATACAATGTGTGAGGCCGAAATCATTTTGGTTTCAAAAACGGGTTGGGTCTTACACTCTATTGGAGGCCCAAATAAATTTTAAAAATAGAAATGGGGCTTATAACACGAGGGTAAGCCCAGGGTTTGATTTTTGAACTGGCGATTGCGCCGAGATTTTTCTTTTAACGCATAGGGACTTATACAATATCCGAGGCCCAAAATTGTTTTGGTTAAAAGGTGACTGGGTCTTACACTCTATTAGAGGCCCATGAGTGTTTGAAAATGATTGATGAGGGTTTAATTAATCAAACCCCTAGTTTTGTTTAAAAAAGGAATTAATTTTGTTAAAAAATTAATAAAAAGTTTTGAAAACATGTGAAAAATGAGTGGTGATCTTGGATCAATGTTTCAAAAATCATGTTTAAATCCACAAAATGATTGGAAACCAATTAAATTTGAAAAATCAAGAAGGAAAAAATATTTTAAATGTTAAAAAACAAATAAAAAATTAATTCTTTGCAAAAATATCAAGTATATGATTAAACTAATATTTTTGGGAATTTTTGAGAAAATAAAATATTTTAACATTTTTGTGAATTATTAAAAAAAGAATCAACTCAAAATCATTAAAACTCAGAGAGAAATTAATTTTTGAATCAATTAAATAAAATCACAAAATTCAAATATTTGAAATTTTGAAAAAGGCGCCAAGAGCATGGGCCAAGAACACGCGCGAAGGGAGTTTTGCTCAGATTTGCATTTTCTATCCAATCTCACTGAATACTTGATGAAATCACACAATCCACATATCAATCTGCTCGTTTTCACCTCACGATCATGTCTATGGTATTTAATTTCATTTATTTTAAGCATGGAATAAGAAATCAAGACAAAACCTCAAGAACCCTAAAATTTGCATGAAGGCTCAGAATTTTGATGCACGATTCAAATAAAGCAATTAATTGAGGGGAAACATTCTATGCATGATTATGAACATTTGGCAAAAGTATTGTGCGAGGAAATATGCATAGATTAAGAGATGCCCAAGTTTAGGCTTACTTGAAGGTCGTGACAGCAAGAGCAATGTGATTTTTGAGTTGGAGGTGTTACAGATGAGTTGTGATGATCTGAACAGCTTCCCTACACCATATGGAGTGTGTTTGAATGCTTGGACTTGATTGGAAATGGCTGGATCACTTTATGGCATCTCAACTGCAACTTGGTTGAAAACATGAGAAACTGGCTGGTGATTTTGAGAAATCAGTGTTACAGTTGTGTGTTTAGTGTTTGATCAGCTCACATATGATGTTTATGAGGTGTTAGAGCAATTGGTTTGAGTATAATTGCTCTCTACTGAAAAATTTGATAGTGACTTGCTAAGAAAAACATTTTTGAGAGTGAGAAGATGATTTTGAGAAAGGCAAGTGTTGTAGGCCTTTGGTGTACTTAAATTGAGCACAAATGAGCTCTATTTATAGTAAAACAAGTTTGTTTTGTAAGTAATAGTGAATGGCAACTGCAGTAGCTCATTTTCCAATTGCATCACTTTGGAATCTTAAGTCTACTCTAGCCATTAACTAGAGGTTAGAGCACAGGCCTTTGGTTCCCTAGTTCAGAGATCATCCTTGACTCATTCAGTTGGAAAAGGCTCGATTCATGCCACCTTGGTGCATCCATTGAATGCTCCAAAACAAAATTGGAGTCTTGTCCCCTTTTTAGGCATTTCTAGGTTTGGCATGCTACTTTTAGTTCCAAAGACTTGGGAGGCTTATGGATCAGTGTTTGTTCCTCCTTGGTCTCCCCCTGAGGTGTTCAGATGGATAAACTTGTTTGTCATTTGCACAATTTGATCAAATCGAGCAAAATGCACAAATCTGCCTTGCCATGACAGTTGTAGCAAGGCATATTGCCATTGTCATAACTCCTAGCTCAAATGGGATTTGATGGATTTTTTGGCCATTTTGGAAAGCTCTCATATGATACAACATATGTGTGATCATAGTTTGTCTTGACAGATTTTGACTCAGTGAAAATTTCACTAAGTGTTGGAAAAAGTGGCATTTTCATGTTTTTGTCATTTTGGTCACTCCATAACTAAAAATCCATGAAGAATTGGAGTGAGGTGTAGTTGAAACTTTTAAAGTATGCCATGAGAGCTACAAATCCATCTTTGGATCAGCCAAAATGGTTTCTTGGATCACAAGTTATGATCCTTGGAAGTTGGTACCCTAACCACTTTATTCCATAACTTAGAAAATTTCTAAGTTTTTTATGGTTACCCCTTTTACAAGTTATCCCACTTTTCTTGATTTTTCTTGATGAATGATGATTCCAATCACACATTATCATCATTTTAGGGTTAGGGAACCATAATTGATCAAAAAATCAAAAAGTCAAACTTTGACTTTTGGGCACAGTTGACTTTTTATCAAATGAATTCCAAACTGTGTGATCCTCTATGAAATCAAGTCCTTGACCTAAATCAAACTTGATGGATTGATTTCATAGGTATTATAGGGTGTATTGAATCATGTCCCAAGGTTTGGGAGCATGTCCTGGTCAAAAGTCAAAGGCACAGTTGACTTTTTCCACGAAACCCTAACTGTGGTTCTGAAGAACTTGAAACTTGTGAATCAAGCTTCTTGGATCAATCCATTGCTGCAATTGGATCAATGTAGTGTATTAGGGTCCCTCAAATCATGTCTTGAGGTCTTCGGTCATGTTTTGTGCCAAAAGTCAACTTAGGGGTGAATTAGGTCAAGAAACCCTAATTCCTGATTTTTTTATGAATGCATCCCCTGAGGCAAAATTGACTTGATGATTGGGTTTATGAGGTTCCTTAGAGTATTTTGGGTTATTCTTTGAAGCATTGGCTCATTCCCAGAGGAAAATTTCCATCTGGAGGCCCTGGTCGACCAAAAGCCTAATTTGGTGACACTGGCGATCTTGAGGCTTGATCCACTTGGAATGTTGCAACCTTGTGCTTGATTCTTGATGTGGGAGTCCTCTTGATCCATTGTGGATATTTTATTGGTTTAGACAAGTTGAAGATCATGTCATTCCTTGATTGATCCTTTGTCTAAGAGCTCTGAGAGAGCTTGAAACCCTAAGTTTGATTGTAGTGGATGCTCACCCATCTTTGGGGAGACTAATGAGGTATGATGGTCCATCCATGTTGTGATGATGATTTTCACAGTGATGGGAAATCTTAGTGGTCAAAATTTGGGGTATGAGAGGCATGCCCAATTGTTTGTTTAAAAATGGCGATCGCGCCGAGGTTTCTGACGGTAATAGGACTTATACAATACACTGAGGCCCAAAATTATTTATTTACAAAGGGATGGGTCTTACACTCTACCAAGAGGCCCATGAGTGTTTTGAAAAAGTTTGCTAGGGTGAAAATACACAAAACCCTAATTTCATCATTTTTTAAAGTAATTATTCAAAGAAAATTAATTAAAATGATAAGGATACCAAATAAGTTTGAATAAACAACTTGTGATTTTTGGTTAAGGTTTAAAAAATTATATTTAACCACAAGATGAATTAAAACTCATTTGGTCTTGATTTTTCAAGGAGAATATTCATTTTTTAAAAGGTTTAAAAACAATAAAAATGAATTTATTTACAAAAATATCAACTATATTAAATAATTTATATAAATCAATTTTTTTGTGGAATAAAATATTTCAACATTTTTGTGATTTTTCAGAAAAAGAATCAACCAAAAATGATTAAAATTGAGAGAGTTATTAATTTTTCAAATCATTTAAAAATAATATGAAATATGATAAAAAGTGGAAAAATGGTAAAAAAGAGGATCTGGGGTGAGGGGGATTCGAACCCCAGACCTCTTGTGTGCAATGCGCGCCTCCTACCACTGAGGTGGTGATACATCCGTGTATCAAAACCACCCATGGATAAATGAGGCATGACTTGTTTTTGGCCTGGCCAAGGCAAGGCAAGGCAAGATTTTGGCCAAAAACGTGAAGCTTGTAACTTTCTCATTTCTCCATGGATTGGGACAAAATTTAGGTCTATCCTGCCTAGAATTTCACAAGGAATCCTATGGTGGTGGTGGTTTTTTCAGATGAGGCTCCTATTTTAAAACCCGATAGTGTTCTTAAAATAGGCCTATAGTTGCATTTTCTATGCTATCTCTTGTTACAGGCATGAATTACATGATGAATTGGTTCAAAAACAACACATATAACATGTATGAGATGTGCATGATCAGTGGACCTCAAAGCAATGCATATTTCAAAGAGTTCAAGTTGTGATGCTTACCTCTTTAGGAGCTTTTTGGGCAATCTGTTAAGTGGTTTGTTCCAGAAACAATTTGATGCTTTGGACACCCTCAAATGATCCCTTAGAAGCTTTTAGAATGGTTGGAATCAACTGGAATCCTCAGGAACAAGTTTGAGCTCTTTCTTGCAAAAGGGGCAAAAGTGGCCAATATAGCAACTCTCTCAAATGGTGTTCAAGATGTGGAGAACTATTTGGGACAGTTCAAGGATGATATTTGGAGTGTGTTTGAGGCTTTATCTGGTTTTGGAAGTGACTGAATCAAGACATGGCTTGAAAAATGCAAAAAAGTCCAATTTTGAGGTTTTGAGAGGGGACTTTGTGACTTTGGTGTTACAGGTCACTTATGAGAGTTTGGATAACTTAGATATGACATATTGGATGTGTTTGGATCATGAGCTATGATGGAAATGCTCTCTAACTCAAAAACTCAGAGTTACCTTGCAAAAGAAGGCATTTTGGCCTAGAGAAAGAGATTTTGAGGAAAACAAGTGTTGTAGTGCTTTGGTGTACTCAAACTGAGCACAAATGAGCTCTATTTATAGTAGATCAAGTTTGTTTTGCAAGCAATAGTGAATGGTAACTGCAGCAACTCATTGTCCAATTGCATCACTTTGGAATCTTAAGTCTCCTCTAGCCATTGACTAGAGGTTAGAGCACATGCCTATGGTCCTTTGGCTCAGAGCTTATCCTTGACTCATTCAGTTGGAAATGGCTCAATTCATGACACCTTGGTGCATCCATTGAATGCTTGAAAACAAAATTGGAGTCTTGGCCTCTTTTAGGCTTTTTAGGGTTTGGCATGCTACTTTGGGAATCTTGGACTTGGGAGGCTGATGGATCAGTGCTTGTCCCTTGGTTGTTCCCCCTTGAGGTGTTCAGATGGATAAGCATGCTTGGAATTGCACAATTTGAGCGAATCGTGCCTTTATGCACAAATCTTCCTTGCCAAGATAGTTTGCAGCAAGGCATGTTGCAGCTGTCATAACTCTTAGCTCAGATGGAGTTTGATGAAGCTCTTGGATATTTTGGAAAGGCCTTATGTGATACAACATATGTGTGAACATAGTTTGTCTTGAAACTTTTTGGATCCAAGTGAAAAATCCTCCTACATTTTGAAAAAAAAGCAAGACAGATTCTGACTTAGTGAAAATTTCACTAAGTGTTGAAAAAAGTGACATTTCATGTTTTCAGCCATTTTGATCACTCCATACCTTAAAATCCATGGAGATTTGGAATGAGGTGTAGTTGACACTTTTGAAGTATGCCATGAGAGCTACAAATCCATCTTTGGATCAGCCAAAATGGTTGCTTGGATCTCAAGTTATGATCCTTGGAAGTTGGCACCCTAGCCATTTTATTTCATAACTTAGAAAAAATCTAAGTTTTTATGGTTACCTCTTTTACAAGTTATCCCACTTTCTTTGATTTTTCTTGATGAATGATGATTCCAATCACACATTAACATCATTTTAGGGTTAAGGAACCATAATTACGAAAAATCTCAAAAAAGTCAAACTTTGACTTTTATGCACAGTTGACTTTTTACCAAATGAATTCCAAACTGTGCGATCCTATATGAAATCAAGTCCCTGCCCTAAATCAAACTTGATGGATATGTTCCATAGGTGTTATGGGATGTATTGAATCATTTCCCAAGCTTTGGGAGCATGTCTGGGTTAAAAGTCAAAGGTACAGTTGACTTTTTCCTCAAAACCCTAATTGTGGTCCAGATGAAGTTGAAACTTGTGGATCAAGCTTCTTGGATCAATCCATTGTTGCAAATGGATCAATGTGGTTTATTAGAGACCCTCAAATCATGTCTTGAGGTCTTGGTTCATGTTTTGTCCCAAAAGTCAACTTAGGGGTGAATTAGGTCAAAAAATCCTAATTCCTGATTTTTGGTGAATGCATCCCCTGAGGTCAAATTGAATTAATGATTGGGTTTATGAGGTCCCTTAGAGTATTTAGGGTTATACTTTGAAGCATTGGCTCATGCCCAGATGAAAATTTCCATCTGGAGGCCCCAGTCTACCAAAACCCTAATTTGGTGACACTGGCGATCTTGAGGCTGGACCCACTTGGAATGCTGCAACCTTGTGCTTGATTCTTGATGTGGGAGTCCCCTTGATCCCTTATGAATGTTTGAGAGGTTAGACGAGTTGAAGATCATATCATTTCTTGATTTATCCTTTGTCTAAAAGCTCTGAGAGGGCTTGAAAACCCTAATCTCGGATTGTAGTGAATGCTCAACAATTCCTGAGGAGATTGATAAGGCATAAAGGTACATCCATATTGTGATGATTGTTTGCACAATGATGGGAATACTGTGGTCAAAATTTGGGGTATGATACCCATTAAAACATATGATCCAATGCCTTCTCCCAACTTTGAGTTCCCGATATTTGAAGCCGAAGAAGAAGGAGATGGAGAAATTCCATATGAGATCTCTCAATTACTAAAAAATGAGGAGAAATCCATTCAACCTTACAAAGAACCGTTGGAAACGGTCAATTTGGGTTCATAAGAAGAGAGAAAAGAAGTTAAAATCGGAGCACTACTCAATTCAACTGTCAAAGAAGGCTTGATAGAACTGCTCAAGGATTTTTTAGATGTGTTTGCTTGGTCCTACCAAGACATGCCAGGGTTGGATACCAACATCGTGGAACATCACTTACCACTGAAACCAGAATGTCCTCCGGTCAAACAAAAATTGAGAAGGACTCACCCTGATATGGCCATCAAAATTAAGGAAGAAGTGCAGAAACAGATCAATGCAGGTTTCCTTGCCACCTCAGAATATCCTCAATGGCTAGCCAACATAGTGCAAGTTCCCAAGAAAGACAGGAAAGTCAAATGTGTGTTGACTACATGAATTTAAACAAAGCAAGTCCAAATGATGATTTTCCCCTACCACGCATTGACATGCTAGTAGACAGCACAACAAAATTCAAAGTATTCTCCTTCATGGATGGATTGTCAGGCTATAATCAAATCAGAATGGCGCCAGGAGACATGGAGAAAACTTTGTTCATCACCCCATGGGGCATCTTTTGTTACAAAGTAATGTCGTTTGGTCTAAAAAATGCAGAAGCAACTTATCAAAGGGCTATGACAACTCTGTTTCACGACATGATGCACAAAGAAATTGAAGTGTACGCCGATGACATGATTGCCAAATCTAAAACAGAATAAGAACATGCAGAAAATTTGTCAAAGTTATTCCAGAGTCAGAGAAAATTCAAACTCTGCTTGAATCCCAATAAATGCACATTCGGTGTTCATTCAGGAAAGCTTTTAGGATTCATTGTCAGCCAAAAAGGAATTGAGGTTGATCTCGACAAAGTCAAGGCCATTCAAGAAATGCCTGCTCCAAAGACTAAAAAACAAGTAAGAGGATTTTTGGGACGTCTGAATTAAATATCGAGATTCATATTCTTCATGACCGCGACATGCGCGCCAATTTTCAAATTACTCAGAAAGAACCAAAGCCGTATATGGATAGAAGATTGCCAAAAGGCTTTCGACAACATCAAAGAATATCTGCTGAATCCACATATTCTGTCTCCTCCAGTGGAAGGAAGACCACTGATCATTTACTTAACAGTCTTGGAAGACTCCATGGGCCGTGTACTTGGCCAACAAGACGAAACAAAAAGAAAAGAGTCTGTCATTTATTACTTGAGCAAGAAGTTCACAGACTGTAAAACTCAATACACTATGCTCAAGAAAACTTGCTACGCTCTAGCTTGGGCAACTAAACGTCTTCGCCAATACATGATTTGTCACACTACTTGGTTAATCTCTGAAATGGATCCGATCAAGTAAGTCTTTGAAAAGCCTGCTTTAACGGGAAGGATCGCCCGTTGGAAAATGTTGTTATCAGAATACGACATCGAGTACCATGCTCAGAAAGCCGTCAAAGGAAGTGTTTTAGCCGATCATCTAGCTCACCAGCCAATTGACAATAGTGAATCAATTAGATTCAATTTCCCAGACGAGGATGTCATGTACCTAAAAATGAAAGATTGCAATGAACCACTACCAAACGAAGGACCAGAACCAGGTTCCCAGTGGGGATTAATATTCGACGAGGTTGTCAACGCTTTTGGAAACGGAATTGGGGCAATCATTGTTACACCTCAGGGTACCCATATTCCTTTCACTGCCAGACTGGCATTCAAGTGTACAAACAATGAGGCCGAATACTAAGCTTGCATCGTGGGTCTCGAAGAAGCTATCAACTTAAGGATAAAGAACTTGGATGTGTATGGAGATTCAACCCTGGTTATAAATCAGATTAAAGGAGAGTGGAACACGTATCAATTGGGATTGATTCCTTACAAAGACTACGCAAGAAGGTTGCTACACTTCTTCAACAAGATTAATTTTCATCACATTCCTCGTGAAGAAAACCACATGGCTAATGCACTAGCTACCCTATCCTCCATGATTAGTATGAATCGATGGAACGACATACCCATGATCGACATAATGTACCTTAATAGGGCCGCTTACATATTTGCATAGGAATCCGTCATCGATGATAAACTGTGGTATCATGATATCAAATGCTTCCTTCAAATACAAGAATACCCGCCTGGGGCATCAAAAAAAGATAGGAAGACTCTCATAAGACTAGCTGGCAAATTCTTCCTGAATAATGATGTACTCTACAAAAGAAACTTTGACATGGTTTTGCTTAGATGCGTGGACAAACACGAAGCAAACATGCTGATGAAAGAGATTCATGAAGGCTTCTTTGGCACTCATTCCAATGGACACACAGTGGCAAGAAAAATTCTGAGAGCGGGATATTATTGGCTGACAATGGAATTTGATTGCTACAAGTACATGAGGAAGTGTCACAAATGTCAGATATACGCCGATAAAATTCACGTACCGCCAACGCATCTCAAAGTTCTTTCTTCTCCATGGCCTTTTTCTATGTGGGGAATTGACATGATTGGCATGATTGAACCCAGAGCTTCAAATGGACATCGGTTCATCCTGGTAGCCATTGATTACTTCACCAAATGGGTTGAAGCAACATCATACACCAATGTGACCAGACAAGTGGTGGTCCAATTTATCAAGAACAATCTCATCTATCTATATAGTGTTCCAAGCCAGATCATTACTGATAATGGATCGAACTTGAACAACAAGATGATGAAAGAATTATGTGCTGAGTTCAAAATTGAACACCATAACTCATCTCCCTACCGGCCTAAGATGAATGAAGCGCTATAAGTAGCTAACAAAAATATCAAGAAGATCATTCAGAAAATGGTTGTAACCTACAAATATTGGCATGAGATGCTGCCATTTGCTCTTCACGGTTATCGCACATCTTTCCGCACTTCAACATGGGCAACCCCTTTCTCTCTAGTATATGGCATGGAAGCAGTGATCCCCATAGAAGTAGAGATACCATCAGTAAGAGTTTTGATGGAAGCCAAGCTAACAGAAGCTGAATGGTGTTAAAGCAGATACGATGAACTGAATTTAGTCGAAGAAAAAGAATAACGGGTTTATGTCATGGTCAGTTATATCAACAAAGGATGAAGAAAATTTTGACAAAAAGGTCCGACCTCGTGTATTGAAGAAAGGCGACCTCGTGCTCAAAAAGATCTAATTATTTCTCATTGATCCCAGGGGCAAATGGACTCCGAATTATGATGGCCCCTATGTTGTTAAGAAAGCCTTTTCAGGAGGTGCCTTGAGACTCGCAACCATGGATGGAGAAGAGTTTACCTACCCCACAAATGTTGATGTAGTCAAGAGATACTTCGCCTAAATAAAATAAAAAAAACGTCTCGTTGGACTGAAAACGTGAAAGGGCGGTCCAGGAAAAAATTAGAGACATAAAAAAAAATCATCCCGATGGATTGAAAACCTGAAAAGACAATCTAGGCAAAAGTTAGGGATTTATGGCAAGTAACTGCATCCGACTAAGATTAGATCCTCAGAAGCAACGTCATCTGTCAAGAAATCCTCAATCAAAAGTCACCTTCAGCAGAAGCTTAGAAATACTCAGAATTCAAAGTTGGTAGAAGGATATTGGTCATTATGTTTAAATGTAACCCTTTTCCCTTTAAATTAGTATTTTCTAAACTTTGTAATACTCCATGGAATCACACATTAGGCTGATTACCATTCTATCAATAAAAATTTGAGCCCTTGTGCCCTTTGTTTGCAATTCTCATTTATTCTGCTTTGCAAAATGACATTTTGATATGATTAACGTTCTTGAAACACAAAAATGAATTTACTTTTGTTTTCAAATTTACTTCTACTTTTAAAATAAAGATGGCAATTTCCTTTTTTATCAATGAACAACGAAGAGGAACATCGACAGCTTCTCCGAAAGAAATCAAACTTCAAAATGCAGAATCAAAATATTCCTTGTGATCAGTATATCCCGAATGGAGGAGAAATTACTCCGCATTTTGTTACTACCAAGAATATAAAAAGACCAGCAGCATGAATTTGTTCCTTAATAGATCAACGATACTTGTTATCCCCCCAGGTGTGGCCGAGTATCCAATTGTACTCATCGTCAGTCCCAATGTCATGTCTGTTTTTTCAGCATAAGCATTTCATACATACATCATGCATGGCAAACTTTTCAAAGTCCAGTTCTCGTCTGACACACCTTTTTAAAAGTCTGGTTCTCGTCTGGCACACTTTTCAAGTCCAATTCGCGTCTGGAAAACTTTTTTAAAGTCTCTTCCTTTCCTTTGGTTCATCCAAAGATCTTTCCTTATTCTTTAGTCCGTCCAGAACCTACCAGCTTGCAACACTGTACCTTAACCAACACTGTTGCATAACATGATATCAAGCATCATGTAGAACATCACATACATGGCATATGCATTAGCATACCTCCCTTTTCCTGATTTATCTTCCAGCATATATTTAGCCAAACTTCAAACACTCTTTACACTTGAAACTCTACTTTTGTTGCCGTCGGCCAAATTTTCGAGCTACTCTTTTATTTAATCCCCTTCTACCTCGAATCATCGAAAAGCTAGCGCAATTCGTACATTCAGGTCCAAGAGGATTAAATAGGGGCAGCTTTCGTAACCCGAAATTTGACCTCCCTTTTTTGCTTTTTGCATAAGCACGAACATTCACATCGCTGGCATATGCATTCACACTTTTTTCTGTGTGTTTCTTGTTGCAGGATTTTTAGGTTTTTTTGCCCGATAATCGCATCCTCACAAAGTCATTACATCATCAAATCAAGCTCAAAATAAAGGTTTCCATGTTTACTCATCAAAACAAGAGGTGGAAAATCGAAACCGGGACTTCAGTATCATTTCCCAAGCAAATTTGGGCAAAATTGGCTGAAGTAACCGGTTACCCTATGGTGAGTAACCGGTTACTCTGTACAAAGTTGCAGTTCCTGCTGCATTTTTTTGGGACAACAGCTGTGTACACTCTTTGGTCTTTGGTTCTACAGTGTTCTTGCAGCATGTGGAATATTCTAGACATCTCTAGACATTTCAAGACTATCCAAGACATTCCAAGTGCATTTATTCCAATGCTTCACTCTAAGTTAAGTGCACCATGTTCCTTGATTTCCAAGCATGTCAACCTTTGGATGATGGGAGCTTACATTGGGATTGTTACCGAGTTGATCCTAACTAATCGAGTTAACCGCTTGACTCGGTGAGTCAAGCCTAACTAACTCCTAGCCTAGTTCCAAACCACCCAAAGCTAAGTCCAAACCAAATTCCAAACCTCTCACACTCCTAAGCTAAACTCTATATAAACAAAGCTCCACCATTTCACAAACTCTCCACAATCATTCACAAAAATTCACACTTTCTTCACTCTTAATTCTCTCATTTCTCTCTGCATTTTTCCGCAACTACTTCATATTCATCTCAATTTTCTTCCCAAACCTCACCATAGCTCTTCTCCATTGAAGATTAATCACTTCTACATTGGAAATTATTATTTCTTGAGCTTAACCTTCATCACATTGCAATTTATACTTGAGTTTCTGGAATTCTATTAGCTTTTGGATTCATCTCAAGTGTTTACTTCAAGATTCAACGGTTCGAATTCGTATTTTGGAGCTTCGTCGCAATTTTCTCGGTTTCGGTACAATTCGGCTCTAATTGAAGATTCCTCTGGTTTTCTTTGTTTATCTTCATCAAGATCACTTTGCAACAATCATCAAGCCAAATCTCCGCTTGTAGGTTGGTAGATCTCACTAATTTTACTGTTTTGAGCATTTTCGTATTATTCGCGATGTAGTTTTGATACTTTATTTGCGTGATTTGACTTTGCATTATTTGATCCATGATCTTGATGTGTTAATTGATTTCACCACTGCTTATTTGTTGTTTTCAAGCTTGATTTTCGTGCACAAATTCATACCTTAGCAATGTGGTGGTTAAATAAGTGATTTAAAGGCTAAAAGTGCTTTTTCAGCAACTGTTTTTGCCACTGTCACAGTGGTAACCGGTTATCATATGGTGATTAACCGGTCACTCAGTGTATTTTACAACAAAAAATGCAATTTGCAAGCAAGTAACCGGTTACCCTATGGTGAGTAACCAGTTACTGCTGTACAGAATGGCCATTTTTTAGTTTTTTCAAGCTTGTTTGACTTCCTTTCTTCCTCTAACTTCCATGGATTGATATGCTTGATATTTGTGGATGTTTTAAGTGTTGTTTAACTTCTGTTTGAAGCATGCTTGTCAACCTTTGATGCTCGATTTTTTTCCTTTATCGATTATTTGCAATTTTGGCAATTTTTGTTCATGAACATCTTGCATTCCTTTTGATCACTTGTTAACATGTTTTGCAATGCATATTAATGGTCATTTGATACTGTTTTGCATCCTCATTTCTTGATCACATTAAGTTTGTTCTTTATTGAGCAAATTTAATCATGCATAATCAATAATACACCCTTGTGCTTTAATGATTTTTCATTCATTTGGAAAATTATTAGCATGTCCCTCCCTTTTGATTAATTAGTCGAAACTCCATTTCGATTATTGATCCTTCCCTTGGAGCTTCTCTCTAGGCTTCCTTTAGAACTTGCTTTCTCTTGGTACCCGGCTGAGTTGGAGTTTCGCGCAACGTGGGAGCACTGTACAACTTGGAGCTGTTGTGTTGTCCGTTTCAACTTCTGCACTACACCCTGTGTGTTAGAAAAGGAATGAGAAGGGAGAATTCCTACTCTCATTCTGACTACTTCAGGTAGGGGACGAATGACCCTATTCTTAGCTTAGTCACCTCTATCTCCAGGCGGTAGTGTACCTTCTTCCCCAGTCGATCCTTGATCACTCCTATCTCTTTCAATCTCTCTCTTTTGATCAATCACCCTTCTTCTTGGTTAAGATCATTGTCCCTTTGGGTAGTAAACTCTGTTTGTTTTAATACCCTCTCTTTTCTTATGGTCGATCATCGTCTTTTGATTCCCTTGAAGAGTCTCGATTCCTTTTACCTTCAGTTAAACACAGTCTTCTTGTTAATACACCAGATCCCCCGTGGAGTTCGCAACCTTCTCTTGGTTCTTATCCCTTTGTTTGGTTAACCACTGCCTGTCAGTTAAAACACTAATTTGACCATCTTCTCAGTTAACCGCAGTCTGCCTGTTAAAATACTGAGTCTTTCGGGTTAATCACCTTCTCTTGGTTAATCACCCATTTTTTTCAGTTAACCATAGTCTGTCTGTTAAAATACTGAGTCTTTTGAGTTAATCACCTTCTCTTGGTTAATCACTCATTTCCTTCTCGGTTAATCACAATCCTTCTGTTAAAACCGAATCCCCAGCAGTTGGCAACCTTTTCTTGGTTCGAATACTTGCACTCTTGGGTTAGTAACCTTCTTTTGGTTCCAATACCCTTTCCGTTGGCCAAGTACCGTTTGTTCGGTCAGTACCAACATCCCCGGTGGGTCACAACCTTTGCTTGGTTCCACACCCGTCCTTTGGGTTACAACCTTCATTCGGTTCTACATCCGTTCTTTTGGTTGATCACATTCTATCTGTTAAAACCTTTTCCCCACATGGTCCTACTCTCTCTCTCTTCGGTTAACCACTGCCAGTAAGTTGCTACATCGAACCCCTTTTCTTTTGGTTTCAACACCATCACCTTTGTTTGTTCCTCAGTAGGGTCGCTACCTTCTGGTCCCCAGCACAATCCTTTGTTCTCTTACCTCCCCAGTGGAGTCCTTTCTATTCCTTTTGCTCTTTTACCTTCTTGGTTTCGACATCATTCTTACATGTTATCCTCAGCACAGTTATTTTCTTTTCCTCTGCACTCATTTCTTGGTTTTAACACCAATTCTTTTGCATCCCCAAGGGATCTTTCTCCTCCTCTTTTGCTCTTGGTTTTGACACCATTTTCCTTTCCTTGTCCTTTTCTGTCTTAGTTCCACGAACTATGGAAGCTTTGATTCTGCATTCTTTCGAATGTCAGATACGTAGGCACGAGATCGCGATGATCTTGGCGAGAACACTTCCACCCTTTCTTCTTCCTTTCCCCTTTCTTTTCACTGGTTCCACGAACTACGGAAGCTCTGATTCTGCATTCTTTCGAATGTCAGATACGTAGGCACGAAATCGCGATGATCTTGGCGAGCACACTTCCACCCTTTCTTCTTCCTTTCCCCTTTCTTTTCCCTGGTTCCACGAACTACGGAAGCTCTGATTCTGCATTCATTCGAATGTATGATACGTAGGCACGAGATCGCGATGATCTTGGCGAGCACACTTCCACACTTCCACCCTTTCTTCTTCCTTTCCTTTTTCTTTTCCCTGGTTCCCATGAACTACGGAGCTCTGATTTCCTCATTGCACTATGAGGGTACATATGCGAGGGCCCCAATCCTTCGCGAGCATTTTCTTTCTTTCATTCTTTCTTTCTTGCTTTTCTCCTCACTCTCCTTCTTTTAGCTAGAAGCCTTTAGATAGATAACCCATCCAAGCCTAGAAGAAAGCGAAAAGGTTCCCGTTGAGTACGACGAATGCGTTAGGTGCTAGTACCTTCCTTTCGAATAACCGACCCCCATTCCCGTTTTTCTTCTCCATGGGTTTTAACAATATTTTCCCTGTCCTTTTGGACTAAATAAAGTTCGGTGGCGACTCTGTTGTTATCTTTGAGTGTGTGATTCACTTAGGTATAAACTAGCCATCTTCAGATACGATATTCAATACTTTCTTTTGATTTACTCAACATCACAGCCTCAGCCCAAAACACCTTCTTTAACCCAGCAATAGTCAACATGCATCTAACTCTTTCCAAAATAGTTCGATTGAACCTTTCTGCCAAACCATTTTGTTGTGGAGTACCTACAGTAGCTTTGTGCCTTGAAATACCTGAGGTTGCACAAAAATTGTCGAACGCCTCATTGGAAAATTCAAGGCCATTCTCGGTTCTCAACCTCTTGACCTTTCTGCCAGTCTGATTTTCAACCAGAGTCTCCCAACCTTTGAAATTCTCAAAAGTTTCATCCTTAGTCTTCTGGATGAATACCCATAACATTCTGGAATAATCATCGACTATGGATAGAAAATACCTTGCTCCTGAATGTGATGGACACCTTGCAGGACCCCAAATATCAGCATGGATGTAATCAAGGGATCCATTAGATTTTTGTTTGCCTTTGTTGAACTTCATTCTGCAAGATTTTCCAAGTACACAGGGTTCAAAAAATTTTAGCTTTTTCGACTTTTTCTCCTCCAAGCAGATTTTGTTTCCTCAATTCGAACAGGCCCCATTCACTGATATTGCCCAATCTCATGTGCCAAATTTCTGTCTTCGACAAAGGTCTCGTGGATGCAACATTTGTCGAACCACTTACAACTTCAGCTTAAGGGTATACAAGCCTTGTTTCTTCACGCCTATCAAGGCTTTCTTCGACCCCTTTATGACTCTTAGGATACTTTTCTCTCCTTGAAATACATATCACTTCATGTCGAATTCACCAAGAGAAATCAAATTTCTCTTCAAGTCAGGTACATACCCAACTTCAGTCAATAACCTTATTGACTCGTCATGGAGCTTGAATCTCACGGATCCAATACCTGCAATTTTGTAAGTTTTGTTGTTTTCCAGCAACACTAATCCAATATCTTGATCACATAGCTCTTCGAACACTTCTCTCTTTGGAGTCATGTTCCAATGCAACCTAAATCGATAATCCACTCTTTTCTCGAGCCGCCGCTTGAAACCACAAGAACATCAAATGAGTCGAAGTCATTTTGAACAATGGTTGCGTTGCCATTATCCTGACCTCCACGATCTTTCAGGCGTTTAGGGCACACCTTTCTTGTGTGACCCTCCTTCTTACAGTGATAGCATCAAATACCAGATGTCTCGCCACTATAAGACTTCTGCTTACTTTTACCTTTCGTCTTGTCAAACTTACCATCCTTTCGCAAGAATTTTCCCCTAACTACCAACCCTTCACCAACTGTTGAAGGTTTATGCCCCTTTTGTTCGTTCAAGTCCTTAGAATACAAGGTTGATTGAACTTCTTCAAAGCTCAGGGACTCCCTTCCATACAGGAGAGTTTCTTTGAAGTTAGCATGTGTTCTGTGCAAAGCGCACAACAACAACAGTGCTTGATCTTCATCATCGATCTTCACATTAATATTTTCAAGATCAAGAATCAGCTTGTTGAACATATCCAACTGCTCAGCCAACACTTTTTTTCACTCATCTTGAATGAATACAATGCTTGCTTCAGGTAGAGTCGATTCACCAGAGATTTGGTCATGTACAAACTTTCAAGTTTCAACCATAACCCCGATGTCGTAGTCTTCTTTGATACCTGTCAGAGAACCTTATCACCAAGGCTCAACAATATTGCGTTGTGTGCTTTCTCCATCATGGCCGTCTTTTCAGTTTCTGTTAACGCAACGTTCATGGCTGCCTCTCCCTTCAACGCTTCCAAACAACCCTGCGGAACCAGTAGGGATTTCATATTCAAGTGCCATATACCGAAATTGTTCAATCCGGTGAGCTTTTCAATCTCATACTTTGTTGAAGGCATCTTCCTCCATGCTCACCGCACCAACTTGTTCTGAATTAGATGCCTTGAAACAAAATATAACTGGTTTCTTTATGATCAAGACACACACAAGGGTTAGGGTTAAAGGAAACACAAACAAGAACAACAACAAGGATTGGTTATAACTCATATTCTTTACTTTCTCTTTGAGTCAGATTAAAAGTACTCAAGAATAACAAATAACCCTCTCACCCTAATTAGGTTTTTCCATGCTTAAGATGAGAGACTAGTATGCTATTTATAATAAACCTAACATACTACACTAATGGGTTTTAACAATTACCCATTACAAGCTAACTTAGGGTACAAGCTAACTTAAACAATTGGATTTTTAACTCAAGGCCCAAATTCGACAACTACATACTAGAACACATTCGACTACAACATGTATGTCTTCGACAATAGCATGTGAGCAGACTTTGACGACATGTTAAACTAGAGTTCGATCCAATATCAGACAATTTAAAAGAAGTTAAAATAAATATTAAATATTTTAAATTAATTAATGGTTGTAATAAATTGACAGTATAAAATTTATTTCAATCAAAATTTTCAGAAGATAGTAATTTCATGTATCAACCATGCTTATATCTTGAATTCGACAATTTTTATTTATTAATAGGGATAAAAGTTTTTAAGAGTTGATTTTAATGTTTCACTAAAGCTAGAGAAATCTATAAAGTTTAAACACAATATTATAAGGATGTTTAACATATTCCAACTATTATATTCTTCAGGTAGGAGTGGGAATAAGTCGGACCGAAATAGACCTTGTCAAGTCTGAGTCTGATTTATGAAAAAATTTAAAGTCTAAATCTGACATGTAATCTAGTTTTTTTAAATGTCTGATTGATCTATTAGTCTACTTAAAAGTCTATTTTATTTGAACATTTATAAATAACCAATTTAACTAATGATAAATAGGCTAATTAATAAATTAAAAGATCAATGAGACTAAATATTTTTATTAACTCATTCGAGTTTATCTATTAGCATAAATTGTGATACTATTTATTTGAGAAAACTTATTAATATAATTTATGATAACAATTTATGACATTGTTCATGAGGGGTTTTCAACTTATTTTCATAAGTTATTCAAGATAACTAAACATTATTTTCGTAATTTAATTGCAAATATAAAATATAATTTAATATACAAATAATAATAATAATAATAATAATAAAATTAATTATATTTATTTAAATATGCCTCCTTTTTTTTATTTGTTACCTAACCTTTTTAATTATATAGGCTTATAAATATTGAAATTCTGGCCTATGCAGACAGCAGATGTCCTAACACATGTCAAGACATTGTGTTTCATAATCTTTTAAACTCAGAGGCACAATAGCAGACTGATACCTTGAATATCAGAACTGCACACTCACAGATGTCACGACATCTAATCCAACATGTCAGTCAAGAACATTAACAAAACTATAAATTGCAGAATGTTAAATAAGACTGTAATTGTTAACCCAGTTCAGTGCAATTCACCTACATCTGGGGGATACCAATCCAGAATGAAGACTTCACTATCTGTAGAACTGTTACAAAGCTAAACTCCCCCATTTACAACTTTTTGCCTAACATCTACCCAATGAACATCTTTGCCAAGGCTAAACTCAAACGTTTGCATCCCTGGTATGAGATACCCCACTCACATCCTAATCACAACTTGTGATACCTCTGTCTTCTGCCAATACAGAACCAGTCGCAGTTTCTTGACCTCTAAGTTATCTTGGACTTACTTCAAAGCTTCATCCAAGAACAATACAACTACCATTACCTACAGGCTTCTGGTTGTATCCCTGTACCTATGCCTTCCACTCTGCATCCCATATTACAGAGTGGAAAGTTACAACTCCTAAGAGAGCCAACGACATTCAAACCCTAAACCATTATTGTACTAAAAGAATAGTTTATAAAGTTACAAGTGATACAAAGGTACAGTCGGTCTAACTAAACCCTAGACCTAAGTCTACTATTTATAGTCTTCTGCTGTCTTGGGCTTTCCATCTCCTTGATCCACTCCTGCGATTGCTCCTTGAATCTTGCAGCATATATAAAACAGATTTAAATCAATCTGTTATAAAAGTCCAGGATGTCGAGTCTGCATGCTGGGACATCTCATTCGACATCTTATCTTCTGCAGAAATATTCAGATTGATCTTCATGTTGACGCTTCTTTTTCAGCATTTATGTTTTACCAAAATTTGTCCAAAACACAAGAGCATTCAATCTCCCCCTTTTTGGCAAATTTTGGCTAAAACCACCTTTGCAAACCACATCCAGCTCCCCCTCAAGAAAACAACCAAGGAACACTACTACTACTTACTTATCTCCCTTTTTAGCCATAATATGACAAACCAAGCAACTATGCATTAGGGGCAATCAATCAAGCAGACAGTAGCAGAACAGCAGAAGCAGCAACAATTAGACATTATCTACCAGAAACTTCTGTATTGATCAATAACTTCACAGTTTTGTGATCACAGTCTGCAGAGAAAAATAAATTCCCCCAGACTCAACCAGTGATTCTTACGCATCTAATAAGAACCATGTAACTTGCACTGCCAAGTCTCCCCCAACTTGCAACAATATAAGAATGTCAAGACATCCTTCTTGACATCTCATCCTCCCAGGATGAACACATAATCACAGCTTGCTTGACGCACAATACAAACTAGAATTCCAACTGCACCTTACTAGAAAAACATCTTAGATCAAGGAGCAACTCCCCCTATCTAAGGTAACCAGTACTCCTCCACAGAACACCTAGCTAATGAATGGAAAACATAAGATGCATCTTCATATCTTCAATAGCGCGCCCTCAGTTTAAGCCACCTGCAAAACACAATAATCAACTCTCTTATTGCTTCTTCTAACAAGAGTCAATAATCACTCACACATGAAGTCCCATCATGCTATCGTGAGGTCACATATGGATCGACATCCTCCATTAGTAAGAAACTCTTGGATTAAGATCAAAGTCCCATTGATCCCCCTCTTCCTGCAACCATCTACACACCATACGAACTCCACCTGAATTCTCTTGTATAGACCTCTAGCTGCTTAAGATAAAATCCAATTGGCCTGGAATGTAGCACACTCCCCAAAGAGATACCATACCTCTTAGTTTGTTATCTTTCATCGGTGTCAAATACCGGATACATGCTTTAGAAAAGCATGACTTGCCAAATAGGGGCGGTATCCCCTCCACAAGCTTTTCATCTGACCTTAGCAAGGCCATCCAATAGATAATCACCCAACCATCCAAAGACAGTCATTCCTTATCATTCTCCCGTATGATAATCTGGAATACTTCTAATCAGTTAATGAATATCTATATTCAGACTTCCAAGCAATCAACCCATGATCTACTTCAGTCTTCTCTATATTATCCTTCCAAGGCAGACCCTCTACTCCATCATTCTCCCGTATGATAAGATAGACGCTCCTTAGACACAATGTAGGCAATAAGCTCCTAAACCAGAGCATAAGAATCCTCCTCCAAGGATAACCAACCCAGATAATGTCCTAACACCAAGTTAAAACATCTTCCACATACCAAGACACCACACATAGTAGTTCTTGATATGCTCCACCACTGGACTTACTATAGCATAGTAATCCAAAACTGAAGATCTCCAGAAAACACTGCGCCACTAGCTTGAATAAGAACTCAAGAAAGAGAGAAATAAACTCCCATCCACCAAAGAAGGTATGCTTCCATCCTCAACCCATAACTTCTGCCACAAGCTCCCAGAGAACCAGAACCTTAAATTTCAACTAACTACTCTTCTATAAAAGAGCAATCAGTTTCAAGCATCCTGCTTGAACGCACATTATGAAACCAATCAAATTCCACCTTTTGATTGACCTCACTCATCCTCAGAACTCCCACAAGATACCCTGATCTACTAATGAAACCAGATCTTCAAGTCACATAAACTACTTGCCCTATAGCAAGACACCTTGGATCCACCAAGCCTCTTAGTCATGTAACGTCTTCCCATCCACAGATCCCGCAAACTGTATGAGATAGACCTTTTTGAAGTATCCATAACTTTCATTCTCCTGTAGATCACCTTATCTTAAGCTAATGTGCCACATTACCAGCTGAGACTTCTGATGTTAAGCTAGATGTCAAAACATTATGACATCCAACTGTTGAATTCAGCTCCTCCTTCTGCCACATAGAAGAACCTCCTCCCTTTGCAGAAACAGATTTCCATGCTCTCACAGACTTGATTCGACAACTAAGTTTTGAGTAGACAACCTCCATTCTGCTTTGAAACTCCAAAGACTTCAAACCTGCCACGTCTGAATCTTCAGAAAATAAGTAGTCCAAGACTACCCCATAGCCATAGTAAAGAATGCCACTTCCCTTAGTAGAGCCGTCAGTAGAAAGCCAGAGATAACTGCCACTTATCCTCGACCTTCACAACCAGAGCAAACACTATGCTCCAAATCACCTAGATCAGAAACAAACTGACCCAAGCTGTAACCATCAATATTATGATGTCTTCATAGTCTTCCATCTCCATCTTCAACAGCATCACCATCTGGACAAGTCATTCACAATACTTTCCAGGAAACAGGTGTTAAGCCAATAACCCAGGTCAACACCTAGGAGACTTTTGAGCGAATGCAGAACCCCTCCCATGATTCTCTAAGCCTCTGATGAAAAGATGTTAGAACATCTGACAGAACATCCTCAATCTTGACTTTCAAGGATAATCAATTAAATACTTGTGGATTCCACAAATAGCAATTGATCTTAAATCCTTGTGCAATAAACCTTATCCAAATCCAGCATATTCTGAATATCCTAAGATATTCCTCATCATGCTATCTTCTTCAGTTTGTGCAAGTTGTTAAGATATCAAGGCTGCTCCCTTGACTTAAGCTCTTAAGATTCTCTCTAAACGAATCCTAATTGCCTCAACTTTGTGAACTCATTCTTAGGGTTGAAAGTATGAGTTTTTCCTTGCACGTTTTTGTGAATGGTGAAAATAAATCACCTCCACGGTCATCACTTTGTGTCTCAAGGAAACACCTTCTAGTCAGAAGAGTAACTAGAAGACTCCAGATACACGACATAGATGTCTTTATGAGTGGACTTGAGAGAATTCTCAAGTATCTTTGACAACCTAGCCATTCAAACATCTATCAAACTCCTAGAGCAAGAACCTGATAAACTTTACACCTCAACACATCTCCTCTTCAACTGACCCAAGTTGTACCAAGAAACAAGCTTCCAAGTACCAAGTCATCATACTAGATATTTGACCACAACTTCCTTCACTCTATCGCTCCCGACTCTGGAATAAAAGAATTCAGATACCTTTAAGATTATAGAGGTCAACTATTGAGGCCTTCCACCAACTGTCTTGAGTAACAACTCCAGAATCCCATAATTCTAGAGCTCTTCCATCAGAAACACATGCAGTGGAACCACCAAGGAACAGATCATGCTTGCCCTAATAAGATGTCATAACATCTTATAAGACACACCAACAAGAGAAATAGCCACTTCTCCTGTAGTTGTTGTAGAATCTCCTCAGTAACATGAACAACCTCCGGGTTGCTCCCTTTGATCCAAAACATCCATCTCATCCATTAATACCCTTGAGTATGTCTGAGTTGATTAATCTGATCTCCAAAACTCCTCCTCGTTTAAACGCTAGAAAGTATCTCCCAAAGATCTCATCCAGAACCAGACAGAATGGCTGCTCTGATGCCAATTGAAATTCTGGCCTATGCAGACAACCGATGTCCTAACACATGTCAAGACATTGTGCTGCATAATCTTTTAAACTCAGAGGCACAATAGCAGACTGATACCTTGAATATCAGAACTGCACACTCACAGATGTCACGACATCTGATCCAACATGTCAGTCAAGAACATTAACAAAACTGTAAATTGCAGAATGTTACATAAGACAGTAATTATTAACCCAGTTCGGTACAATTCACCTACATCTGGGGGATACCAATCCAGGATGAAGACTTCAATATCTGTAGAACTGTTACAAATCTAAACTCCCTCGTTTACAACTTTATACCTAACATCTACCGAATGAACATCTTTGCCAAGGCTAAACTCAAACATTTACAACCCTGATATGAGATACCCCACTCACATCCTAATCACAACTTATGATACCTTTGTCTTCTACCAATACAGAACCAGTCGCGGTTTCTTGACCTCTAAGTTATCTTGGACTTACTTCAAAGCTTCGTCCAAGAACAATACAAAAACCATTACCTATAGGTTTCTGGTTGTGTCCATGTACCTATGCCTT
Organism: Lathyrus tuberosus; assembly: GCA_022829125.1. Classification (NCBI taxonomy): domain Eukaryota; kingdom Viridiplantae; phylum Streptophyta; class Magnoliopsida; order Fabales; family Fabaceae; genus Lathyrus; species Lathyrus tuberosus. The sequence goes on along the minus strand of JALAZF010000483.1, from coordinate 4,388,277 downwards.
CCACTCTGCATCCCATATTACAGAGTGGAAACTTATAACTCCTAAGAGAGCCAACGACTCTCAAACCCTAAACCTTTATTTTACTAAAAGAATAGGTTACAAAGTTACAAGTGATACAAAGGTACAGTCGGTCTAACTAAACCCTAGACCTAAGTCTACTATTTATAATCTTCTGCTGTCTTGGGCTTTCCATCTCCTTGATCCACTCCTGCGGTTGCTCCTTGAATCTTGCAGCATATATAAAACAGATTTAAATCAATCTGTTATAACAGTCCAGGATGTCGAGTCTGCATAATGGGACATCTCATTCGACATCTTATCTTCTGCAGAAATATTCAGCTTGATCTTCATGTTGACGCTTCTTTTTCAGCATTTATGTTTTACCAAAATTTGTCCAAAACACAAGAGCTTTCAAATATAAAAATAAGTTTAAACATTTTTATTTAAAACAAATTAACCTGACCTGAATCTATGTAAACTAGATCGTAGACCTCTATTAATTAGTTAACATATTTCCACAAAAAAGATTCAAATTCCCTTTATAAAATATAGATATTAATTGGATCCATCTTTATTGCCTTATTCACTGAGGTTTTTAATTGTACACTCTTCCCAAAACTATAATTATAATAACCCCATTAATATATATCACATCAAATTCTTATCTTTCCGTAATATCATACTATTTGTTTAGATGATTTCAACCAACAACAATTAAATTAAATGTTAACTATGACTTATACAAAAACCAATCATATTAAAAATTACATAAATTTTGACTTATACGATGTAATATTGTTATGTATGAGTTTTTAGATTCTTTATAAATTATTAGTTGTCTTTTGTGTTAGAAAATAAAAAAGTGTAAAAAAAAATGGTATGAAAATTTATTAATTGTCGGAACACGCATTCTCGTTTTTGACAACTGTATTTGAAGCGGTTTTTAGGATTGTATGTCCCATAGTAAAACCTTTAATCCGCAGTCCCACCAATGGAGAAATTTTAATCTAAGTCCACACATGCATGTTTTCCTCCTTCCCAACCATACACCAGAACATTTATAAACCTAAGTGTCGATCTCATATCCCGTGCTAAATCAAAAAATTCATGGATGCCTCTTTTTTCATAGATACTTTAGTTTGCCAAAATATATAAAATAGGACATCCTTAACAAAGTCATGTCGATATTTAAAGCCTATAAGCTCCTTAAAATGAATCTTCTGTTCTACAAATGTATCTGATCGGTGGTTTTTATGCTTTCATTTTCTGTTAATTTTCGTTAATCTTGTCATATTTTTATTCGCATTTTATTTCCGTTTACCGTATTTTATGCTTGGTTGTGTTGTTTTAATGTTTTTAGGGTTAAATAAGTATTCAAGAAGGATGTCGGCAGAAAGCTGGAAGAATCGTGAAGAATCGGGAAGGAAAACCCATGGAGACAGTGGTCTGCTACGGCCACCCGTAGCACGTGCTACTGGCCGTACCAGCCAGAGCTCCAAATTCCTTCAATGTGCAAACCAACTCTAGTGGCCTGCTACGGGCACCCGTAGCATAGGCTACTGCCCATAGCAGACACTACGGGCACCCGTAGCACATTCTACTGGCCGCGTCAGACAGACGAGGAGATTTTATTTCTTTTCTTTTTCGGAGAGATTTGGCATTGATTGTTGATTTGGCTATTGTGAGACATTATTTTATTGGGAAATTAAATGGGATTCATTAGAGGAATAAAAAATAAGGGGAAATCTTTTCTATTTAAGTGGTTTTTGGGATCTTATTTTGGGACTTCTTCTGGGAACGGGAAAAAATATTGTAGAGAGAAATATTGGAGAAGATGTGGTGCGAAGGAGATTTTCATGAACGGAAGTGATTGAAGATCAAATTTCATCATAATTCTTGTAATGTTTACTCTTTATGTTTTGTTTTCTTTGAATATTATGAGTAGCTAAACCCCCCAAGGCTAGGGGGTGTCCCTGATTTGGATCTGTAATGACTCTGATATTATTATTGCAATAACAATCTCTTTTTTTCATAATTGATTTAATCTTTTGATGTTCGTAATGCTTGCCCTGTCGGACAAACGGGTTTGATTTATGGTTAACGATTAGGCTGGACCACCGTTGTTAATGCTTTGCTTTAGATTATTCTTTAGTATATATCACCTAGGACTAGGGATACCTTATAGAAACCGTAATATTCTTGATATTGGAATGCTTAATTTCATCTTTAATTCTCTATGGACATAGGAATTAGGTTGACGATTAAAGGTTTTCTCACTAAGGACTTAGGAGTAAAACACCATAAAGAACCGGTAATTAATAAGTTAAAATAAGTTGTTGCAGTGGTAGTTCAGAGTTGTTGATGATCCAATCGCACACCTTCCCTAGCATACTACTCATATCTGTTTTAACCGTTCCCGTACTTTCTTTATTTTATTCGCAATTATTTTTATAATTAAACCAAACAATTCCTAAACCCCAAAAGCTTTTGTTTAACTAAAGTAAAACCCAAACTCTATATCGTCGAGCAGTCCTTGAGATCGACATTCGGAGAAATTCCCTTTTATTACTACATTTGTAGATTAGTACACTTGCTAATTTACCAATCAAGTTTTTGGTGCCGTTGCCGGGGACTGCCAAAGAGCATAGCGAAGTATGGAAGTTTCCAGGGGCGGTTTAAAATTCTTCAAGGTTAAGTAAGCTGACTTTGCATAGCGACCAAAACTTCACATAGTGAAAGTCCCTCATCTCAACCAGTATAAAAAGAGTACAACAGAAGCATTGGAGATAATCACATTAGAAAATTACTTTGTAATAGAGAATTATGATATAGTTTTAGTAAGGAGAAGAGAGTGGAGAGAATCGAGATGGGTTCGCATCCAGAATTGAGAGATCATCCTTGATGAAAATTCATCTCCAATTCTTCCTTTTTGTGCAAGCTACCATGACAATGGATAGCTAACTCTTCTCTTGTTAGGATTTGAAGGAAACTACCGTAATCGTATGTATTATTATTGATTCCTTCTTTAATGAAATTTTGTTATTCATGATTATCGATTAAATCTTTGTTTTGTCATTCTAAACCTATGAATACGAATTTTGATTGAAAAATACATTTGTATTAAAGTTAAAGATTATAATCGATTAAACATTTGGTTCTAGACATAGAACTAAGGGTTTAACTTTCATAAACGATATTTTGTTCTTAATGTGATTGTTTAGTTTAATTGATTGAGAAATCATCGGTTAAACTAAATCAATTGAAATCTTAACAAGCATATAGACATATATGCTGTTGTGAATGAATTAATGAAGATAAGATGGAAAACAAGTTTCTTTAAAGAAGTATCAACCAAAATCATACGTGCACGGTAGTGGAATTTCAATCCTGATAAGTTTTCTATCCTTTAAACTTTACTTTAACAAGTTTTGATTTTATATTCTGTTACTTTAAAAGAAAACCAATTTACAAACTTCAATTAAAAAAGATAACAATTGTCTTAACGTTGGTCATATCGCGTCGGTCTCTGTGGATACGATATTCAATACTTTCTTTTAATTTACTCAACAACACAGCCTCAGCCCAAAACACATTCTTTAACCCATCACTAGTCAACATGCATCTAACTCTTTCCAAAATAGTTTAATTGAACCTTTCCACCAAACCATTTTGTTGTGGAGTACCTGCAGTAGTTTTGTGCCTTGAAATACCTGAGGCAGCACAAAAACGGTCGAACGCCTCATTGCAAAATTCAAGGCCATTGTCGATTCTCAACCTCTTAACCTTTCTGCCAGTCTGATTTTCGACCAGAGTCTTCAAATCTTTGAAATTCTCAAAAGTGTCATCCTTAGTCTTCTGGACGAATACCCATAACTTTCTGGAATAATCGTCGACTATGGATAGAAAATACCTTGCTTCTAAATGTGATGGACACCTTGCAGGCCCCCAAAGATCAGCATGGATGTAATCAAGGGATCCATTAGTTCTTTGTTTGCCTTTGTTGAACTTCACTCTGCAAGATTTTCCAAGTACACAGGGTTCACAAAATTTTAGGTTTTCGACTTTGTCTCCTCCAAGCAGATTTTGTTTCCTTAATTCGACCATACCCCTTTCACTGACATGGCCCAATCTCATGTGCTAAATTTATGTCTTCGACAAAGGTCTCGTGGATGCAACACTTGTCGAACCACTTACAACTTTAGCCTTAAGGGTATACAAGCCTTGTTTCTTCATGCCTCTCAAGGCTTCCTTCGACCCCTTCATGACTCTTAGGATACTTTTCTCTCCTTGAAAAACAAATCCATTCATGTCGAATTCACCAAGAGAAATCAAATTTCTCTTCAAGTCAGGTACATACCTAATTACAGTCAATAACCTTATTGACTCATCATGGAGCTTGAAGCTTTGTTATCAGGTACATACCTTCTCTTGCAAGCTTTGTTGTTTCCCGACAACACTAATCCACCATCTTGATCACATAGCTCCTCGAACATTTCTCTGTTTGGAGTCATGTGCCAAGTGCAACCTGAATCCATAATCCACTCTTTTCTTGAGTCGCCGCTTGAAACCACAAGAACATCAAATGAGTCGAAGTCATATTAAACAATGGTTGCATTGCCATTATCCTGACCTCCATGATTTTTAGGCATTTAGGGCACACCTTTCTTGTGTGACCCTTCTTCTTACAGTGATAACATCGAATACCAAGTGCCTCACCACTATAAGACTTCTGCTTACTTTTACCTTTCTTCTTGTTGAACTTACCATCCTTGTGAGGGCAAGGTGTCTTAACACTTAGTCTTTATTTTAATGATGCCAAAAATGTACTAGCTCGTAGTGTGTAATTTGGGCGGTATCATCGCATATACTCGGCATCCGTATTTCACAATTCTTAAATATTCCATAATCATGTGTCCAAACATATAGGAAGAGTCTCATATATCTCTTATATATGTGTGATCACATTGTGAGTCATAGGTATGCATTAACATAGCCTATGTAGAAGAAAATATGGTCAAAAACTGAGTTTTGCAAGTTTTCGTAGTTTGAGTCGACTCAAACTATGTTTTAGTTGACTCATGAAAGTTAATTTTCATTTCATGTCTCACGGGTCAGCTCACGTCACCATCCGGTCGACTCATACTGATGACTTTTGTATTTGTAATTTTTCATCAGGCTTGCGTCGACGCATGGCCCTGTGGCGGTCAACGCAAAGCTTCCTAACTTGCATAGTCTTGCTCGTGAGTCAGTACAGGCTGGCCCTCATGAGTCTTTGGTCTACTCTTCACTGGATTGCTGCAATTTTTCTGATTTCTCTAAGTTTTCAAATGCTGTTATTATTGTTAGTTAGTCATAGCATCATATATATGAATTGGACCTCATTTTTACATAATAACAAGAAAAAGTGGAAGATATACACTGAAAGTTTTCTCTCATCTTCTTCATCCTCATTCTTGCATTTTCTCAACAATTACACATAATAATTTTTGTTGATCTCTTGCATCATTGAGGTAATAACGTCCAAACATAGGAGTGTGTATCTTGTTTGGGGTGAATTTTTCAATGGGTTTTTGCTTGGATAAAACCACTAGGGTTTTGCCCTCTAAGATCAATTGGATTTGGGTTTTTTTGGGACAAATCATTGCTACATTGAATTCAGTCGAGCGAAGGTGATTGAAGAATAGAGGGTTCATTCAATCTAGTAGTGTTAATCGGAGGATTATGCAAGAAAGGTTTGGGATCGAACTGTGTGTGATTGAAATCATCCGAGCGAAGGTGATTGAAGACCGATGTGTTCATTCAATCTAGTAGCGGTAAATGGAGGTTTATTCAACACGTTCGAGGCACTTGATTCGACTCGAATCAAGGGGAGAGAAGACATAGTAACAGCATCAAAGAGGTTTCTTGAGTGTGTGATGGCTAAGGCTTTTCTTGTAAAAACAATTTGCAACAAGATTATAGATATCTCAATTCTAGATTTAGAATTGGGGGCAGACTTACCCGAAGCGAGGACGAAAGGGGAACTGCCTAAACAAATTTGGTGTTGTTCTCTCTTTACCTATCTCTTGAATTTTTGAATTGTTTACATTTGTGAATATCCAATTGATCGATAAAATTCTGTTATAGTGTAGTGCTGAAAATCTGGTTTGAAAACATTGTACAATCACTTTGATTGTGCATAGAAAAACTCTGCACTACATTTACATAGAAGTTGTCACTTGGAGTGTTTAGCACACCAAGTGCTGAATAAATTGAATGCTCACAAAGTGTTTGTTAAATTGTCAATTTGGTTTATTTTTTAATTGGTCATTGGAAATTGCACAACATTATGTGCAGTCAAGTAGATTCATTAATAATAAAGTTTGTGATTCGATTTTCTCATTGAGCCTATCACTCCATTTAGCTTACGCATATCCGGTCCTTTCGGTAACCAGTTCCTTTAGACGATATAGTCCTCGGCCGCTTTCGCAAACATTTTTAAAAATAAAATTTAAGCGCCGACTCTCCATTAAAAAGTAGTGATTTATTCAATCCCCTTCAAGATCAATTGTTGTCGTCTAACAAGTGGTATCAGGAGCACCGGTTAATCTAGTGCTTCAAGTATAACTTTTTAGCAAATGGAAAACGAACCGAAAGGGGCTTACAATAGAGCATTGGTTTTTAACGGTGATAACTATAGTTACTGGAAGGATTGTATGCATGTGCATATCAATTCTATTGATAGGAAGGTATGGAGCGTTATACAAAATGGTCCCATGGAAATTACCATGACCAATGCGAATAACGTGGTAGTACCTAAGTGTCATACCCCAAATTTTGACCACTAAGATTCCCATCATTGTGCAAATCATCATCACAATATGGGTGTATCATTATGCCTCATTAGTCTCCCCAAAGATGGGTGAACACTTACTACAGTCAAAATTAGGGTTTTAAGCCCTCTATGAGTTCTTAGACAAAGGATCAATCAAGGAATGACATGATCTCCAACTTGTCTAAACCTCTCAAACATCCACAATAGATCAAAAGGACTCCCACTTCAAGGATTAAGCACAAGGTTGCTCCCTTCTAGGTGGATCAAGCCTCGAGATCGCCAGTGTCACTAAATTAGGGTTTTGGTCGACTAGGGCCTCCAGATGGAAATTTTCCTCTGGGCATGAGCCAATACTTCAAAACATAACCTAATATGCTCCATGGAACCTCATGACCCCAATCATCAAGTCAATTTTGCCTCAGGGGATGCAGTCATAAAAAAAATCAGGAATTAGGGTTCCTTGACCTAATTCACCCCTAAGTTGACTTTTGGGACAAATCATGCGCCAAGACCTCAAGAGAGGATTTGAGGGTCCCTAGTACACCACATTGGTCCATTTGTAACAATGGATTGATCCAAGAAGCTTAAGCAACAAGTCTCAAATTCATCAGAACCACAATTAGGGTTTCGCGGAAAAAGTCAACTGTAACTTTGACTTTTAACCAGGACATGCTCCCAAGCCTTAAGACATGATTCAATATACCATATAACACCCATGGAACATGTCCATCAAGATTGATTTAGGTCAAGGACATGATTTCCTAAAGGATTGCACAGTTTGGAATTCATCTGATAAAAAGTCAACTGTGCACAAAAGTCAACTTTAACTTTTTGAGATTTTTCACAATTATGGATTTTTAACCCTAAAATGATGTTAATGTATGATTTGAATCATCATTCATCAAGAAAAATCAAAGAAAGTGAGATAACTTGTAAAAGGGGTAAACATAAAAACTTAGAAAATTTTCTAAGTTATGAACAAAGTGGCAAGGGTACCAACTTTGGAGGATCATAACTCCTAAACCACAAAGCCATTTTCCCCATCCAAAGCTTGATTTGTAGATCTCATGGCCCTCTACAAAAACTTCAACTAGACCTCATTCCAATTCTTCATAGATTTTGAGTTATGGATTTATCAAAATCACAAAAAGTGAAAATGTCACTTTTTTCCAACACTTAGTGAAATTTTCACTAAGTCAGAATCTGCCTTCACTTTTTTCCAAATGTAGGGACATTTTTCACTTGAATCCAAAAAGTATCAAAACCAAATATGATCAAACAGTTGTTGTATCATATAAGGGCTTTCCAAAATGGCCATGAACATCACCAAATTCAATTTGAGCTAAGAGTTGTGGTTGTGGCAAAATGCCTTGCTGAAAACTGCCAAGGCAAGGAAGAATTTTGCATTTTTGGTCGATTTGACAAAATCAGCCAATTTCAAGCCTTGTCATCATCTTGGACACATCTGAGGATCAAATCTAAAGGGGACAATCACTGAGCCAAGCCTCCGAAGTCCTTGGAACAAGAAGTAGCATGCCAAACCTAGAATTGCCTAAAAGAGGGACCAGACTCCAATTTTGGATTGGAGCATTTAATAGATGCATAGAGGTGGCATGGACTGATACATTTGCAACTGAATTCAGTCAAGATTCCTCCAACAAGTAGGGAACCAAAGCTCTGTGCTCTAACCTCTAGTCAATGGCTAGAGGAGACTTGGATTTTCATTTGCCAACATTGGCAAAACCTCTGCTGCAGTTGCCATTCACTATTGATCCCAAAACAAACTTGCTCTACTATAAATAGAGCTCATTTGTGCTCAGTTTGAGTACACCAAAGCCATCAAACAGATGCTTTCCTCAAAATCCTTTTTTCTTGGCAAAAATGCCTTCAAGCAAGGTAACTCTGAGTTTTTGAGTTTGAGAGCCTTTTCAATCAAACCAATCACACACACATCTCATAAACATCATATGTAGGTGATCCAAACTCTCACAAGTGACCTGTAATCACAAAATCACAAAGTCACCTCTCAAAGCCTCAAAATAGGCTTTTTGTGCATTTTTGAAGCCATGTCTTGATTCAGTCATTTTCCAAACCATATAAAACCTCAAACACACTCCAAATATCATTCTTGAACTGTCCCAAATGGTTCCCCCCATCTGGAACACCATTTGAGAGAGTTACTATTTTGGTCATTTTTAACCCCTTTTGCAAGAAAGGGCCAGTTTGTGTTTTTGCAGGTACCAGCTAATTCCAATCATCCTAAAAGCTTCTAAGGGATCATTTGAGTGTGTCTAAAGCATCAAATCATTTATGGAATAAGTGGCTTGACATATTGCACAAAAACTCCAAAAAGCTCAAAAAGAGGTAAGTCTCATGACTTGAACTTTCCAAAATATGCAATGCTTTGAAGTCCACTGATCATGCACACCTCATACATGTTAAATATATTGTGTTTGAACCAATTGATCATGTAATTCATGCCTGTATCAAAGTGAAGCATAACAAATGCAATTATAGGCCTTTTTCAAAACCATTATCGGGTTTTGAGGGGGGAGTGTGATCTGAAAAAATTACCACCACCATTGGATTCCTTGTGAAATTCTGGTCCAGATGCATATAAATTTTGTCTCAAACCATTAAGAATTGAGAAAGTTATGACCTTCACGTTTCTGAGCCAAAACTTGCCTTGCCTTGCCTTGGGCCAGGCCTAAAACCAAGGCATGACTTGTATATTTGTGATTTCACTTCAAACAATGGATGTATCACCACCCCAGTGGTAAGGCGTGCGCCTTGTGACCTTGAGGTCGTGGGTTCAAACCCCACCCATGCCATTTTGTGTTTTTTCATATTGTGCCATTTTTTCCAATATTTTATGTTTTATTAATTAATTGGAAAATTAATAACTCTTTCAATTTTAATTATTTTTTATTGGTTCTTTTTGCAAAAAATCACAAAAATGTTGAAATATTTTATTCCACAAAAAAATTAAGTTTATATTATTTATTTAATATAATTAGTATTTTTGTGAATAACTTCATTTTTTATTTGTTTTTAAACATTTTAAAATGAACATTCATCTTGAAAAGTCAAGACCAAATGAGTTTTAATATCTCTTGTGATTAAAAATTCATTTTTCAAACCTTAAACAAAAATCACAAGTGGTTTATTCAAATTAATTTGGTATTTTTCCTTGATTTTCTTTTAATATTTACTTTTAAAAGAATAACAAATTAGGGTTTCTTTGATTTTCACCCTCATCAATCATTTTCAAACACTCATGGGCCTCTGATAGAGTGTAAGACCCAATCCCCTTTTAACCAAAACAATTTTGGGCCTCAGATATTGTATAAGTCTCTCTGCGTTAAAAGAAAAGTTCGGCGCGGTCGTCGCCCGTTTAAAAATAAACCATCTGGGCCTCTCCTCGAGCTGTAAGACCCATTAAAAACTTTTGGGCCTCTATTAGAGTGTAAGACCCAACCCCATTTGAAAACCAAATTATCTTGGGCCCCAGTCATTATATAAGACCCACTGCGTTTTCAAAATCTCGGCGCGATTGCCATTTCAAAACGAAAAATCATCTGGGCCTACCCTCATGTTATAAGCCCCACTCTTTTTCTTTAAAACCTTTTGGGCCTCTTGAGAGAGTGTAAGACCCACCCCTTTGTACAGAAAACCTTTTTTGGCCTCAGTCACTTGTATAAGCCCCTATGTATAAAATAATAGGGCGATCATTGGTAAAAACCCTGGGCCTCTCCTTGAGCTGTAAGCCCCAATTTTTCTTTCAAAGCACTTTCTCCTTTGATTTTGAATATACTGTTGTTTTCAATCTCTCTTTGTTGAACAACTAACAAAACAACATGGAAGCTCTACAACCGAGTAAGTGTTTATACGCTTTCATTTACCGCTTTCATATGTATATAACTGTACTGTGGGGCTGTTTCACTGTAAGTCTCATTTCATAAACTTATATCAACTGTGTAATAATAGTATAGCTATTTAGAGTTTCCCCGGCAACTACGTCTAGCACTAAGCCCTGTTGATCACTCTTAAATAGACTAAACTAGATCCCCATAGGATTACCAGATACAGTCTTCTCTTCAGTTGTCCTCCTAGGAATTGTCAAGAGACTCTACTCCCCAGAGTTGATCTATTCTCCGTGAATAGCATCTCTTGAGTTTCTTCCAAATTCTCGAACTTTCCTGGCTTGATCTATTCTCTATGAATAGCCTGTCTTGAATTTCTCAGGGTTTGGGGACCCACAGGCTTCTTAAAAGCATACCCGCCTCCTCTTGGGCGTTGTACAAGGACCCGTCGGCTTCTTAGAAGTATTCACAGCCTCCTCTTAGGCTTCGTATAAATGATTTCTTCCTCCGGGAATGATAGCCTCCTCTTGGGATTCGTACAAATTGTCCCTCGGCTTCTTAAAAGATTCCAGCCTCCTCTTGGGCTTCGTACAAATTGTCCCGACGACCTCCTAGAGGTATAGGAATAGAAATTAGTCATCTTAATAGAACCGTTTTTTTCAAAGAGTCTAGATCCTGCTACTGCTGTTTCTTAAACGTAGTACAAAAGATGAAACTCTAAACTTGGACAGTCTAATTTCCTTGAGTCTCAAAGACATTCTCAAGTTCCTTTCAAAACTAGGAGATGAAACCCGTAGACTCGGACAGTCCCAATCCCCTTTGGATTTCCCATTTCCTTAAAGAACAGGAAACATCCCTGAACATCGAATCAAAATCCCTGAGTGCAAACATTACTCATATAAGAACTGATTTTCTCTTTAAAACAGCATATTGGACTTGTCACTCAACTGAAACAATAACCATAGCCTCCATCTCAGGCTTCGTACGAGATACAAAGCACTCTCTTGTTGAGTCAACCTTTTTAGCCTCTCTCTCGGGCTTCGTACGAGACACATAAAAACACCCTCTTGTTGGGTTAATAGCCTCCTCTTAGGCTTTGTATAAGGAAACCTCGGTTGAGACAATCAACCTTTTAGCATCAAAATTGTGCCTCGTTCACGAGACACAAACATAAACAACTCCCTTCATCTAACTGCTGTAAGCGGCAAGCCTCTGGATTATTTACATTCATGCCATTGTCCTTCTTTTAGCATGAGAAATTCGTAAGGAAAGATAACATTGCTCTACACTGAGTTAAAGTCTTCTCCTTTAGGTTAAAACTCCCTATAAATGAAATTATGGAATTGCTAGGATTCACATATCTCGGTTAAAGTAATCCTCCTTTATAATCAGTCACCCCTGACAAACAGACCCCCTTTAGAGATGACAAATTCTCTCTAAAGTCAACATCCTTTTAGCTTCACATCTTGAGCTTCGAACAAGATACAAATAGACCCTTTAGCTTCACATCTTGGGCTTTGAACAAGATACAAATCACCTTTCAGCTTCACGTCTTGGGCTTTGAACAAGACACCAAAACACCATTTCCTCCCATAGAATAGGAGGAACTACGATCGCTCTGATTTCCCTGTTTCGAAAAACGGGAATATGTAGGCATAAGATTGAAAGAAAAATCTTAGCGAGCACACTAAACAAAAAACTCAAAATCCCATACCCTCAGTCCTAAACATCCTACCCATGAACCGTCCAATGTTTTCAATCTCTAAAAAAAAGAAAGAAGAAAAAGGCCCCATTACCATATAGCATCCGTAACCTAACAGACCGCTGTTTAAACTCAATATGCAAGCAGGGTTAATTAGAGACATCTATTTCCCTTCCTTAGTCAGCTTAATAGGATAAAAAATGAATCGAACTGTAGTAACCCCCAAAGAGAGACAGTGCTTAAGAAACACGTCCAGTTTCGATCGCTACAGAAAAGTGGCGCCCACCGTGGGGCCAAGTCTTTCTTTCTTAAAATTTAGGGTCAAAACCTTGGGTAAGTCATTTTCCTGGCGGTGGCCGCTACAGAAAAGTGGCGCCCACCGTGGGGCGAGCTTGACTTCTTCCTTGCTTTCTTTTTTGGGGATTTCACTAGGATATGACTCTTTTTGACTTCACTAGGATCTTAGGTCAAATCCTTTAAAGTTGGGAAGGAACCACAGAATGGCGACTCCGTCGGGGAGCCATTTTCTGTCAGGAACATAGGATTCATAGCTTTTAAAAGTCTAGGACATTAGGACAAATATATATACTGCTTTTCCTAATTGATATATGTGTTTATTTTTCTGCCAATGGGAATGCGTGTGATGCCGCATGTGGAAAGATTGAGTATACACCTAGGAAAAACCCCTTTAGTGGTGCGGAAGCTATCAGAAATGGTTGTCACGCGATACCACCCTCTTATGAGGACTCTTCGAAAAAACACCACCTAGCACGGTTCCCGGTCCGCTGGTGTTTTTCTCGACAAGAGTTGATGATGTTGAGAGACAGGTACAAAAATCACTAGTATAAGCCTTTGGGACGGGTCGAGCCTTGACTCCATGACACCGAACCTTTGACCCCATGTTTTTTCTATGTTTTTGTGTGCTGCATTCATGCATTCATTTAAAAAAATATTAAAACAAAGGAAATCTTCTCTTCTAGTCAATCTTTTTTCAAATTAAACTAAGACAATGATTGCAAATGTCAGAGAAAAAGATTGCACTCATGGATTTCGGTAGAAGGAGAACTCATAAGTATACCTTCAAGGTTCCAAAACTAGAGGATTTGAGAGGTTTGGCGAGAATGATCACGAACCAAGAGGCTCTCAGATCCAAGTATGGAGGTTTGCTATCTCTATTAAGGGTTCAAGTAATTGAAAGAATCATGGATGCACTCGTTCAGTTTTACGATCCGGTCTATGACTGTTTCACATTCCCGAATTATCAGCTCGCACCAACGCTGGAGGATTATTCTCATCTGATTGATTTAAACATCACTGATCGAGCTCCTTTTTCTGGACTGGAAGAAATTCCAAAGGATCAGACCATTGCAAGAGCAATTTATTTGGACGAGTCAGAGGTCAGGACTCACATGACCACTAAGGGTCGCATACAAGGTTTGCTGGCCTACTTCTTTACAAAGAAGGCCCTGTATTTCGCTAGTATAGGGAACATGACTGCTTTTGAAAGCATCTTTGTCTTACTCACTTACGGGTTATTTCTGTTTCCAAACATTAATAGCTTCGTCGATATCAACTCCATTAAGGTTTTTCTCATTGGAAACCCTGTCCTGACTTTACTCGCAGACGCGTATCATTCTGTACACTTAGGGAATTTGTACAGCGGAGGGATGATCACGTGCTGTGTACGTCTGCTATACAAATGGTTTATCTCCCATTTTCCTAAGTCTGCTGCTTTTTGGGATCATAAGAATACTTTACGTTGGTCGCAGAGAATCATGTCTCTTACCAACTCTGACATAGATTGGTGCAATAGGATTTATGAGGGAATCAGGATCATTGACCGTTGTGGAAACTTCCCCAACGTACCCCTCATAGGAACTAAGGGAGGAATCAATTACCATTCAGTGTTGGTTCGTCGTCAATTTGGATACCCGATGAGGCATGTCCCGCAGAATGCTCATCTGGAAGGTCTTTTCTTAAAAGAAGGAGAAAATGACAGAGCACTAAAGGTGGAAATAGTGCACGCTTGGAAACATGTCCATAATAAAGGACGAGAGTCTCTAGGAAAATCGGACTGTGTCTCGGTGGAGCCCTACCTTCACTGGGTAGAAACTAGAGCTCTCAAGCTAAAGATGCCTTATCCTCGTCACGGAGTTCTTTCACCAAGGGAGTCTGTCATGTACTTCATGACTGAAACGGAAAAACTCCAGGTTACTCTCAACAAAGTTCAATGGGAGAGAAGGTCTTGGAAGAACAAGTACCACACCCTCAATGTGGAGTGTATCAAAATTCAGCAACTACTGAAGGATAAAGATGCTCTGATTGAAATTTTGGAGCAGCATGCTGTAGAAAATCAGGATGACCAAAGGAATTTGCTCGCTCCTTTCACCTGGAAAAGGAATGACAACCCGACAACGGCTCAAGAGCCCCGGTCAAAGAAAAGGAAAGTGTCAGAATCTGCACCCGGTTTCTCCTCAGGGAGGGCTCGGGACCCATTAGCTTAGGTTTCTGTTTCCGCACCTTGTAATCTACTGTATTTTCATTTCCGCAATCCTGTTAATTCAATAAAATGGGGTTTCCCCACTGTTTGATATTTGCAATCTAATTGTCGAAGTTTATTTTGATTAAACGGAAAAAAACACTTAATCATTGCATTCATCATTCTCACATCACGTATTCTCCTTACCTACGAGTCTCACGTTTGTGTCTCGATTCTAGAGTCAAACTGTCTCATTCGTACAATACTCGGGCTAATCGTCAGAAAAAGATGGATGATCTTGAGGAAGAGAACAGAGAGTTGAAAGAAGAGATCGACGCTCTGAGATAGGATATGAGAAAGCTTCGTAACGACATGCAAGCCATGGCAGAAGCTCAGCTACAAAGAACTATGATCTCAGAGGTCACCTCAATGCCCATAGTGGAGAAGTATGATCCTAGGTACAAAATGCCGAAAGATCGTCCCTGGGGCATGCCTGTTAACTATATCCCGGAAGGATATGTTCCGCCGATCACTGGAGATCCGGAAACTTCAGCAGAAGCTGTTGGGCCTGAAGGTTACAAACTTCGGGAAAGCAAGGATGCCAGAGGCATATTGAGGACTCCTGAAGGTTACAAACTTTGGGAAACGCCAAGATTCACTGCCGTAGTAACGGTACCACCCCCGTGGTGCACACTGTCCCAGAAGGACAGATTCCACAGATACCTTCTGGAAGAAAGGAAACTATGTTCGACGGGATGGACGAGTTCCAGGAACAGTTCCTGGAAATGCAAAAGGAACTGCAAGCCATCCTTGGTCAGGATTTATTTGGAAAAGACGCCGCAGACCTTTGCCTGGTCCCCAATGTGAAAGTTCCGCACAAGTTCCAAGTTCTAGACTTTGAAAAATACAAGGGTAATTCTTGCCCTCATAGTCACTTAGTGATGTACGCTCGGCGAATGTCAGCTCAGACGGAAAATCAGGATCTACTGATTCACTACTTTTAGGATAGTTTAACCGGTGCCGCCTTAAAATGGTACATGGGTTTAAACCGTGCTACGATCAGCATTTTCAGAGATCTTGGCACTACCTTCGTCCAACAATACAAATACAATTTGGACATGGCACCAGATAGATATCAGCTCAGATCGATGTCACAAAAGGACAAGGAAACTTTTAAGGAGTACGCTCAGAGATAGCGTGAAATTTCCGCCCAAATTTGTCCACCTCTTGAGGAAAAAGAGATGACAAAAATCTTCTTAAAGACCTTAAGCTCATTTTACTATGAAAGAATGGAAGCCAGTGCGTCCAGTGACTTCATCGAAATGGTCGGTATGGCGGTACGTCTCGAGGAAGCTGTTCGAGAAGGACGTCTAATAAAAGACGTTGGATCATCAAGTAGTACAAAACGATATGGTAATACTCTCCCTTAGAAAAAAGAGCAAGATATTGGGAATATCTCTCTCGGGAGGCAAAGGCGACGTTATCAGCCAGTAGCGGTGTCGCTCCTAGGATTTTCATCCAGGTACAAACGCGAGAGTGGCGCGAAAAAACAGAGTCGACAGCCGTGTAAATTTATCCCAAGAGAGGGAAAGGGAACACCGTATAAACCTGAGGAAGAGGGAAAGGAATGGTCATCACAACCATAGCCTGGGTTCGGGAGTCAGTTACGCGAGGGGAAGGTGCTAGCACCTCACGCGTCCATCGTACTCGATGGGATCCACGCTTGTTGTCTAGTCTAAGGGTGAGTTATCCTAAACCCTATGGTTGTACTAAGACGGGAGAGGGAAAAAACAAACACTGACTCGGTAGGACGTCGACGTCCTAGGCCTACGTACTCCCTTTGTGCAATGGGAAATTCAGAGTCAACGTAGTTCGGACCAAGTTCTTTTTGTGTTTTTTATGAGCGACGCTAAGTTCGCGTCCGGTAGTTAGGGTCGATGCCTGTTTGCGACTCAGACGGAAAGTAACGTGCCCTTTTTGAAAATAGCCTTTAGTTTGACAATCCCGAAGGACAAAAAGGTTTGAAGTTTGTTTGTATTTTTCAGGACAGAAGTGACTTGAGTTAGTTCATAACTTGCATTGCACCAAAGTCTAGGGCACAGGGACGAATACTTAATGAATCGTCCCAAGACAGGACGCTCGCTAAACACTCTAGAAAGATGAGAGGAAGCCCCTCATTTCTCATTCCCCACGCTTAAGGCTCGTGCGCAATACACTTTATCTTTATTAAGTGTTTTCAAGAAGTTTTGAGATGAGAAGAGAGAAGACACAAAGGAAACTCTAAAGGGAAATTAAGAGTCCTATTGTTATCATGCATGGGTGACCTACGGTTAGTGAGGTTTGACGACAACCTAAGCCTAAAGAAAAGAAAAGATGAGAGACAGAAAGAGTAAGGGTGAATATGGATGATTATCCATACCCTTAAATAACTTACCTCAGCCCCTGCATAAAAGGTTAGTACAAAACAAACATAAGTAAAAGAAATGAGACAAATGGAACCCAAACAATGACATATACTGATAACCAAGTGAGCTATAACAATCCAAGCATGATTCATGAATTCAAGGAAGCAATCCCAAACAATGGCACAAGTGCCTTTTCAAACAAATAATCAGACATGATTAAGGATGTGCATACAAGAAGATCTCACACAAAGAGCAATCAGACAATTAGCAACACACCTTCTAAAATCACCAAATTAATTATCAAAGTATCTCAACCAGAAGCAAACAACATGTCCAAAACTCATGTGAAAATTCAAAATATAAGTCACTCAAACAATCATGCAAAATTCAGACAAGAAACATGACTCAATATGCAAAAAAGGAGGACTAAAATGCAATATGAAATGATTTTAAAAATGAGAGAAAAATATTTTAAGGTAGTTCAATGTGTTGATAAAATAATGCAAAAAGAATGAGTGCAAAATAGTTTGTGGATGACGAGAAATAAAATAAACAAGTCATGGTATGCATGCATGAAATAAATTCAAAAGGAAAATAAACAAATAATTATTTCAGATGCTAAAAATAAAATAAAATAATAAGATAAAATTTGATAAAATTTAACAAAATGACAAATGTGATCCATGAATTTTCTGGGAATTTTTTAATGCAATTAACTATTTTTAAAAAATAAAAATGGAATGCAATAATTAAGTAAAAATAAAATGGAAAGAAAATGAGTGGGGGTGTGTTCAGTAAATAAAACACGTTGAGAAATGCACATGGGCTAAAGGGGGGTGTGTAAATAGCAAGCCCAAACAAAACCCATCAGAAATTAAAATAAAACAAAAAAAAACAATCACGTGTGCTGCAGTCCACCCAGTTGACTCCACCCCCACCTTTAGATCAATCACGCGCTCACCAATCAGTCAACCTACCTAACATGTATTAAAGATCTATGGCCCAGATTAAAAAACACACCATAATCAATATAGACACGCACACATACAATTACTCAGAAAATAAATAAAATAAAATAATTGCACGTGGTAAGGCACATGGTATTTTAATTTGTTGGCAAGCATCTAACCGTCTGATTAATCAAACGCACCAAATTGAGTCAATCAATCAGAAAAGTAATCAAGATGGGAGATTATGATGGCACGTACACGATAGTTAATATGGGGTAATAAACACACGAACATTAAATAAAAATAAAAAAAAATAAACGTGGCAGCATGTGGGTCGTACGATCAAAGGAATCAACAGTGGAGACTTCATCTCCTACCTCCAGCCCCTTCACCTCGCCGGAACCCTTGCCAGTCGCCGAAGCTAGGGTTCCGGCCACCTTCTCCGTTCAACTGCAACAATAAAAACACCAAAACACATACGCGAATACACTATCTTGACCAGATTTCCACGAGGATCTCAAATATGCCATCAAAACCCACAAACAACCAACGTACAATGAAAAACGATTGAAACAATGTTTGCATTCAAAACTTTAAACTCACGAACCAACCAATCTACACGTCCAATCTCAAAAATAAATACATCAGAATGATCCATGGATGCCACACAACATTATGCGTATTTAAAAAGAGAGTTTTGTGATCGTAAAAAATATCCCTAACCTGAGACTATGCACCAAGTATCCTCACTGTTGGCTTCAAAGGATGGTTGGTTTGTGCTCTGTGGATCCCCAGAAAGAAGATTGTGGAAGAATTTTTGGAAAAGCTCCTCTTGGTTGAGAGATACGAATGAGAGAAGCTTTTAGGGTTCAAACTTTGCTTCTCCTTGAAATCACGTGTAATCTTCCTAACCCTATCATGAGTTAGCTTAAATAGGCTAGGTTAATCCATTGATCAGCAATTGGGCCTTGGTAATTCTTTGTTTAAAGAGTTTTGGATGATTTTAGAAAATTGCATTATGTGAAATACAACCTCCTCCATGCATGCATATCCAAACCCTTAATGATGGATCACTTATTCAACAGTTGCTAATCACACCTAAATTTGATTTGGGCCTTGAGATGTATTGGTTCATGAGTTTTCAATAATTTGGCAATTTTGCATAATAAAAAAATAAGTAATGAATAAACCATGGATCCACTTGATTTAAAGGCCAACAATGCTCCTTAGGGATTTTTCTTTGATGTTGGAATATGTCTTGAAGCAATGGAATCAATTATAGGTCCATATGTCCCAAAATGCAAAAGTTGTGAAAATGGAACCCTAAAAACCACTTTGCCTCCTTTTGATCATAACTTAAGTTTCACAAATGATATCGAGACCCACTAGTACTTGTTGGAAAGAGGAGAAAAAGATCTTCAACTTTCATGTTTGAGGAAAATTCATTTGAAGCTTCTTTGATGATGAAAAGTCAGGTTGAATGTAGTGTAAGAACTTTCCCAAAAAGGAAACTTTCCATATAGGTCATTTCCATATTTAGTAACTTTTGTATCAACCCTTGATTCTTGATAAATGACATGAAACTTGACCCTTGAAGACTATATGAGGATGTGAGACCTTGAAAACTTTGACGAGAACCTCAAAATTTCACAGTTCACTTCCCCTCTCACTGTTGACTTTTCTCCTAATTCTCCTGATTCCCAATCCATTGGCCAATTGAACTTCTCCTGAACCAAACTGATGGACAATCTTCCATTCCTAGATACTTAGGGACCCAAGGAATACCATGGAATCAAGTCTTGCCCAAAAAATCTGAAATAAACTGACTTTATAGCAAACCCTAATTTTGGTACCCTCAGTCTATGAGGAAATAACACAGTCTCCAAATCCAAATTCCTCTGAATATGATGTGTATCCTCTCCAATAATGATGAGATATGTCATTTGGTGATGATGAAAACCCAAGAAGCTTGCCCATTGGAGCAATAAACCCAAGAATCTCAAAACCCTAGTTTCTGCACTGGTTAGGAGAGAGTGATCCACAATACAAGGACTCTTGCTTGACTCTTTGAAGAATATCTTCTCCTCTTGAGCTGCCTCAAGCACCTTGACCCCATGCTAAGAACCAATGATATGCTCACATGATAATGCAGAATGAGATGAAACATAAGCCAGTTAGTACTAAAGTAAGGAGAGCAAATTTTGGGGTGCAACAGGTGCCCCTATTCAATCAACTTGGTCCTGAAGGTATAATAGCGACGGCTCTCAGACATTCCAGGATACACGGGGATTGAATACCAAAAGAACCCGAAAATTTGCTAACGGTGAGGATAACGAAAAGGAGCGTGCTGAAAAATAAGGAGTATGACCTAAACCATACCCATGAAACGAATACAACCTCAATTGTACCCCAAAGGAAGACTGACCTCAATCACTCTACCCACAAAGAAAAACAAATACGACCTCAATCGCACCCACAAAACGAATACAACCTCAATTGTGCCCTCAAAGGAAGACTGACCTCGATCACTCTACCCACAAAGAAAACACGAATACGACCTCAATCGCACCCACAAAACGAATACAACCTCAATTGTACCCTCAAAGGAAGACTGGCCTCGATCACTCTACCCACAAAGAAAACACGAATACGACCTCAATCGCACCCACAAAACGAATACAACCTCAATTGTACCCTCAAAGGAAGACTGGCCTCGATCACTCTACCCACAAAGAAAACACGAATACGACCTCAATCGTACCCACAAAACGAATACAACCTCAATTGTACCCTCAAAGGAAGACTGACCTCGATCACTCTACCCACAAAGAAAACACGAATACGACCTCAATCGCACCCACAAAACGAATACAACCTCAATTGTACCCTCAAAGGAAGACTGACCTCAATCACTCTACCCACAAAGAAAATACGAATACGACCTCAATCGCACCCACAAAACGAATACAACTTCAATTGTACCATCAAAGAAAGAATGACCTCAATCACTCTACCCACAAATAAAATACGAATACGACCTCAATCGCACCCACAAAACGAATACAACCTCAATTGTACCCTCAATGGAAGACTGACCTCGATCACTCTACCCACAAAGAAAACACGAATATGACCTCAATCGCACCCACAACACGAATACAACCTCAATTGTACCCTCAAAGGAAGACTGACCTCAATCACTCTACCCACAAAGAAAATACGAATACGTCCTCAATCGCACCCACAAAACGAATACAACTTCAATTGTACCCTAAAAGGAAGACTGGCCTCGATCACTCTACCCACAAAGAAAGTATGAATACGACCTCAATCGCACCCATAAAAACGAATACAACCTCAATTGCACCCGCAAAGGAAGACTGACCTCAATCACTCTACCCACAAAGAAAATATGAATACGACCTCAATCGCACCCACAAAACAAATACAACCTCAATTGCACGCGCAAAGGAAGACTGACCTCAATCACTCTACCCACGAAGAAAATATGAATACGACCTCAATCGAACCCACAAAAACGAATACAACCTCAATTGCACCCGCAAAGAAAAACTGACCTCAATCACTCTACCCACAAAGAAAATATGAATACGACCTCAATCGCACCCACAAAACAAATACAACCTCAATTGTACCCTCAAAGGAAGACTGACCTCGATCACTCTACCCACAAAGAAAATATGAATACGACCTCAATCGCACCCACAAAAACGAATACAACCTCAATTGCACCCGCAAAGGAAGACTGACCTCAATCACTCTACCCACAAAGAAAATATGAATACGACCTCAATCGCACCCACAAAACAAATACAACCTCAATTGCACCCGCAAAGGAAGACTGACCTCAATCACTCTACCCACGAAGAAAAATGAATACGACCTCAATCGTACCCACAAAAACGAATACAACCTCAATTGCACCCTCAAAGGAAGACTGACCTCGATCACTCTACCAACAAAGAAAATATGAATACGACCTCAATCGCACCCACAAAACGAATACAACCTCAATTGTATCCGCAAAGGATAACCAACATAAAGTGGACTTCACCGTGAAACAAAACTTCTGATTTAGACCACCCTACTGAGAAAGGGAAATTGGCAAACAAAATATGTCAGACGAGAACTGACTACCAGGCGAGAACTGGATTTCACAAAAGAGAAAGGCCAAACAAAGGCAAACTTCTAACGGACTCATGATCCACAGATAAGATGACTCCACCGGGGAAAGGAGAAGTCTAAATAAAAGATTCTGCCAGGGAGCACAAGTATGAGGAACGCATCCCTCCAAAATCTCCTGAGTTATGCCATCTCTGCTGAGGAAGAGAACTGGCAAGGAAAGTATCAAACCTGGCTTATGCTTCGAATGCAAATGTTTAAATTTTGCCGTAATGCTCCACACAAAGTGGAAATGCTACGCGTTTCGAGGATGCTATGCCAATGCTTATGATATGCAAAAGGGGTCCCTCCAGCAAAATAAATGCATGGAAAGAAAAGACCAATTCAGCTGGGGATGACAAAAATAAATTATCCTCTGAATCCAGGAACTCTGCTGAGAAGGGTCATACTGATCGACTCTTCGGATCAACAACTTCTGCTGGGGATGAAATCCCGAAAGAACTACCGGGGGCCACACCTGTCCTGAACCTGAGATTCCTCCTCTGCTAGGGGAGTTGAGAATGAAAGCCCATAATGGAACCAGAAGTCTGTTACTGAGGATTGCCAACCACAATTTGGGCTTAGAACCTGCTGGGCACGCCAACCACTACTGCACGAATAATGGCGCAGATTGCTACCAGACCCTGCTTGGGAAAATAGTCCATAATACCATCCTGTTTGGGGATACTGCTGAACCTAACCTGCTGATGGGGAGAATAACTTTACTCCCTTCTTGCTGGGGACTAGAATATGACATCGTCGGTGAAAGCGCGCTTCCTGACTGGATGGGGAAGGTGAACACCCTGATTCTGTGGGGAAATAACGTCTTGATCCAGAGAAAATACTTCGAGTCTTCTGCTGGGGAAAGTCTGCTCTGCTGAGGAAAGCGCAATCTCAATGCTGGGGAGAGCAAACTGCTGGGGAAGTACAATCCTGTTGCCCTGCGACCTGACTTGTCTTTATGGTCATAAGTGGCTCTTTGAACTTTTCACTTGCCCCAGACCACCAGGTCTAACGGAAGAAATCATCTCAAGAGGATTTTATAGAAGATCGGGTGTTCGCACTGCCCCAAGGTCTTCAAACTCTTGGAGAGATTTATCATATCTCGGCATAACTGCCCCAGTCTTCATAATCCATGAAGTACATTACCTCGAAAGGGATTGTAATGACTTGAAAATACTCTGCTTTAGTATTTTGAACCTTGAGGAGGTGTTCTCAATTAACCATTTTCAGGAGTGGACAATCTCCCACGCTCTAGAGGTGGCCTGCCCCAATATGAGCTTTGAAGTGACTTTGCCCCTGACCTTAGAATGAATGCCCCAGAATAACTGAATTTCGGAGAGATTTCTCGACGTGACTGCTCCAGATTGGCTACATCTTAACACGACTTACTGGGGAGAGCCCACTCTACACTGAGTCTCTTGGCAGTATGCCCTTTGATATGATTATCCTTCGGAATTTTCAAGTATCCCAACTTGGCAGGATCAAGCTTCTTGATTGACGTTCACTTTGTAAGCCGCATTAATGCTTAGGCACATGTATACAAACAGAACAAGTTATTTATGAGAATGATAATTCTAATGTGACAAATATGTTAACCTTGAAGTTTTTATTGAAGATGCGTCGCCAAGCCCTGTGAATGAATCACTAGCTGGGATGCGACCTTGATTTTGAATGGCAAAACAATGCGCACATGCAATACCAACAGATCTTATTAGCACAACTCATAGGAGTCAGGAACGCTGTCCTGTTGAAGTACGCTTTCGGAATAAACCCTGTTTCAATTAGAACTTTTAAGGGTTGTAACGTGGTCTGGTTCACGGTTTCAAAAAAAGGATTTATGGCTCAAAATTTATCAGTGCCCACCCACTCTTCGTGATGTTCTCCAGTCCTATGTTCAGTTAATCCGACACAAACGCTCATCTCTCAAAAGGTTTATGATCTTCAAGGAGCCCATGCAACTAATGGTTTGACCCCTAAGAAGGCTTTGGAGTGACAGTCACCCCTTTTTATCTTGTGTCTGTAATCACACGAATTTGTTCTTATCGAGGATTTTCTTTTGTAATCCTTTTCGCTTTTCGCTTTTTCTTTCTTTTACTTTTTTGATCCCTAATTTTTGCCTGGATTGACTCTTTTAAGTTTTTTGAAGTCCAGCGGGATGCCCTAACTTTTGCCTAAGTCGCTTGTTTTCAAGTTTCGACTTAGCAGGCCTTCCCTTTTTTTTTTTATTCCCCTTTTTGAACAAAGCGTGTGACACTGGTTGTCTTACTTGCGTGAAAGGGTTGTGACTGCCTCACTCCTTGATTGTTGATGGATAACCATCGTGGTTTCACATCTCTTGACCTCTTGACGGTGCGATAAAATGTAATGGTTCCTCGGATGCACACTCTCCTTGAAATTTGAACGCTCGGTCAAACTAACTGACGCCTACCCTGCCCCTGGGTTAAGTATGAGGGTTTTTTCATACAAAAGAGACTCCTACTTCAAGGCTCAAAAGGGGTTAACGAGGGTCTATCTCCCTTATATCTCCAGTGTTTAGGGGTTTGAAACAATGCCTGTACATCCTCAACAGGATTCTATCCTTGAACATACGACCAGAGATTTTGTGTTTTCGTCTCATCATCCTCCCTCAAGAGTTCTAAACACGAAAATTGGTATTGCAGTGCATATAAACATTTAAGAGTGAACACTAATGGATTACTTCAAGAAAAACATACTCATTGCATTAATATCATCATAAAAAAAAACAAACAAGTCTTACATGCATACGATGTTTTAATAAGAAATGAAAAACTACAAATGAAAATGCAGTAAAGAAGCTAAAGATTGCCATTGCTGAGGAAGCTTAATTCTGTCTGGACGTACTTGCAGACTGAGTGTTCATTTGAGAAAGGAGGCTTCCATTGATGTACATATCATCTTCAGTGAATATAATGATCTCCGAGTCTACCAGGTCTTGCACCTTGTGCTTGAACACGTTGCAGTTTTCAATTGAATGACCCAGTGTGTCTGAGTGATATTCACATCTGGCATCCATATCATAATCAGGAGGAATAGGGTCGGGGACAGGCTTGGCATCCCTTAGTTGAACCAAAGAACTTTCAAGTAGACGGGCAAGAACATGGCTGTGAGGAATGGGGAGTGGATCAAACCTTCTCTCAGGCCTTCGTGATCTTTGTTGTTTCTTTCCAGAGCAATCCTCTTGTTGACCCCGATTCGAGCGTATAATCCTTTCAGGCACTTTTCTCTTCAGACTTGGTCGAGGCGTAGGCAGCATTTGCGGATGTGGGGATTCTAAGACCAAGGGCTGCAAGAAATGCCCCTGACCTGATGTGGCTTTGGGAGAAGTAACGGGGATACCCACTTCTTTTTCAACAGCTAGAGTGGGACCACCTTGTATGCTTGCGTCGCTCGGTGTGAATTCAATTTTCCTCGAATCAATCAGATCCTGGACAGCGTGCTGAAGGGCCCAACATTTCTCCACAGTATGCCCTGGTGCCCCAGAATGGAAATCACAGTGGGCTTTTGCATTGTAGCCTGGTGGGGGATTACCAGTGAAAGGAGCCAAAGTCCTTTTCTGTACCAGTTGCAACTGAAGAAGATGCTGTAATAGTTGAGAATATGGCATAGGGAGTGGATGAAAAACTCTTTCAGGCTGCTTCGGTGTCTGTGCACACTTTTTATTCTTAGGCTTATCTTGGGAGACATGACCTGGTTGCGGTTGGAAAAGTCCTGGAACTTCAGCTTATGGAAGAGATTCACGAGGCAATCCACGATCAAATCCCAAAGAGGTGGGAGGAGTAAGGACCTCTGTCGTGGAAGCGAGCACATGACTGTTTTCCTTCTTTATCACTGTTTTCAAAATTTCCATGACCAAACCCATATGAGTCTTCATCTGATTGACCTCCTCCCTCAGCGTCTTCTGCTCCTGGGACATGACCAGCATGTCTTCCCCAAATTGCCTCATCTGAACCTTCATTTCAAGCATCTCTGTACGGAGTTGTTCCATGGCTATCCTCTGGTTATCACAGACTGAGTAGAATACTGATGAACTGGCTGATCAATCCTGTACTGCGGAGGAGAACATAGTAAGAACACCAGAGATGAACACCTGTTATGCAGAATGATTATGCAAAATGATTATGAATATGCAAATGCAAATGAACATGTTTGAACATTCGCAGGGCGATCCACCCTTGATTCCAGTTTAACAACAAGATAGAACAGAACTTCTGCTCATATATTAAGAAAACCAGAGGAAAACCAAATGTCAACAATCACAAATCCAAGATAACAAGTCTGAACACAATAATCATAGATCCCAACCAACAAGTCTGGCAGTGGTCCAAATAATGAAAGAAAATAGAAAACTACGGCATGTCATCAAAATCTACAAGTGTCAATCCCCCCTATCCATTATGCTTCTTGCTCCAGTCTTGAATTTCTTTGAACAGCTTTTTGGTGTCGGGATGCTTCGGTCTCTGAATTAGCTCTTGAATGAGGACATATCTCCTATGCATGATCCCCTCCAAGTATCGGCAATGTAACTCCCAAGCGTCTTCTCCAGAAACACCATCCATGCTAGGTCCCTCATGTCTAGATCTCTTCACTTCAGCTTGGACCTTCAGTTCCTCTATGGAGGCTATGGCTTCATTGAGTCGACCCTCGACTGCTTGTCTCTGGAATACCCCTGATAAGATCGCAGCATCTTTCTTCTTGAGCTGCGACTTCAATTGATCAATCTGAGCCAGGTAATCGTCTTCCTTTCTCTTATTCTCAGCCATTGCAGTTTCTCGGTGAGCATTGAACCTGTGAATTTTTAACAAAGCCTTGTCCAATTCCTCCTTCTTAGACTCGAGAACCTTACTGATACCATCTAAAGCTTGTTTCATCCTTTGTCTGGCCGCGGCCTTGTCAGCTAGCTCCTTTTCTGCTTAAGCAAGAAGCTCTATCTTCAACTTGGCGATATGAACAGCTTCACCCCGCTCATATTTTAACTGATAAATCTCCCTTAGTAGCTCACTATTTTCTTCTCGCAGCTTTTCCTTTTCAGCCCACAACTTGTTAAACTTCTCTATCTCAACTGTGGTAGGAGGCTCAATCAGCAAGGGGTAAGATGGTGGTTCTACCGGGAAGGGAAGAAGCTCTTCTTCTACTCTCTTCTTAATCCACTCTTTATAGGAAGGGAAAGCCCGGTTGTTACATTTCCTGAATGAAGTTTTTCCCCTCTTGGTCACCTGCTTCCAAGCATTCACAATCTTCCTTATCATCTCTTGATCCTCAGTACCACTGAAGAATAAGGACTCTCTGACATCTCGCTCTTCAGGTGGACCTTTAAAAGGATAACCAAACTTCCTGATAACAAGGGAAGGATTATAGTTAATTCCACCTCTTCTCCCTATCAAGGGTACATTAGGGAATTCTCCGCACTTGCAAATAATCTCCATTCCTAGCAAGTCATGGTTGAACCAGAAAATTTTGTCGGCAGTCAAGCCCATCAACCTCTTTGACCACTTCAGAGAATCTTTCGTATCAACGAAGGCGCCAACTTCGGGGAGATGACTCAGAAACCAAGTAGATAAGAGCGGTGGACAACAACTCACGGTTTTTCCACACCTATTTTCATTCTTGTAGTGGACTGAGTGATACACATCACCTAGCAAGGTAGGTATAGGATTCTTTGAAATAAAGATTCTGACAGCATGCATATCCACCAGATCAGGAACATTGGGAAACAGGACGATCCCATAGATGCACATAGCCAGAATAGCTTGGAAAGCAGTCCAATTCTTCTCTTTAACATGTATGCAGGCTTGATCAAACAAGAACTTCAATAAGAAACCCTTAGCTCCTTGTTTCTCCTCAATATTACTGCCCAGAACGGATTCACTAATATGAAGAGCAATAGCCATTTCTTTTATCCCAGGGTGTTCTTCAGAAAAGAATTCTATGTCATGCCTGATGGGGATTCCCAAAATAAATGAGAACTCCTCCAACGTTGGGGCCAAGATGTAGTCTGGGAAAGTGAAGCAACGCAAAGACGGATCGTAAAACTGAAGAAGTGTATGAATGGCATCCTTCTTATACTTAGAGATATTGTAGACAAACTTCAGAAGTCTCCCATACCCTCCGCTGAACTCTGTACGAACTCCGAGACCAGCCATACTAATCATCTTGTGAATCAACGTCAAGGTCGGATCTGGGAACGAATAGGCAACAGTCTTCTTTCTCTAGACATCCATGCCAAGGTAACCTCAGAAAACCAGAATCAAGAGTAAGATGCAAGCCCTGAAAAATGTCAAACATGTCAGAATGCAAGAAAAATGATATGCTCATGCAAACATGGGATCAAGGCAACACTGCTGGATGTGCTGTGCTGTTAACTGAACGAGAACCACAACCCAGAAAACCAGAATTCCAAAATACCGAACCACTGAGATAACCAGGAACCCAGATAATCAAACATTAATGAGAAATCCAGCAAAACCGGGAAGGTTGAAGGTTTCGGTTACCTGCAAACCTGCAAACACCCATCCCCTCTCACGTGTGGGTAATAGGATGTTCAGTATCCCGGGCTCTCAGGTCAAGAAATGATTATACGTTCACCATTTCTTGTTTGGCATCATCATCAATCGAGGAGGCCTTAACTGATTCTCCAAAACGGAAGGTCCTCAGCTTCTGGCACTGAGGTCGAGAAACAATAGTACATTCATCCCTCGGGGTACAGTACTATCGTCAATCGAGGAGTGCCTCCACTGATTCTCTTCAAAAGATAGGGGCCATCCTATGCGAGTTCCAAAGTGGGCCCTCGGGTGCGAATGAGTTTGCCATAGAAGGTGGTCTGCCACTGTCACCACTAAAGAGGGATGTTTCCACTAAGGTCCTCGATGATCGGTCACCAGAGTCGACAGCTCTCTAGATCGACATCCCAACATGCGCAAGACACACACGTTAGAATGCGTCCCAAGATAGCCTCGTCTGGTTGTGAATTTCGTGAACACACAAACGTACCAAGCGGGCACGTAGGTCCCACTACTCTCCACTCTAGTCCTAGGGTGTACTCAAGACTGGGTATTGGGCTTATCTCTCAGAACAACCCAACCTGCAAAACAGAAACAGCCAGCACAACACAGTAGTATCCAGTATGACAGTAATAAAAATGAAATGCAATGCAGTAAAAGCTGTAAAACGGTAATATACAACATAATATAGCACAACAAATAAACACCCAAAAAAAAAACAAACAAGCGCTAGGATCGACTCGCTAAAGGGGATGGACCAGCATAGGTCAACCAGAGTCCCCAGCAGAGTCGCCAGCTGTCGCTCCCAGGATTTTCATCCAGGTACAAACGCGAGAGTGGCGTGGAAAAACAGAGTCGTCAGCCGTGTAAATTTATCCCAAGAGAGGGAAAGGGAACACCGTATAAACCTGAGGAAGAGGGAAAGGAATGGTCATCGCAACCATAGTCTGGGTTCGGGAGTCGGTTACGCGAGGGGAAGGTGCTAGCACCCCACGCGTCCATCGTACTCGATGGGATCCATGCTTGTTGTCTAATCTAACGGTGAGTTATCCTAAAATCTATGGTTGTACTAAGACGGGAGAGGGAAAAAACAAAGACTGACTCGGTACAACGTCGACGTCCTAGGCCTACGTACTCCCTTTGTGCAATGGGAAATTCAGAGTCAACGTAGTTCGGACCAAGTTCTTTTTGTGTTTTTTATGAGCGACGCTAAGTTCGCGTCCGGTAGTTAGGGTTGATGCCTGTTTGCGACTCAGACGGAAAGTAACGTGCCCTTTTTGAAAATAGCCTTTAGTTTGACAATCCCGAAGGACAAAAAGGTTTGAAGTTTATTTGTATTTTTTAGGACAGAAGTGACTTGAGTTAGTTCATAACTTGCATTGCACCAAAGTCTAGGGTACAGGGACGAATACTTAACGAATCGTCCCAAGACAGGACGCTCGCTAAGCACTCTAGAAAGATGAGAGGAAGCCCCTCATTTCTCATTCCCCACGCTTAAGGCTCGTGCGCAATATACTTTATCTTTATTAAGTGTTTTCAAGAAGTTTTGAGATGAGAAGAGAGAAGACACAAAGGAAACTCTAAAGGGAAACTAAGAGTCCTACTATTATCATGCATGGGTGACCTACGGTTAATGAGGTTTGACGACAACCTAAGCCTAAAGAAAAGAAAAGATGAGAGACAGAAAGAGTAAGGGTGAATATGGATGATTATCCATACCCTTAAATAACTTACCTCAGCCCCTGCATAAAAGGTTAGTACAAAACAAACATAAGTAAAAGAAATGAGACAAATGGAACCCAAGCAATGACATATACTAATAACCAAGTGCGCTATAACAATCCAAGCATGATTCATGAATTCAAGGAAGCAATCCCAAACAATGGCACAAGTGCCTTTTCAAACAAATAATCAGACATGATTAAGGATGTGCATACAAGAAGATCTCACACAAAGAGCAATTAGACAATTAGCAACACACCTTCTAAAATCACCAAATTAATTATCAAAGTTTCTCAACCAGAAGCAAACAACATGTCCAAAACTCATGTCAAAATTCAAAATATAAGTCACTCAAACAATCATGCAAAATTCAGACAAGAAACATGACTCAATATGCAAAAAAGGAGGACTAAAATGCAATATGAAATGATTTTAAAAATGAGAGAAAAATATTTTAATGTAGTTCAATGTGTTGATAAAATAATTCAAAAAGAATGAGTTCAAAATAGTTTGTGGATGACGAGAAATAAAATAAATTAGTCATGGTATGCATGCATGAAATAAATTCAAAAGGAAAATAAACAAATAATTATTTCAGATGCTAAAAATAAAATAAAATAACAAGATAAAATTTGATAAAATTTTACAAAATGACAAATGTGATCCATGAATTTTCTAGGAATTTTTTAATGCAATTAACTATTTTTAAAAAATAAAAATGGAATGCAATAATTAAGTAAAAATGAAATGGAAAGAAAATGAGTGGGGGTGTGTTCAGTAAATAAAACACGTTGAGAAATGCACATGGGCTAAAGGGGGGTGTGTAAATAGCAAGCCCAAACAAAACCCATCAGAAATTAAAGAAAAACAAAAAAAAAACAAGCACGTGTGTTGCAGTCCACCACGTTGACTCCACCCCCACCTTTAGATCAATCACGCGCTCACCAATCAGTCAACCAACCCAACATGTATTCAAGATCTATGGCCCAGATTAAAAAACACATCATAATCAATATAGATGCGCACACATACAATTACCCAGAAAATAAATAAAATAAAATAATTGCACGTGGTAAGGCACATGGTATTTTAATTTGTTGGCAAGCATCTAACCGTCTGATTAATCAAACGCACCAAATTGAGTCAATCAATCAGAAAAGTAATCAAGATGGGAGATCATGATGGCACGTACACGATAGTTAATGTGGGGTAATAAACACACGAACCTTAAATAAAAATCAGAAAAAAATAAACGTGGCAGCATGTGGGCCGTACGATCAAAGGAATCAACGGTGGAGACTTCATCTCCTACCTCCAGCCCCTTCACCTCACCGGAACCCTTGCCAGTCGCCGGAGCTAGGGTTCCGGCCACCTTCTCCGTTCACCTGCAACAAAAAAAACACCAAAACACACACGCGAATACACTATCTTGACCAGATTTCCACGAGGATCTCAAATATGCCATCAAAACCCACAAACAACCAACGTACAATGAAAAAATATTGAAACAATGTTTGCATTCAAAACTTTAAACTCACGAACCAACCAATCTACACGTCCAATCTCAAAAATAAATACATCAGAATGATCCATGGATGCCACACAACATTATGCGTATTTAAAAAGAGAGTTTTGTGGTCGTCAAAAATATCCCTAACCTGAGACTATGCACCACGTATCCTCACTGTTGGCTTTAAAGGATGGTTGGTTTGTGCTCTGTGGATCCCCAGAAAGAATATTGTGGAAGAATTTTTGGAAAAGCTCCTCTTGGTTGAGAGATACGAATGAGAGAAGCTTTTAGGGTTCAAACTTTGGTTCTCCTTGAAATCACGTGTAATCTTCCTAACCCTAGCATGAGTTAGCTTAAATAGGCTAGGTTAATCCATTGATCAGCAATTGGGCCTTGGTAATTCTTTGTTTAAAGAGTTTTGGATGATTTTAGAAAATTGCATTATGTGAAATACACCCTCCTCCATGCATGCATATCCAAACCCTTGATGATGGATCACTTATTCAACAGTTGCTAATCACACCTGAATTTGATTTGGGCCTTGAGATGTATTGGTTCATGAGTTTTCAATAATTTGGCAATTTTGCATAATAAAAAAATAAGTAATGAATAAACCATGGCTCCACTTGATTTAAAGGCCAACAATGCTCCTTAGGGATTGTTCTTTGATGTTGGAATATGTCTTGAAGCAATGGAATCAATTATAGGTCCATATGTCCCAAAATGCAAAAGTTGTGAAAATGGAACCCTAAAAACCACTTTGCCTCCTTTTGATCATAACTTAAGTTTCACAAATGATATGGAGACCTACTAGTACTTGTTGGAAAGAGGAGAAAAAGATCTTCAACTTTCATGTTTGAGGAAAATTCATTTGAAGCTTCGTTGATGATGAAAAGTCAGGTTGAATGTAGTGTAAGAACTTGCCCAAAAAGGAAACTTTCAAATTATAGGTCATTTCCATATTTAGTAACTTTTGTATCAACCCTTGATTCTTGATAAATGGCATGAAACTTGACCCTTGAAGACCATATGAGGATGTGAGACCTTGAAAACTTTGAAGAGAACCTCAAAATTACACAGTTGACTTCCCCTCTCACTGTTGACTTTTCTCCTGATTCTCCGGATTCCCAATCCATTGGCCAATTGAACTCCTCCTGAACCAAACTGATGGACAATATTCCATTCCTAGATACTTAGGGACCCAAGGAATACCATGGAATCAAGTCTTGCCCAAAAAATCAGAAATAAACTAACTTTATAGCAAACCCTAATTTTGGTACCTTCAGTCTAGGAGGAAATTACACAGTCTCCAAATCCAAATTCCTCTGAATATGATGTGTATCCTCTCCAACAATGATGAGATATGTCATTTGGTGATGATGAAAACCTAAGAAGCTTGACCATTGGAGCAATAAACCCAAGAATCTCAAAACCCTAGTTTCTGCAATGGTTAGGAGAGAGTGATCCACAATACAAGGACTCTTGCTTGACTCTTTGAAGAATATCTTCTCCTCTTGAGCTGCCTCAAGCACCTTGACCCCATGCTAAGAACCAATGATATGCACACATGATAATGCAGAATGAGATGAAACATAAGCCAGTTAGTACTAAAGTAAGGAGAACAAATTTTGGGGTGCAACAAGCGTCTGTGACTTATGCTATCAATCCTGCGCCTATTTCTACGTATCAACCTCAGGTTGCGTAGAGCCAACCTAATCAGTAAAGGACACAACAACCTCTTCAGCAGGCTCGTCCTCCATACAATAACAACCGTACAACGCGGCCACCAGGATTTGATCCTATACCCGTATCATACGCAGAACTATTTCCGTTACTACTGGCCAAGGGGCACATCCAGACTAAATCCCCTCTTGCAGTACCGGAAAATCCGCCTTTTTGGTTTAAGGTGGACTAGACATGCCCTTATCACCAAGGAGGACCAGGGTATAACATAGAGAACTGTCTTAATTTCAAATCCGACGTGCAAAAGCTTTTTAGGAGCGGGGTCTTATCTTTCAAGGATACAAATCCCAATGTTCTCACGAACCCGCTGCCTCAACATGAGAAAGCCGCAGTCAATCTGATAGAGGGAGAGTCTAACAAAGTCTATCAAATTCATGATGTACCCTTATTGAAAACCAACTTGGTCAAGATGCATTGTAGACAGAGTGGATATGGCCATGTGCCGCCTCATAATTATCATCAGTGTGATATCTGCTCTAAAAGCAATCAAGGATGTTCCGTGGTGCGATCAGCTCTACAGGAACAGATGGATCTCGGATGGATCCAAGAGCACCGAGTTCGTGGAGTGAACATGGTTTACACGAATTCTAACATCATTCAGAACCACGACATCCATGCAATGAATGTCAACTTGGTGGCAATGCACTCAAGGCAAAACCAGTATCATAATCTGCCACGGCACGATTACATTTCTTGTCTGACTTGCTCTTTTGTACAAGAGGCCTTCCAGCGTCAGATGGATCATGGATGGATCCAAGACTACCATGATAGGAATCCCTATCAGATCAACATGGTTCAAACCTTCAACATTCGTTTAAGGAATACCAACCTGGTAGAGTTACATATTGAGCAGGTCCGCCTCGGATTCCTGGTATCACATGATTACCAGAGCTGTAAAGCGGGTTGCGAAAACGATAAAGGTTGTGCCCTTGTCCAGGAGGCACTTCAGCACTTGTTAAATCACTGGTGGATGCCAATTTATATGGATGAAGATACTCAGCAAATTAGTATCAATAATAGGAACCATACTCGGCGTCAAAGTCAGGATGTTCGATCTGTGGAAGCTAACCTAGTAAGGTTACATTGCATTCAAAGCGGACGTGGCCAGGTGCCACCACACAACTATGAGCGTTGTAGAGTCTGTTCGGAAAGTAACCAAGGATGTTACCTTGTGCGAGTAGCTCTTCAGGGTCAGGTGGATCGTAGAGAGATTCGCCCATATCCGGGTTCCGGACCAATCAACTGGGCGCCGGACTACCTCGCTGATCAAATTGAGGATGTTGTCGTAATCTCTGATCATCAGAGGACCAGGGATGTTTTTGCCATCATCCCTCTACTTGACGAATCAAGAGTTCCTGACCAGGAACAGATCGAGATTACTTACGATGGTCAGAAAAATCAGAAGGCTCCCATAGTCATCTATCTCTCGGGACCACTACCGCATGAATCAACTAAGGCTATCCCTTACAAATACAGTGCAACAACAGTCGAGAATGGAAAGGAAATTCCATTACCCTCCGTCGTGAATATTGCACACGTCAGTCGAGTAACACGGAGCGGTCGAATCTTCAATCGAGGAGTTGGAGAATTTAACAAAGAAAAGGAACCACAGACAGAAGTTCCTAATCCACCAGTCGGTCAGTCCAGTAATCCCGACCTTTCAAAAAACGATGATGAGATGCTAAAGCTCATCCAAAGAAGTGAATACAACATTGTTGATCAGCTATTACAAACTCCTTTAAAGATCTCGGTATTATCACTGTTACTTAGTTCAGAAGCGCATAGGGAGGCTCTACAGAAAGTCTTGGAGCAAGCCTTTGTGGAACAGGATGTAACAATCAGACAGTTCGATAGTATTGTCTCTAACATCGCTTCCTGCAATAACTTGGGATTTAACGATGAGGAATTACCTGAAGAAGGTCACCGTCATAACATGGCGCTCAATATCATGGTCAGCTGCCAGGGCGATGCTTTAGCCAGCGCACTGGTAGACACAGGGTCAGCCCTGAATGTTATGCCGAAGTCCACTTTGATGCAATTATCCTTCAAAGGACCCCCGATGAGAACCAGCGAGGTCGTCGTCAAAGCTTTTGACGAATCCAGAAAAACGGTTATCGGCGAAGTCGACCTTCCCATAACTATCGGTCCTCACACTTTCAAAGTCACTTTCTAGGTCATGGACATTCGGGCAACGTACAGTTGTTTATTAGGAAGACCTTGGATACATCAGGCTGGGGCGGTCACCTCGACCCTCCACCAAAAGTTAAAGTTCTTCCAGAACAACCAGCTCGTCACGGTCTGTGGAGAACAAGCCTTGCTTGTGAGTAACTTATCATCATCTACTTGTGTAGAACCCGAGGAGATTGTTGGAACTCAGTTCCCAGCGCTTTCGGTGAGCAAGGACAATCGATCCGAAGAGGGAACTTCCATTTCCTCATACAAAGATGCTATCAAAGCGGTCGAGAGTACCAATACCACAGGATGGGGACAGCTAGTCATTCCTACTGACAATAAAACAAAGAAGGGTCTTGGTTTTTCTGCAACCTGCACCCAGACAGCTACTACCAGCGATGAAAGTCTTCATCCCATTCAAGACTTCTTCCACAGTGGAGGTTTCCTTCACCCAGTGCCTCAAGAAGTGCATACCATCAATAAAGGTGATCCCTCTGATATGGAGGAAGAATGGGAGTCCTATCTTAACAAGGACGGTTATATGTCTCAAGACGAAACGCATACTTCATTTTGCTTTCCTGCACAGGGTCTGAGATTTATACCCCGGTCGGATGTCGAAAGGATATATGGAGATTGTGATCCGGAAGGATGCCGTGCTCCACCAAACTCATTAGAGTAAGACACTCCGATGAAAGACAACTTTGACCACGACTATTATGGCCCAATGGATGGCCTGCCAATGTGGCAGCCATATCCGGGAGATTTGGGGCAAGAGAATCAGCCGAACAATGAAAATCAGCTGAGCATCATTGAAAAGAATACTTGTGTCCCCACCATGTCATGGAATCCTCACCCAAGGTATCCTGAAGATACCCCACACGACGATGAATTCGCAATGTTCGCAGGATTAGAGTTCATCAACTATGCTTTTCCTGAGGTCAACGTCATCGAAAGGGATGACTCCTCCAGTTCCAAAGAAGTGTGGGACACCTTGGGACAACCGAGTGGGAAATACGACCATATGGTCAAGTACACCGCTCCTGAAAGCTCTCGTATCAGGCTCGAAGACATCCAGCCAACTGGATGGGGAGATCTACTTGAGAGAACAAATACTATGCAAAACGCAATAGTGGAATCCTCCTACGATGACTCTTCCTGGGAGACAGATTCCAATGATCCTGTTCCACCAGAAATCAGTGTTATTTCTGAAGACAAATTAATGAAGGTACCAGACTTTGTGATTCACCGAGGAGTTCGCCGCCAATGGGTTGCTGTCGATATTCTGAAAGTTGTTCAAAAGTCAAAGTAATTGTCGTTTTTAACCTTTCACCCTGCCCAGATGAAACAGGTGTTTTGATAGGGCTTACTTTCTGTAAATCTCCCTCTTCGCTTTGCCCAAAGCGACAGAGTTTTGTTTTATAGGGCTGTAGTTTCACGAATCGACTTGTTCATAAGTAAATAAATGTCGTTCTGTAATTTCTGCATTAATTGCTGTTTTCTCTTTTGCTTTTCTCAGAAAATGGTAATCCTAAAAAAAACAACTCAATAAAAACAAGCAGTAAAAGAAAAAACACTGCACACACTTTTACATTCTCTCTATCTCTTCTAAAACACGAATCACCACGTCATGCAGATGGCTTGTTTTAAACTCCGTTGAAACATACGATCTGATGCCTTCTCCCGACTTTGAGTTCCCGGTATTTGGGGCTGAAGAAGAAGTTGACGGCGAAATTCCAGAAGAGATCTCCCGACTACTCAGACAAGAGGAAAGGTCCATTGAACCTCACAAAGAGCCGTTGGAAACGGTAAACTTGGGTTCAGAAAAAGAGAGAAAATAAGTCAAGATTGGGGCGCTACTCAGTCCAATTACCAAAGAGAATTTGATAAAGCTTCTCAAAGAATTTCCCGATGTATTTGCTTGGTCCTATCAGGATATTCCAAGGTTGGATACCAGCATCGTGGAACATCATCTACCGTTAAGGTCAGAATGTCCACCAGTAAAGTAAAGGTTGAGACGGACTCATCCAGACATGGCCATCAAAATCAAAGAGGAGGTTCAGAAACAGATTGACGCAGGTTTCCTCGCCACATCAGAATATCCTCAATGGTTAGCCAACATTGTACCTATTCCAAAAAAAGACGGAAAAGTCAGAATGTGTGGCGACTACAGGGATCTAAACAAGGCTAGTCCAAAGGACGACTTTCCTTTACCACACATTGACATGCTGGTAGACAGTACAACAGAGTTCAAAGTTTTCTCCTTCATGGATGGATTCTCGGGCTATAATCAAATCAAAATGGCGCCGAAAGACATGGAGAAGACTTCGTTCATCACCCCATGGGGTACTTTTTGTTACAAGGTAATGCCGTTTAGTTTGAAGAACGCCAGGGCAACCTATCAAAGGGCCATGACTACTCTGTTTCATGACATGATACACAAAGAAATCGAGGTATATGTCGATGATATGATTGCAAAATCTAAGACAGAAGAGGAGCATGTGACCCACCTGTCAAAACTATTTGAGCGATTGAGAAAATACAGACTCCGCTTAAATCCCAACAAGTGCACCTTCGGTGTCAGTTCAGGGAAACTCTTAGGGTTCATCGTCAGCCAGAAAGGAATTGAGGATGATCCTGACAAGGTCAAGGCCATTCAAGAAATGCCTTCTCCGAAAAATGAAAAACAAGTCAGAGGATTCTTGGGACATGTGCGCCGATTTTCTAATTACTGAAAAAGAACCAGGACTGTGTTTGGACAGAAGACTGCCAAACCGCCTTCGACAGTATTAAGGAATACCTGTTGAATCCGCTTATTCTATCACCTCCAGTGGAAGGAAGACCACTAATCATCTACCTCACAGTCTTGGAAGACTCAATGGGCTGTGTACTTGGCCAATAAGACGAAACCAAAAGGAAAGAGTCTGCCATCTACTATTTAAGCAAGAAATTCACCGACTGCGAGACTCGGTATACTATGTTTGAGAAAACTTGCTGCGCTTTGGCTTGGGCAGCCAAACGTCTGCGCCAGTACATGATTCGTCACACTACTTGGTTGATTTCCGAGATGGATCCAATCAAGTATGTCTTTGAAAAACCTGCTCTCACGGGAAGGATAGCCCGTTGACAGATGTTGCTATCAGAATATGACATAGAGTACCACGCTCAGAAAGTCATTAAGGGGAGTATTTTAGCCGACCATTTGGCTCATCAACCGATTGACGATCAAGAATCAATCGGGTTTGAATTCCCAGGAGAAGATGTCATGTATCTAAAAATGAAAGATTGCGATGAACCACTACCCAGTGAAGGGCCAGAACCAGTTTCCCAATGGGGACTTATCTTTGACAAAGCAGTTAATCATTACGGAATCGAAATTGGGGAAATCATTGTTACACATCTGGGTACCCACATTCCTTTCACCGCCATACTTACATTCAAGTGTACAAACAACGAGGCCGAATACGAAGCTTGTATCATGGGTCTCGAGGAAGCAATTGACTTAAGGATTAAAAACTTGGACGTATACGGCGACTTAGCCCTGGTTATCAATCAGATCAAAGGAGATTGGAACACATACCAATCAGGACTGATTCCTTACAAAGACTACGCAAGAAGGTTGTTACCATTCTTCAACAGAATTGAGTTTCATCATATCCCTCGTGAAGAGAATCACATGGCTGATGCATTAGCCACTCTCTCTTCCATGATTAGTGTAGGTCAATGGAACGACTTACCTAAGATCGACATAATGTGCCTTGAAAGGCCCGCTTACATCTTCACGATCAAAGCAGTCATATACGACAAACCTTGGTATTATGATATCAAATGCTTCCTTCAGAAACAGGAGTACCCACATGGGGCGTCTAGAAAGGACAGAAAAACCCTCAAAAGACTGGCTGGAAACTTCTTTCTGAGTGGTGATACACTCTATAAGAGAAACTTTGACATGGTCTTGCTCCGATGCGTCGACAGACCAGAAGCAGACATACTGATAAAAGAAATTCATGAAGGATCCTTTGGCACTCATGCCAACGGACATACAATGGCGAGAAAAATTCTAAGAGTAGGGTACTACTGGTTGACCATGGAGTCCGACTGCTACAAGTACATGAGGAGGTGTCACAAGTGTCAGATATACTCCGACAAAATTCATGTACCG
The DNA here is from genome assembly GCA_022829125.1 of Lathyrus tuberosus. Classification (NCBI taxonomy): domain Eukaryota; kingdom Viridiplantae; phylum Streptophyta; class Magnoliopsida; order Fabales; family Fabaceae; genus Lathyrus; species Lathyrus tuberosus. Next base: position 4,348,055 of record JALAZF010000483.1, on the reverse strand, counting down.
TCAACGCATCTCAAAGTTCTTTCTTCCCCGTGGCATTTTTCCATATGGGGAATCGACATTATTGGCATGATTGAGCCCAAGGCTACAAACGGACATCGGTTCATTCAGGTAGCCATTGATTACTTCACTAAGTGGGTCGAAGCAGCGTCATACGCTAATGTAACCCGACAAGTGGTGGTCCGATTTATCAAAAACAATATCATCTGCCGTTATGGTGTTCCCGGCCAGATCATTACCGATAATGGATCCAACTTGAACGATAAGATGATGAAGGAATTGTACGCAGAGTTCAAGATCGAACACCATAACTCATCTCCCTACCGGCCTAAGATAAACGGAGCGGTAGAAGCGGCTAACAAGAACATCAAGAAGATTGTTCAAAAGATGGTTGTAACCTACAAAGACTGGCACGAGATGTTACCCTTTGCGCTTCACGGTTATCGCACATATGTCCGTACTTCAACAAGGGCAACCCCTTTCTCTCTAGTATATGGCATGGAAGCAGTGCTCCCCATAGAAGTAGAGATCCCATCAATTCGGGTATTGATGGAAGCTAAGCTTACAGAAGCTGAATGGTGTCAGAGTCGACACGACGAATTAAACCTGATCGAAGAAAAGCGAATAACGGCACTATGCCATGGTCAGTTGTATCAACAGAGAATGAAGAAGGCATTTGACAAAAAGGTCCGACCTCGCGTCTTCAGGAAAGGAGACCTCGTGCTCAAGAAGATACAATCATTTCTCACTGATTCTTGGGAAAAATGGACTCCGAATTATGACGGCCCCTACGTGATCAAAAAAGCTTTCTCAGGCGGCGCCTTGAGACTTGCAACCATGGACGGAGAGGAATTTTCCGACCCCACGAATGTTGATGTAGTCAAGAAATACTTCGCCTAAAAAAAACGTCTCGGTGGATTGAAAACCCAAAAGGGAAGTCCAGGCAAAAATTAGAGACATAATCAAAAATCATCCCGATGGATTGGAAACATCACAGTATAATCCAGGCAAAAATTAGGGATAATGGCAAGTAACTACGTTCTACAAAGGGGCAAATCCCTCAGCAGCAGTTATGTCGTCCATCAGAAAAACTCCAGTCACGGTCATCTTCGACAGAAGCTCAGGATGCCCCGAATTCAAAGTTGGTAGAAGGATAGTGGTCGTTATGTTTGGATGTAGCCCTTTTCCCTTAACTTACCATTTTGTAAACTTTGTAAATATTCTTTGGAATCACGCGTTTGGCTGATTTCCATCCTATCAATAAAATTTGAGCCCTTGTGCTTTTGTTTGTAATTCTTATTTGTTTTAGCTTTACAGAATGATGTTTTTAACATGATCAACGATTCTTGAAACGAAACAAAAATGAATTTACTTGTTAAAATTGTTCTGCTTTTAAAAATAAAGATGGCAATTTCTTTTGACAGTTGAACATCGAAAGAACATCGATCGCTTCTCCAAAAGTGTTCGAACGTCAAAATGCAGAATCAAAGTACTCCTTCTAAGCTAGTGCGCCTGAATGAAGGATCAGCTGTATCGGATGCGGTTTTCCCATCTAATACCCTCGGTCGAGTTCCCATCTCCTAAACCCGACCAACGGTATTCCCCACAGGGACTGTCTCTTCTAAGCAAGGCAGAATTGCTACTTTTGGATCAACGGTACGACTTTGCCCCGCGATGGTCGAGTATCCCGTCATGTTCATCTATTAGTCTGTATGTTGTGTCAGTTTTGTCAGCATATACATACATACATCATGCATTATTGATTTGCATTCACATTCATATTGCATCACTATCACTCTATGTCGGTCTTATCCCCTAGTGATAAAAGTCCTCTCAATCGAGTTGTCAAATTCTTTCCTCGTCAGGAAAGGTTGCGTCTGAACAATCTCTCTCCTCCAGTTTATTTCTGGATCAGAATTGGCCCTTGACCCCTTTGATAACTTGAACCTCTGAAAGGCCAGAGAACCTTCGACAAATGTCATTCTTCGCCATTGAAGACGACATCCTTGCTTTCCCGGATTAAGGAAAATCCCTAGAGAAAGCCTCTTAATCAAGAGATTCGGCGGTACGGCAGTTTTTCTCCAGAAATAGCCGCTGATGAAAAGGTCATCGGCACCTCAAAATTGGATCCCATCATATGGCGTTTCTCCGGGAAGATCCCGAGAAAAGTATGATGTAAGACTCCAAGCGGAGCAGTCTCTCAAGAAACTCGCTTTCCCCAGTAGAAATAAATTGCGTCTCCAATAGAGAAGTTTGTGTACCTCTACAACTCAGACGATTGGGTTCCCCAGCGAGTCTGACCTCAAATTTTTTCTATCAAATGGTATCTCCCCAGGAAAATTCGGCGAGAAGTTTGAGGAAAACCGCTACGTATAGCGTCCCTTGTCAAGAAAGTTTATTGACAAAAGAAACTGAGACCAGTTCCTTGGTATGAAACCAGGATCGAGGGGAAGTTTACATCAGAAATTGAGACCAGTTCCTTGGTAGGAAACCAGGATCGAGGGGAAGTTTATTTTAGAAACTGAGACCATTTCCTTGGTATGAAACCAGGATCAAGGGGAAGTTTATTTCAGAAACTGAGACCAGTTCCTTGGTAGGAAACCAGGATTGGGGGGAAGTTTACATCAGAAACTGAGACCAGTTCCTTGGTAGGAAACCAGGATCGAGGGGGAGTTTACCTTTTTTAAGCGTCATTGCTTAGCAAAATAAGATGAATGCGTAAGCTACCATTCATAACCACTATCAAAATTTCGGGTATTCCGATATTTAATCCTCTTGCACCCTGAATGCCCGAATACCTTCGCCATTCGCACCTTCGGGTCCAAGAAGATTAAATAGGGGCATCTGTCATACCCCAAATTTTGACCACTAAGATTCCCATCATTGTGCAAGTCATCATCACAATATGGGTGTATGATTATGCCTCATTAGTCTGCCCAAAGATGGGTGAACACTTACTACAGTCAAAATTAGGGTTTCAAGCCCTCTCTGAGTTCTTAGACAAAGGATCAATCAAGGAATGACATGATCTTCAACTTTTCTAAACCTCTCAAACATCCACAATGGATCAAAAGGACTCCCACTTCAAGGATTAAGCACAAGGTTGCTCCCTTCTAGGTGGATCAAGCCTCGAAATCGTCAGTGTCACCAAATTAGGGTTTTGGTCGACCAGGGCCTCCAGATGGAAATTTTCCTCTGGACATGAGCCAATACTTCAAAACATAACCTAATATTCTCCATGGAACCTCATGACCCCAATCATCAAGTCAATTTTTCCTCAGGGGATGCAGTTATAAAAAAAATCAGGAATTAGGGTTTCTTGACCTAATTCACCCCTAAGTTGACTTTTGGGACAAATCATGAGCCAAGACCTCAAGAGAGGATTTGAGGGTCCCTAGTACACCACATTTTTCCGTTTGTAACAATGGATTGATCCAAGAAGCTTGAGCAACAAGTCTCAAATTCATCAGAACCACAGCTAGGGTTTCGCGGGAAAAGTCAACTGTAACTTTGACTTTTAACCAGGACATGCTCCCAAGCCCTAAGACATGATTCAATATACCCTATAACACCCATGGAACATGTCCATCAAGTTTGATTTAGGTCAAGGACATGATTTCCTAAAGGATTGCACAGTTTGGAATTCATTTGATAAAAAGTCAACTGTGCACAAAAGTCAACTTTGACTTTTTGAGAATTTTCACAATTATGGATTTTTAACCCTAAAATGATGTTAATGTATGATTTGAATCATCATTCATCAAGAAAAATCAAAGAAAGTGGGATAACTTGTAAAAGGGGTAACCATAAAAACTTAGAAAATTTTCTAAGTTATGAACAAAGTGGCAAGGGTACCAACTTTGGAGGATCATAACTCCTAAACCACAAAGCCATTTTTCCCCATCCAAAGCTTGATTTGTAGATCTCATGGCCCTCTACAAAAACTTCAACTAGACCTCATTCCAATTCTTCATGGATTTTGAGTTATGGATTAATCAAAATCACAAAAAGTGAAAATGTCACTTTTTTCCAACACTTAGTGAAATTTTCACTAAGTCAGAATTTACCTTCACTTTTTTCCAAATGTAGGGACATTTTTCACTTGGATCCAAAAATTATCAAAACCAAATATGATCAAACAGTTGTTGTATCATATAAGGGCTTTCAAAAATGGCCAAGAACATCACCAAATTCAATTTGAGCTAAGAGTTGTGGTAGTGGCAAAATGCCTTGCTGAAAACTACCAAGGCAAGGAAGAATTTTGCATTTTTGGTGGATTTGCCAAAATCAGCAATTTCAAGCCTTGTCATCATCTTGGACACGTCTGAGGATCAAATCTAAAGGGGACAATCACTGAGCCAAGCCTCCAAAGTCCTTGGAACAAGAAGTAGCATGTCAAACCTAGAATTGCCTAAAAGAGGGACAAGACTCCAATTTTAGATTGGAGCATTTAATAGATGCTTAGAGGTGGCATGGACTGACACATTTACAACTGAATTCAGTCAAGATTCCTCCAACAAGTAGGGAACCAAAGCTCGGTGCTCTAACCTCTAGTCAATGGCTAGAGGAGACTTGGATTTTCATTTGCCAACATTGGCCAAACCTCTGCTGCAGTTGCCATTCACTATTGATCCTAAAACAAACTTGCTCTACTATAAATAGAGCTCATTTGTGCTCAGTTTGAGTACACCAAAGCCATCAAACAGATGATTTCCTCAAAATCCCTTTTTCTTGGCAAATATGCCTTCAAGCAAGGTAACTCTGAGTTTTTGAGTTTGAGAGCTTTTTCAATCAAACCAATCACACACACACCTCATAAACATCATATGTAGGTGATCCAAACTCTCACAAGTGACCTGTAATCACAAAATCACAAAGTCACCTCTCAAAACCTCAAAATAGGCTTTTTGTGCATTTTTCAAGCCATGTCTTGATTCAGTCACTTTCCAAACCAGATAAGACCTCAAACACACTCCAAATATCATCCTTGAACTGTCCCAAATGGTTCCCCCCTTCTGGAACACCATTTGAGAGAGTTGCTATTTTGGTCACTTTTAACCCCTTTTGCAAGAAAGGGTCAGTTTGTGTTTTTGCAGGTACCAGCTGATTCCAATCATCCTAAAAGCTTCTAAGGGATCATTTGAGTGTGTCTAAAGCATCAAATCATTTCTGGAATAAGAGGCTTGACAGATTGCACAAAAACTTCAAAAAGCTCAAAAAGAGGTAAGCCTCATGACTTGAACTTTCCAAAATATGCAATGCTTTGAAGTCCACTGATCATGCACACCTCATACATGTTAAATATGTTGTGTTTGAACCGATTGATCATGTAATTCATGCCTGTATCAAAGTGTAGCATAGCAAATGCAATTATAGGCCTTTTTCAAAACCGCTATCGGGTTTTGAGGAGGGAGTGTGATCTGAAAAAACTACCACCACCATTGGATTCCTTGTGAAATTCTGGTCCAGATGCATATAAATTTTGTCTCAAACCATTAAGAATTGATAAAGTTATGACCTTCACGTTTCTGAGCCAAAACTTGCCTTGCCTTGCCTTGGGCTAGGCCTAAAACCAAGGCATGACTTATATATTTGTGATTTCACTTCAAACAATGGATGTATCACCACCCCAGTGGTAAGGCGCGCGCCTTGTGACCTTGAGGTCGTGGGTTCAAACCCCACCCATGCCATTTTGTGTTTTTTCATATTTTGCCATTTTTTCCAATATTTTATGTTTTATTAATTAATTGGAAAATTAATAACTCTTTCAATTTTAATTATTTTTTATTGGTTCTTTTTGCAAAAAAAATCACAAAAATGTTGAAATATTTTATTCCATAAAAAAATTAAGTTTATATTATTTATTTAATATAATTAGTATTTTTGTGAATAACTTCATTTTTTATTTGTTTTAAACATTTTAAAATGAACATTCATCTTGAAAAATCAATACCAAATGAGTTTTAATATCTCTTGTGATTAAAACTTCATTTTTCAAACCTTAAACAAAAATCACAAGTGCTTTATTCAAATTCATTTGGTATTTTTCCTTGATTTTCTTTTAATATTTACTTTTAAAAGAATAACAAATTAGGGTTTCTTTGATTTTCACCCTCATCAATCATTTTCAAACACTCATTGGCCTCTGATAGAGTGTAAGACCCAATCCCCTTTTAACCAAAACAATTTTGGGCCTCAGATATTGTATAAGTCCCTCTGCGTTAAAAGAAAAGTTCGGCGCGATCGTCGCCCATTTAAAAATAAACCATCTGGGCCTCTCCTCGAGCTGTAAGACCCATTCAAAACTATTGGGCCTCTATTAGAGTGTAAGACCCAACCCCTTTTGAAAACCAAATTATCTTGGGCCTCAGTCATTGTATAAGACCCATTGCGTTTTCAAAATCTCGGCGCGATCGCCATTTCAAAACGAAAAATCATCAAGGCCTACCCTCGTGTTATAAGCCCCACTCTTTTTCTTTAAAACCTTTTGGGCCTCTTGAGAGAGCGTACAGAAAACCTTTTTTTAGCCTCAGTCACTTGTATAAGCCCCTATGTACAAAACAATAGTGCGATCATTGGTAAAAACCCTGGGCCTCTCCTTGAGCTGTAAGCCCCAATTTTTCTTTCAAAGCACTTTCTCCTTTGATTTTGAATATACTGTTGTTTTCAATCTTTCTTTGTTGAACAACTAACAAAACAGCATGGAAGCCCTGTTGATCACTCTTAAATAGACTAAACTAGATCCCCATAGGATTACCAGATACAATCTTCTCTACGGTTGTCCTCCTAGGAATTGTCTAGAGACTCTACTCCCCAGAGTTGATCTATTCTCCATGAATAGCATCTCTTGAGTTTCTTCCAAATTCTCGAACTTTCCTGGCTTGATCTATTCTCTATGAATAGCCTGTCTTGAATTTCTCGGGGTTTGGGGACCCACAGGCTTCTTAAAAGCATCCCAGCCTCCTCTTGGGCGTTGTACAAGGACCCGTCGTCTTCTTAGAAGTATTCACAGCCTCCTCTTAGGCTTCGTATAAATGATTTATTCCTCTGAGAATGATAGCCTCCTCTTGGGCTTCGTACAAATTGTCCCTCGACTTCTTAAAAGATTCCAGCCTCCTATTGGGCTTCGTACAAATTGTCCCTCGGCTTCTTAAAAGATTCCAGCCTCCTCTTGGGCTTCGTACAAATTGTCCCGACGACCTCCTAGAGGTATAAGAACAGAAATTAGTCATCTTAATATAACAGTTTTTTTCAAAGAGTCTAGATCCTGCTACTGCTGTTTCTTAAACGTAGTACAAAAGATGAAACTCTAGACTTGGACAGTCTAATTTCCTTGAGTCTCAAAGAAATTCTTAAGTTCCTTTCAAAACTAGGAGATGAAACCCGTAGACCCGGACATTCCCAATCCCCTTTGGATTTCCCATTTCCTTAAAGAACGGGAAACATCCCTGATCCTCGAATCAAAATCCCTGAGTGCAAACATTACTCATATAAGAACTGATTTTCTCTTTAAATCAGCATATTGGACTTGTCACTCAACTGAAACAATAACCATAGCCTCCATCTCGGGCTTCGTACGAGATACAAAGCACTCTCTTGTTGAGTCAACCCTTTTAGCCTCTCTCACGGGCTTCGTACGAGACACATAAAAACACCCTCTTGTTGGGTCGATTGCCTCCTCTTAGGCTTTATATAAGGAAACCCTGGTTGAGACAATCAACCTTTTAGCATCAAAACTGTGCCTCGTTCACAGGACACAAACATCAACAACTCCCTTCATCTAAGTGCTGTAAGTGGCAAGCCTCTGGATCATTTACATCCATGCCACTGTCCTTCTTTTAGCATGAGAAATTCCTAAGGAAAGATAGCATTGCTCTACACTGAGTTAAAGTCTTCTCCTTTAGGTTAAAACTCCCTATAAAGGAAATTATGGCATTGTTAGGATTCGCTTATCCCGGTTAAAGTAATCCTCCTTTATAATCAGTCACCCCTGACAAACAGACCCCCTTTAGAGATGACAAATTCTCTCTAAAGTCAACATCCTTTTAGCTTCACATCTTGGGCTTCGAACAAGATACAAATAGACCCTTTAGCTTCACATCTTTGGCTTTGAACAAGATACAAATCACCTTTCAGCTTCACGTCTTGGGCTTTGAACAAGACACCAAAACACCATTTCCTCCCATAGAATAGGAGGAACTACGATCGCTCTGATTTCCCTGTTTCGGAAAACGGGAATACGTAGGCATAAGATTGAAAGAAAATTCTTAGCGAACACACTAAAAAAAACTCAAAATCCCATACCCTCAGTCCTAAACATCCTACCCATGAACCGTCCAATGTTTTCAATCTCTAAAAAAAAAGAAAGAAGAAAAAGGCCCCATTGCCATATAGAATCCATAACCTAACAGACCGCTGTTTAAACTTAGTATGCAAGCAGGGTTAATTGGAGACATCTATTTCCCTTCCTTAGTCAGCTTAATAGGATAAAAAATGAATTAAACTGTAGTAACCCCCAAAGAGCGACAGTGCTTAAGAAACACGTCCAGTTTCGCTCGCTACACTAAGCCGAAAGCACAATGGAATGAAGAAGATGAGAAAAAGTATAACTACGATTGGAAGGCTAGAAATATTCTGATCTCCTCTTTGGGAGTTGATGAGTATTATAGAGTTTCAGATTGTACGAGTGCTAAAGCTATGTGGGACGCATTACAAGTTGCCCATAAGGGAACTAATGACGTTAAACTAGCTCGAATCAATACTTTGACTCAAGAGTTTGACCTCTTTCACATGAAGCAAGGGGAAACCATTACTGACATGCAAAAGAGGTTCACTCATTTAATCAATAGACTTATCTCACTTGGTAGACCGGTTTCCTATGACGTTGCTACTAATTAAATCTTGAGGTGTCTTACTAGGGAATGGCAACCAAATGTGACCGCCATAAAGGAAGCCATTGACCTCATGACATTAGTCATCACAATTTTATTTGGAAAGCTTGAGGAACATAAGCAAGTGCTCATTAGTCTTGACTAATTTGAGAAAAGAGAGAAGAAAGAGAAGACCAAAACCAAAGATGCAGAAAAGAAGTCAATAGCTCTAAAGGCTTCTAGTTCAAAGTCCTCCGCAAATGAGCTAAGCGAGAGTGAATCTAATGTCGAAAAGGAAGAAGATTAGAATAAGGATGTGGGATTATTTGTGAGGCGATACAATCGCTATATAAAGAAAAATGGTATTCAACATTCGTAAAAGAACCTCATCAACTTTAGAAAACAATCAAGGTCTTCCAAGAATGAAGGCAAAAAGAGTGGAAAAACTAAAGGGTCTTGCTGTAACTGTGGAAAAGTCGGCCATTATAAGCTGAATTGTCCATTGTTGAAGAAGGACAAAGGAGAGGATAAAATTCGTCCACAAAAGAAATAAGGTAAACATAGAAGAGCCTATATCGCTTGGGAAAGCGATAGTGAATCATCTAGTGATAAGAGTTCAAGTGATGAAGAAGAGTCCGTTAACCTTTGCCTCTCCGCTCACCAAAGGAAAAGGAACAAAAAGGTAAGACATGCTAAATATGATAACTCTAACACAATGTCTTATTCTAAATTACAACATGCTTTTGATACTCTACACCATGAGGCTAAGGAAGCCTTTAAACTTTTAGCTTCAAACAAACAAATATTTTCACATTTGGAGCAAAAGATCTCCGATTCCGAAAAGGAATTAAAGGCTTTCAAAAAGTCTATGGTGGAAGTAACAAAAGTAGACGTTGAGGAAGACAAGAGTAATTGGTTAAATTTTGGTTGTGATACTTGTCATATTTGGCAAAAAAAAGGTTAGAACTCTAAAGGCCAAACTTGACAAGGCTCTAGAACCAAAGGTTAAGAAAAGTGTGATTAATCCATATCAAAAATATACTTATGTGATCAACCTAGCAAAAGTGATTTTCATGTTAACCTTACATGCTTGTATTGTTGCAAAAGGGGTCATACCATTGTAAAATGTCACTTTAGGATATTTTTAGTTCCTAAAGGCATTTATCAATGGTTGCCCAAATGCAATCCTGTTTTCACTCATAACCAAGGACCCAATAAGAATTGGGTACCTATTTCCCTTGATTGGTTGTGTAGGTACAATGTCTTGAGACCATGAAAAGAAGATGGGTTCTTAATAGTGGCTGCTCAAGACACCTGACAGAAGAAATTTCTCTTTTCATTGACTTTGTGGCGAAGAAAAAGGGATTTATTACCTACGGTGACAACAATAAAGGGTCAATACTCAGCAAAGGTAGTGTAGATAATCCCTCTTCTACTACTGTCTCAGACGTGCTTTTAGTTGAGGGTCTTAAACACAACCTATTAAGCATTATTCAATTAAGTGACAAGGATTATAAAGTATCATTTTCAAAAGATTGCTTCATAATTGAGAATAGTGATAAAAAGGATGTGTTTAAAGGCCTGAGGGTTAATAACATCTATATGCTGGACTTGAATGAGGTATCGTTGGGTAGCAACAAGTGTCTAGTCAGCAAGAGTGAAGACTCATGGTTATGGCATAGGCGTTTGGCGCATGTTAATTTTGATTTGCTTAATAAAATAGTTTCTAAAGACCTAGTAGTCGGCTTACCCAAAATCAAGTTCACAAAGGATCACTTATGTGATGCGTGCCAAATGGGAAAGCAAACAAGGATCACGTTTAAGTCTAAAAACATTGTTTCAACCACGAGACCCCTTGAACTCCTCCATATGGACCTCTTTAGACCATCTAGGATTAAGAGCTTAGGTGGTAACTACTATGGCTTTGTGATTGTCGATGACTATTTTAGGTTTTGCTGGACTATTTTCGTAGCAAGCAAGAGCGATACTTTTTCGGCTTTTGAGAAGTTTGCCAAGCTATCTCAAAACAAATTGAACACAAACATTGTATCAATTAGAAGTGATCATGGAGTTGAGTTTCAAAATCATCTTTTTGAAGAATTTTGCGATAGCCATGGGATTGATCATAATTTTTCCGCACCACGTACCCCTCAACAGAACGGGGTTGTGGAACGTAGAAATAGAATTTTTGAAGAATTGGGAAGGACTATGATCAATGAGAGCGGCCTTCCAAAATACTTCTGGGCCGATGCCATTAGTACGGCTTGTTAAGTTTTGAATAGGGTGCTCATCCGCCCTATTCTAAACAAAAGACCGTATGAGCTTTTGAAAGGGAGGAAGCCCAACGTATCTCACCTTCACATTTTTGGTTGTAAGTGTTTCGTGTTGAATAATGGTAAAGAGACACTATGTAAGTTTGATTCTAAGGCCGACGAATGTATCTTTCTTGGATACTCTCAGTCTAGTAAGGCATATAGGGTTTACAATAAGAGGTTACTTACTGTTGAGGAGTCTGTACACGTTAGTTTTGATGAGTCTTATCCGAAAAATGTCAGAAAAGGTACTTCTTTTCATGGTGCAGGTGTATCTTCAGAAGACATACTCTAGGACACTGATAAAGGGACTGATTAACCTGAAGCAGTGCATGTTGAGGAGGAAAAAGATCACCAACCTGAGAAGATTGAGGAGGATCATCTGACTAACAATGATGAACTTTTTCCAGCTTGGAAGTCTTCTAAAGACCATCCCATCGACAACATACTCGATGATATCTCAAAGGGAGTAACCACTCGATCCAAGCTAAGTAACTTCTATTATCACTTCGCTTTCGTCTCGCAAGTTGAGCCTAAAAACTCAAAAGAGGCCTTACTCAATGAACATTGGTTTTTATCAGTGCAAGAGGAGTTAAATCAATTTAAAAGAAATGAGGTTTGGGATCTTGTCCCTCCTCCGCGAGGCCATCGAGTAATCGGCCCCAGATGGGTGTTTAGGAACACGCTCGACGAAAATGGAGTTATAACTAGAAATAAAGCGCGCTTAGTTGCGCAAGGGTATAACCAAGAGGAAGGCATAGAATATGAGGAAACTTATGCGCATGTTGCCCGACTCGAGGCTATACACATGATGCTTTCCTACGCATGTGCGAAAAACTTCAAATTATTTCAAATGGATGTCAAAAGTTCTTTTCTGAACAGTTATATTAATGAAGAGATTTATGTAGCCCAACCTTATGGTTTTGAATCCCATCAGTATCCTAATCATGTTTATAAGCTCAAACGCGCTTTATACGGTCTCAAACAAGCCCCTAGGGCTTGGTTTGAGCGTCATAGCAAATTTCTACTAGATCAAGGGTACTCTAGAGGGAAGGTTGACACAACTCTCTTCATTAAACGTCAAGGAAAACACCAAATTTTGGTACAAGTATATGTAGACGATATTATATTTGGTTCTACTAACATAAATATGGTCAAGGAGTTTTCTAAGTTAATGCAGGGAGAGTTCGAGATGAGCATGATGGGGGAGCTAAACTATTTCCTCAGATTGCAAATCAAGCAACTTGAAGAAGGAACATTCGTGAGCTAGAGGAAGTATTGTCTTGAGTAACTCAAGCGCTTCGACATGGCTAGCTCGAAAGCAATCGACACTCCGATGCCTACTTGTGTTAACTTGAGTTGAGATGAGAATGGTAAGGATGTAGATGTGAAGAAATATAGAGGTATGATTGGTTCTCTCCTCTATCTTACCGCATCCCGACCAGATATCATGTTTAGTGTTTGTATGTGTGCTAGGTACCAATTGTGTCCTAAGGAATCGCATTTAAAAGCCGTGAAGCGCATACTTAAATACCTATGCGGTACTCCAAAGTATGGGCTTTGGTATTCCAAGGGAAGCGATTACTCTTTGGTTGGCTATTCCGATTCCGACTTTGTCGGTTGCAAATCGGATAGGAAAAGCACGAGTGGCACTTGTCATATTTTTTCAAATTCCTTAGTGAGTTGGCATAGCAAAAAATAAGTTTTTGTTGCTTTGTTAACAGTCGAGGCGGAATACGTTGCGGCCGATAGTTATTGTGCTCAAGTATTGTGGCTTAAGCAACAATTACTCGACTTCAATGTTAAACTTGAACGTATTCCCATGTTGTGTGACAATGTAATCGCCATTAACTTAACCAAAAACCCGGTACTACACTCACGCACGAAGCACATAGAAATACGCCATCATTTCCTTAGGGATCATGTAGAGAAAGGTGATGTGGTATTTGAGCATGTTGATTCTAAGAATCAACTTGCGGATATTTTCACCCAACCACTTGTGACAGAGCCTTTCTTTAATATCCGTAGGGAACTTGGTGTTCTCGATATCTCGGATCGCGTTTAAATATATACGATTGCATGCTCTATATCTATGCTTGTTTATAGTTTTCTTTGACTAACAATATTGAAGCGATTAAGCTACATGTGAGGGCATCTATCATCAATCATCATCAGAGGTAATATCGTTCCTTTTTAGATAACTAATATTGATCAATTATATATGTAAGATATTGTGCCAAAATGTGGGTTGTATTGATGTTTATTCCATTGTTTGGATGTAATTTTGATCCATTTTTAAGTTTGGTATATGTGTGGCATGCTATTTATCTCTAATTGATGCATAGATGACTCAAACAATGCATTTTACATGTTTTAACTGCTTGAGTCAACAAAAACAGAGCATGGGTCGACTCATGGTTGTCAAAATTTCTTGCATTGTGAAACGGGTAAGCGCAGGTCGACCCTTTGGTCGACTCAAACATTTGAATTTTGAATTTATGGTTTTTTGTTCACTGTACGTTGACGCACAACATGTTTGGTTGACGCGTCGCTGAGAAACTCTGAAAAAAATTTCTTGGAAACGCGCGCGCCTACTCATATGCCTAGAAATCTTTGACCCATTTATTTTTCAGTTACATTTTCCAAGCATAATCATCGTCATCATTTGCATTTATACCCAATTTCTCATTCTTTTCCTCTCCTTCAACCTTCTACCAACCCTACAAAACCCACTTTAATAGTTCATAAAAAATCCAAGATTTCAACAGTTACAAGGATTTCAAAGGTTTTCTCATCATCACATCAACTTCGTACACTATTCATCTGCTCCAAAAAGTGTGTTCTCATGGCTTCCACAAGAATCACTGGAAAAAGAACTTCAAGGGCTTCAACTTCTAGAGCTGGTACGTCTCAACCCAGGTCCAATGTTCCGGTAACCGCTCTTTCTCTGTTATCTGATAATTTGGCTGAGACTTACAATAAGAATTTTGGTAACCGATCCATTGTTAAGCAACTCACTTATTATCCGTTAAGAGCTTAGCGCTTGCATCTTGCTGAGGTTATTGAATTTGTTAGTTCTTGTATTGGCTGGAATTTTGGTAAAACAAAATTGAACAATGTTGATGTCATATGTCTGATGTCATAACATTGGTTCCTAACATTAGTTGTTGCAGGTTGGAAGTTTTATATGCTGATGTTAAACTTGATGTCTTGACATCAGTTATCAGAACATCAGGTTGTGATGTTTAGGGTTGCGCGTGTTAGTTGGTTTTGAGGAGATCTGTTAGAGAGATTGGATGCGAATTTCTTGGAAAATATATTTATATTTTCAATCAGATATGGAGAAGATCATGTTAGGGCTGATTTGAAAAGATTTAAAAAGATTAGAAGATCAAATCTGTTTTAAATTATGATTAATAACAAATCAAATCAGATTATTTTGGAAGAGGTCCAAGCCCAAGTCAGAATTCTATAAAAAGCAGCCTCAACCCTTGTTGAAAAAAACGAAGAAAGAGAGCTAAAGACTGAGTGTCATTTATGCCTTCGTGTGTGTTTTGTAAACAATTCATTTTTGAATTGGTGTTACTATTTTGAGTTGTAATTGTATTCACTCTAGAGATTTTAAGCAAGAGTGTGTTGTTCTTGATCAAAGCTGTTAAGCAGAATCAAGTTGTGTGATTAATTTGTAATCATTGGATTGTATCAATGAGGTGATTTAGGGAGTGAGTGGTTTCTCATACCTAAGTGGTTTCTTAGGTAGAAGTGTCATTGGGTAGTGATTAAGATTAGTAGATGTCAACTGGGATTGTTGAGTCTGTAATTTAATACTACTAATAGTGAATTTCCTCCCTGGCTTGGTAGCCCCCAGACGTAGGTAGTTAGACCGAACTGGGTGAACAATTCATTGTGTTAATTACTGCTTGTTATTGCCTTGTTCATATTAGCAGATTGTGTTGTTGTGACATCACACTTAACATCACACATCTGATACCCGAATTTCAATTGGTATCAGAGCAGGCATCCTGCTCTGCATCTGGGTGAGATCTAGGGCTGATACTTTCTAGTGCAATGGACAAGGAGTGTGGTGGATTTATGAATAGACCCTCTATTCTAGATGGCTCAAATTATGACTATTGGAAACCTCGTATGGTTACATTCTTGAAGTCATTAGACAGCAGAGCCTGGAAGGCTATTTTGAAATAATGGAAACATCCTGTTATTGTGGAAAAGGATGAGAATGGAAAGGAAGTAGAGGGTAGCTCAAAACTGAAACCTGAAGAAGAATGGACCAAGGAAGAAGATGAGCTTGCCCTTGGGAATTCTAAAGCCTTGAATGCCATATTTAATGGTGTTGATAAGAACATCTTCAGGTTGGTCAACACTTGTGAAGTAGCTAAGGAAGCAAGGGATATCTTGAAGACTACTCATGAAGGAACCTCCAAAGTCAAGATGTCAAGACTTCAACTTTTGACAACAAAGTTTGAAAATCTGAAGATGAAGGATGATGAGACTATCCATGATTTCCACATGAACATCCTTGATCTGTCAAATGCTTCCAGTGCCCTAGGAGAGAGGATGACTGAAGAGAAGCTGGTGAGGAAAATTCTTAGATCTCTTCCCAAGAGATATAAAATGAAGGTGACAGCTATAGAAGAAGCCCAAGACATCAGCAAGATGAGGGTTGATGAGTTGATAGGTTCTCTTCAAACCTTTGAATTAGGAATGGAAGAGGAACCTGGAAAGAAAACCAAAAGTATAGCTTTGGTATCTAGTTCTGAAGATTCTAAGAAAGAGAATGGTGTTGAGTCTCAAGAGGAGCTGTCCCATGCCATTGTTTTGCTGGGAAGATAGTTTAATAAGGTTATGAAGAGGATAAATAGGAGTTATAATCCTAATGTCAAGAACATCACATCTGACACCAACAGATCAGGAGATCAGGGGAAGAAAACTAGAGATGAAGAAAAGTCCAATAATGACAAAGGAGTCCAATGCTATGAGTGTGAAGGGTATGGTCATGTCAAGAAGGAATGTCCTACTTATCTCAAAAAGCAGAAAAAGGGGTTATCTGCTTCCTGGTCTGATAGTGAGAGTGAATCTGAAGAAGAATCAGTTAAGCTTGTTAGAGCTATGATTGGGGTTTGTGAGTCAGGTGATGATTCTTGTGATTATGAGGTTACTTATAAAGAGCTTGCTGCCTCTTATAAAGAACTGTGCATGAGAAGTGAACAAGTGTGTCTTGAAGGAGAGAAGCTAAAGAAAACCATAGTGCAGTTAGAAGCTGAAAATACTGAACTTGAAAATGAAGTCGGTATGCTTAACTCTAAACTGGATTCTATGACCAAAATTGTCAAAATGTTGAACAATGGTACTGATCCTCTAGACAACATTCTTAGTATTGGGAAAATTGCTGGAGACAAAAGTGGTTTGGGATTCAACAATGTTGCAGCTTCTAATGATGTTATTACCAGTTCCAAACCAGTGATGTTTCTAGGAAGAAGTTCAGGCGCTGGAGATGTCATCACTGTGGGTGTTTTAGACACATAAAGCCCTACTGTTATAAGCTACATGGGTATCCTCAGAAGGCACATCAGTTTGTTCCCAGACATAACTTTCACAGAGGTAGTCAGGTCACCAAGTCTAAGAAGCAATGGGTTCCAAAAGGTAAAATTACCAGCTTAATAGCTCACACTTCTCTTAGGGTTTCTACCTAAGAAGACTGGTACTTTGATAGTGGGTGTTCAAGACACATGACAGGAGTTAAAAATTAGTTGGTAGATGTAAGCTTCAGTCTTCAGGTCATGTAACATTTGGTGATGGTGTCAAAGGAGAAATCAAGGGGATGGGAAAGCTGAATTGTGCTGGTGCTCCTAGACTGGATGATGTTCTACTTATCAAAGGGTTGATAGCAAATTTGATCAGCATTAGTCAACTTTGTGATCAAGGATTCAAAGTAGACTTTACAAAAACTGAGTGCAATTTCACAAATGAGAAAGGAGAAGTTATCATGAAGGGTGTTAGGTCTAAGGACAACTGTTATCTATGGGTGCAACAAGACTCAAGTACCTCAACATGTGTGTTTGCTAGAGATGATGAAGTCAAAATTTGGCATCAAAAGTTAGGACATCTTCGTATGAAGGGAATGAAGAGAATAATACCTTCAGAAGCTGTCAGAGGAATTCCTAAACTCAATATTGAAGAAGGAAGAGTTTGTGGAGATTGTCAAATAGGGAAGCAGACCAAGATGTCACATCAGAAGCTTTAACATAACACCACCTCCAAGGTTTTAGAACTTCTTCATATGGACTTGATGGGACCTATGCAGGTAGAAAGTCTAGGTGGGAAGAAGTATGCTTATGTTGTTGTAGATGACTATTCTAGGTACACCTGGGTGAGCTTCATTAAAGACAAATCAGAGGTGTTTGATGTTTTTAAAGATCTTTGTCAAAGACTCCAAAGGGAAAAGGAGAGTAATGTTATTAGAATAAGGAGTGATCATGGAAGAGAGTTTGAAAATAGCAAGTTTGCTGAATATTGTTCTGTTGAAGGCATAAGTCATGAGTTTTCTTCTCCAATCACTCCTCAGCAAAATGGAGTTGTTGAAAGGAAGAATATAACTATTCAAGAGTCTGCTAGGGCAATGATTCATGCCAAAAAGCTTCCTTACCATTTCTGGGCTGAAGCCATGAACACTGCTTGCTATATTCACAACAGAGTTACTTTGAGAAGGGGCACTTCAGCTACGCTGTATGAACTGTGGAAAGGGAGAAAGCCAACTGTGAAGTACTTTCATATTTTTGGAAGTAAATGTTACATTTTGTCAGATCGTGAAAAGAGGAGAAAATTGGATCCTAAAAGTGATGAGGGAATCTTTCTAGGCTACTCTACAAATAGCAGAGCTTACAGGGTTTTCAACTCCAGAACGAAGGTTATGATGGAGTCTATAAATGTGGTCATTGATGACATTGATAAGCAGGAAGATGCTGATGTCCTGGATGATGTTGAAACATCAGTTGAAGAAGTCACAGCAGAAACTGAAGACAGAAGTGGGTCTCCTAGTCCTGTTGATGCTGAGCCTGAACCTGAACAATCTAATAAAGAACCATCTATTAGAGTGCTAAAGGACCATCCAAGGGAGCTTATCATAGGTGATCCTAAATCAGGGGTTAGCACTAGATCAAGAGAGGTTGTGTCAAATTCTTGTTTTGTTTCAAAAATTGAGCCCAAGAATGTCAAAGAAGCTTTGACTGATGAGTTTTGGATTAATGCCATGCATGAAGAGCTGGAACAATTCAAAAGGAATGAAGTGTGGGATCTTGTACCAAGGCCTGATGGAGTTAATGTGATTGGCACCAAGTGGATCTACAAGAACAAGTCTGATGAACAAGGAGTGGTCACCAGAAATAAGGCAAGATTAGTTGCTCAGGGATACATTCAGGTTGAAGGAATTGATTATGATGAAACATTTGCTCCTGTGGCAAGACTGGAATCTATCAGATTACTCTTAGGGGTGGCTTGTAATTTCAAATTCAAGCTTTTTCATATGGATGTTAAGAGTACCTTCTTGAATGGTTACTTAAATGAAGAGGTGTATGTTGATCAACCAAAAGGATTTATTGATCCAACATTTCCTGACCATGTTTACAAACTAAGGAAAGCTCTCTATGGTTTGAAGCAAGCACCAAGAGCTTGGTATGAAAGGCTTACTGAATTCCTGGCTGTGAATGGCTACAGAAAATGAGGGATTGAGAAGACTTTGTTTGTTAAAGAGGAAGGAGGAAAACTAATGATAGCTCAAATATATGTTGATGACATAGTATTTGGTGGGATGTCAGATGCAATGGTGAAACATTTTGTGGAACAGATGCAGTCTGAATTTGAATTGAGTCTTGTTGGAGAGCTCAGTTATTTTCTTGGTCTACAAGTTAGACAAATGAAGGACTCCATATTCATTTCTCAGAGCAAGTATGCAAAGAACATAGTGAAGAAGTTTGGTCTAGAGAATTCTAATCACAAGAGGACACCTGATCCTACTCATTTAAAGTTGTCCAAGGATGAACATGGTGTTAGTGTGGATCAAAGTTTATACAGAAGCATGGTTGAAAGTCTATTGTATCTCACAGCTAGTAGACCTGATATTTCTTTTACTGTTGGAGTTTGTGCCAGATATCAATCTGAGCCTAAAATTAGTCACTTGAATCAAGTGAAGAGGATTCTGAAATATATGAATGGGACTAGTGACTATGGAATCTTTACAGTCATGGATCAGGTACTGAGTTATGTGGTTTTTGTGATGCTGATTGGGCAGGGAGTGCTGATGATAGAAAAAGTACTTCAGGAGGTTGCTTCTTCTTATGGAATAATTTGATATCATGGTTTAGTAAAAAGCATAACTGTGTGTCTATTTCTACTACTGAAGCTGAGTATATAGCAGCAGGGAGTAGTTGTTCTCAACTTGTTTGGATGAAGCAGATGTTAACAGAATACAATGTCAAGCAAGAGGTCATGACATTGTACTGTGATAATCTGAGTGCTATCAATATCTCTAAGAATCCTATTCAACATAGCAGAACTAAGCATATTGATATAAGGAATCATTTTATAAGAGATTTGGTTGAAGACAAAGTAGTTGCTTTGGAACATATTGATACAGATAAACAATTAGCTGACATTTTTACTAAAGCCTTAGATGCAAATCAATTTGAAAGTTTAAGAAGCAAACTGGGAATTTGCATTTATGAAGATTAGGTGCACTGGAAGGAGTTTTTGTGCAGTTGTGATTTTGCATATGTTTAAAGTAAACAACTTTTTATTCAAATGTTGAATGCATACAACATTGGTTTTTAGTACATCAAAATCAACATAAAAAGGGTCTAAAGATTATCCCAACCCCCTGCATCTAGAAAGGTTTTCCAATCTTCATCCCATTCATCATCAGAAGCATGGAGTTGCACTGGAGGTTTTTTGATGTTTTTTGTCTCTGATGGTTTTCTTGTTCTTATTGCACCTGAAGAAGTCCCAGCGGCTGTCCTTGTTGTGTTCTTGTTCTTCAGTGGATCTAGTTTGTTCTCCTCCTGCATGTGTTGCTTTCCTACATCTTTGTTGGACTGACTCATACTTGTTTGTTGTCTGGTGCTGTTAGAAGGAAGAAGGCTTGGATTTTATAGTTCTATAAGAATCCATTGGTTGTATCGCCTGACCAGTCAAAGTTTTTGGAATTTGTGTTCCTTGGAAAGCTTGTCATTTTTACCATGTCTTAATGGTTGTCAGTTCCTTGTGTTTGATATTGGTAGTTGTCCAATTATGGCTAAAAAGGGGGAGAGTTAGCCTGTGTGCCTATGTGTTGACTGATGTGGTTCTAAGTTTGAGGGGGAGTGTGCATGTTTGAACAGCTGGTTCTTGTGATTGAGGGGGAGTTTAGCTTTGTGCGGATTTTGGATGTGATAAAATGTGATTGCTGCAGATTGTTTTGGAATGTTAGGAGTATGAAGTTTTTCCGCTGCAGGTACCTCTGATGTTGGCAGAGATTGTTTTAGCCAAAATTAGCCAAAGGGGGAGATTGTTAGTTCTTGTATTGGCTGGAATTGTGGTAAAACAAAGTTAAACAATGTTGATGTCATATGTCTGATGTCATAACATTGGTTCCTAACATTAGTTGTTGCAGGTTGGAAGTTTTATATGTTGATGTTAAACTTGATGTCTTGACATCAATTATCAGAACATCAGAACATCAGGTTGTGATGTTTAGGGCTGCGCGTGTTAGTTGGTTTTGAGGAGATCTGTTAGAGAGATTGGATGCGAATTTCTTGGAGAAGATATTTATATTTTCAATCAGATATGGAGCAGATCATGTTAGGGCTGATTTGAAAAGATTTAAAAAGATTAGAAGATCAAATCTGTTTTAAATTATGATTAATAACAAATCAAATCAGATTATTTTGGAAGAGGTCCAAGCCCAATTCAGAATTCTATAAAAAGCAGCCTCAACCCTTGTTGAAAAAAAAACGAAGAAAGAGAGCTAAAGACTGAGTGTTATTTGTGTCTTCGTGTGTGTTTTGTAAACAATTCATGTTTGAATTGGTGTTACTATTATGAGTTGTAATTGTATTCATTCTAGAGCTTTTAAGCAAGAGTGTGTTGTTCTTGATCAAAGTTATTAAGCAGAATCAAGTTGTGTGATTAATTTGTAATCATTGGATTCTATCACTGAGGTGATTTAGGGAGTGAGTGGTTTCTCATACCTAAGTGGTTTCTTAGGTAGAAGTGTCATTGGGTAGTGATTAAGATTAGTAGATGTCAACTGGGATTGTTGAGTCTGTAATTTAATACTACTAATAGTGAATTTCCTCCCTGGCTTGGTAGCCCCCAGACGTAGGTAGTTAGACCGAACTAGGTGAACAATTCATTGTGTTAATTACTGCTTGTTATTGCCTTGTTCATATTAGCAGATTGTGTTGTTGTGACATCACACTTAACATCACACATCTGATACCAGAATTTTAGAATTACTGAATGTTCAAGAGTTTGATGCGTTCTTGGAATATGACACCAAGTACAATGAGGACTTGGTTAAGTTGTTTTATGCAGGAATTCAAGGTAAGTTTGACAGTTCTGATTTTAAATAGGAGATAGGTGGTAGAACTTACTCGATTAATGCAAATGTCTAGAAGGATTTGATTAATATAGATCCACAATCGTCTCCTCATCCTAAGGTTACTGATGCAAAATGTGTTGAAGGATATGAGTTCAAAACTACTCTAAACTCTATGCTGGAAAATCCCTATCATGACAGCATTTTGAATAGCGACTTGTTTCCCAAGACGGTTACAACTGGGCAGTTGAAGAATGTTGATAGGATCCTACAATGGATCGTAGCCCACATTCTCTATCCCAAGAAGGGAGGATACTCTAGGGTTGATCAGGATGAAGTTCATCTGATGTATTTGCTGAAGAATAAGAAACGGATTAATTGGTCTCACTATATCATAAGTCGGTCTATATCTCTCTGAGACTCAAGTCGAGGTACATCTTTGTGCTATGCATCGTTTATTCAAAGTATTCTGAATAAGGTTGTAGTTGTAGTTCAAGGTATTCCATACACTTCAGTGACTTTCGATTAAGAATTTAGTCAGAAAAAAATAACCATGATGGGGTACTTTTGGGATAATCAAGAGCAACGGTACAAGTTTCGGGACAGAGGTACGCGTTCAGGTGTTCAATATGCTGATGCGGATGAAGACGAAGATGAAAAGGGAGATGAGGAAGAAGAAGCAGCGGATGAAATACAAACTGAGGACCATGATGCAGAACAGGATAACGCCAAGTGGTTTGGTCACTCTCCTGCTCAAGATCCCTATGCAAATCAGGGATGGGGTGAGTGGAAACACACTGGATAGACATCTCTCGGTTCATCCTATATGCCTCCAATAAATGAGTGGCATCAGCTAGAGTCGTATTACATTCCTCCTTCTCCACCGCAACCTCAACACAACAATGATGACGTCCTAAAAATGCTAAGATCAATGCATCTCCAACAAAAAACCTTTGTGACTTCTCAGGAAGAAAGACACACTGCTCTCACAAATCAACTACAGGCTCAAAGTCAGAACTTTTACCGATTTGCCTCCGCAGTGATGACGAGGTTTGACAATATGGCTATAATCGCTGAGAGTTAGAATCGTGCTCTGACTAACAGTTTTAACACGCTCAACCGAGTTGTATTGGAGCTTACATAACGCTTGGATGAACAACCACCTCCTCCACCTCCAGATTACTACTTCAGAGGAAGGGGCAACCAATTTAGGGGGAGGAGACCTTGAGGATTAGGATGTTTAGTGTAGTGCATGTCATATTTTGCTTTGTTTCTATATTATTATATGTGTTGGAATTGCTTTTGTATTTCCTATGACTTGAAGTTTGTTGGAATTTTCTAGTTATGTAATGCACTTTAAGTTTCTATATATGCTTCTTATTTTATTTATCCATATAATCTCTGCATTAACATCATTTTATGTGGATGCGTGTTAATGTGTCTTGGTTGCAAATTGATGAGTGTGTTCATACGTATGTATTATGTTATTCTTTGACCATGTATTTCTCTCTTTTTGATGTTGTCAAAGTGGGAGAAGGGTATATGCTCTACAAAAAGAAAAAGCAGCATCAGATTGTATTTCAGAAGAATGTACAATGATAGGGGGAGGATGAGTCTCAAATTACTATTGCTCGACAAGCTGAAGAAATTTTGCCATCATAAAAAAGGGGGAGTAAGTGAGGGCAAGGTGTCTTAACACTCAGTCTTTATTTTAATGATATCAAAACATGTACGAGCTCGTAGTGTGTAATTTGGACGGTATCATCGCATCATAGTCGGCATCCGTATTTCACAATGCATAAATATTCCATAATCATGTGTCCAAACATATAGGAAAAGTCTTATATATCTCTTATATATGTGTGATCATGTTGTGAGTCATAGGTATGCATTAACATAGCCTAGGTAGAAGAAAATATGGTCAAAAACTGATTTTTGCAAGTTTTCGTGGATGGAGTCGACTCAAACTATGTTTTGGTCAACTCATGAAAGTTGATTTTCATTTCATGTCTCATGGGTCAGCTCACGTCGACCATCTGGTCGACTCATACTGATGACTTTTGTATTTGTAATTTTTCATCAGGCTTGCGTCGACGTATGGCCCTGTGGCGGTCGATGCAAAGCATCCTAACTTGTAAAGTCCTGCTCGCGGCGCTGACCCTCATGAGTCTTTGGTCGACTCTTCGCTGAATTGCTACTATTTTTCTGATTTCTCTAAGTTTTAAAATGTTGTTGTTATTGTTAGTTGGTAATAGCATCATATATATGCATTGTACCTCATTTTTACATAATAATAAGAAAAAGTGAAAGATATACACTGAAAGTTTTCTCTCATCATCTTCATCCTCATTCTTGCATTTTCTCAACAATTACACATAACAATTTTTGTTGATCTCTTGCATCATTGAGGTGATAACGTCCAAACATAGGAGTGTGTATCTTATTTGGGATGAGTTTTTCAGTGGGCTTTTTCTTGAATAAAACCACTAGGGTTTTGCCCTCCAAGATCAATTGGATTTGGAGTTTTTTTTGGGACAAATTTTTGCTTCATTGAATTCAGCCGAGCGACGGTGATTGAATAATGAAGGGTTCATTCAATCTAGTAGCGTTAATCGGAGGATTGTGCAAGAAAGGTTTGGGATAGAACTATGTGTGATTGAAATCAGCCGAGCGAAGATGATTGAATACCGGTGTGCTCATTCAATCTAGTAGCTATAAACTGAGGTTTATTCAACGCGTTCGAGGCACTTGATTCGACCCGAATCAAGGGGAGAGAAGACATAGTATCAGAAGCAACGAGGTTTCTTGAGTGTGTGATAGCTAAGGCTTCTCTTGTAAAAACAATTTGCAGCAAGATTATAGATATCTCAATTCTATATTTAGAATTCGGGGCAGACGTACCCGAAGCGAGGACGAAAGGGGAATTGCCTAAACAAATTCGGTGTTTTTCTCTCTTTTCCTATCTCTTTAATTTTCGAACTGTTTACATTTGTGAATATTCAATTGATCGATAAAATTATGTTATAGTTGTAGCGAGCGATTTTGGACGCGGTTCTTAAGCGCTGGTCGCTCTCTGCGGTTGAGCTTAAAACTACAGGTCGATTCATTTTTTATCCTATTGTAAGCTGAATGAGGAAGGGAAATAGATGTCTCCAATTAACCCTGCTTTGCATACTGAGTTTAAACAGCGATCTGTTAGGTTACGGATGCTATCAATGTGGGGGGCCTTTGTACTGGTTATTTGAATTTTCTCCAATACGGTTTTCATTCTTTTTATCTAGACGGAAGGTTTCTGGCGGGAAACAAGGATTAGGATGTTAGGACTGATGATTTTTTAATTACTGCTTTTGATTGATGGAGATATGGGATTTGGGTTTTTGTTTAGTGTGCTCGCTAAGATTTTTCTTTCAATCTTATACCTACGTATTCCCGTTTACCGAAACAGGGAAATCAGAGCGTTCGTAGTTCCTCCTATTCTATGGGAGGAAATGGTTGTTTTTGGTGTCTTGTTCAAAGCCCAAGACGTGAAGCGAAAGGTGATTTGTATCTTGTTCAAAGCCCAAGATGTAAAGCTGAAAGGTCTATTTGTATCTTGTTCAAAGCCCAAGATGTGAAGCTGAAGGTTCCAACTTTAGAGAGAATTTGTCATCTCTAAAGAGGGGGTTGTATGTCACAACTGTTTTATAAAGGAGAATTACTTTAACCAGGATTTGTGAATCCGACAATGCCATAATTTCCTTTATAGGGGGTTTTAACATGAAGGAGAAGACTTTAACTCAGTGTAGAGCAATGCTATCTTTCCTTAGGAATTTCTCATGCTAAAAGAGGGACAGTGGCATGGATGTAGATGATCCAGAGGCTTGCCGCTTATAGCGATTAGATGAAGAGGAAGTTTGTGTACTGTGACCGAGGCACAGCTTTGATGCTAAAAGGTTAATTGGATTAACCAGTGGTTTTCTTATACAAAGCCTAAGAGGAGGCTAGAAGGTTTTGACTCAACGATGGAATCTTTTGGTATCTCGTATAAAGCCCGAGATGGAGGCTATTTGACTCAACAAGGGAGTTTTTTTTTTGTATCTCGTATGAAGCCCGAGATGGAGGCTGTTGTTTGTTTGGCTTAATAAGAACCTTTTTGTATCTCGTATAAAGCCCGAGATGGAGGAGAAAGGGGTGATTGACTCAACGAGGGAGTCTCTTATGTGTCTCGTACAAAGCCCGAGAGAGAGGCTAAACGTTGTTTGACTCCGCTGGGGAGAATCATTGTACAAAGCCCAAGAGGAGGCTAACTTCACTGGAGAAGGATCATTATACAAAGCCTAAGAGGAGGCTATGGTAACTGTTTCAGTCAAGCGATAGGTCCAGTATACTGATTTTAAAGAGAAAATCAGTTCTTATATGAGCAACACTGTACTCATGGATTTGATTCAAGGATCCGGGTTATTCCTGTTCTTTAAGGAAGCGGGAAATCCGAAGGGTATTGAGACTGTCCGAGTCTGCGGGTTTCCTTCCTATTTAACGAATGGGTCACTTGAGAATGTCTTTGAGACTCAAGGAAGTTAGACTGCCCAAGTCTAGAGTTTCATCTTTTGTACTATGTTTTGAGAAACAGTAGTAGACTCTTTGAAAGGACTGTTCTATGAAGATTACTAAGTTCTGTTCCTATCCCTCTAGGAGGTCGTCGGAACAATTTGTACGAAGCCCAAGAGGAGGCTAGAAGCTTTTAAGAAGTCGATCGGTCCTTGTACTAAGCCCAAGAGAAGGCTATCATTCCCAGAGGAAGAGATCATTATACGAAGCCTAAGAGGAGGCTGTGAATACTTCTAAGAAGTCGTAGGGTCCTTGTACGAAGCCCAAGAGGAGGCGGGGTTACTTTTAGGAAGCCTGTGGGTCCTTGTACGATGCCCAAGAGGAGGCGGGGTTGCTTTTAGGAAGCCTGTGGGTCCTTGTACGATGCCCAATAGGAGGCCGATGCTTTTAAGAAGCCCGAGGGTCCCCAAACCCCGAGAAATTCAAGGCAATGCTATTCACCGAGAATAGATCAAAGTCAGGAAAGTTCGAGAATTTGGAAGAAACTCAAAGATGCCATTCACGGAGAATACATTCATCTCTGGGAGTAGAGTTTCTTGACGATTCCTAATGAGGACAGCCTGAGAGAAGACTGTATCTGGTGATCCTATTGGGGATCTAGTTGTCTATTTCTATGAATAAACGAAACGGCGTCACCTAGTTCTAGACGTAGTTGCCGGGGAAACTCTAAATATCTATACTATTATTACACAGTCGATATGAGTTTATGAAAGAAGACTTACAGTGAAACAGCCCCACAATACAGTTATATGTGTATGAAAGCGGTAACTGAAAGCGTATAAACACTTACTCGGTTGTAGAGCTTCCATGTTGTTTGGTTAGTTGTTCAACAAAGAAAGATTAAAAATAACAGTATATTCAAAATCAAAGGAGAAAGTGCTTTGAAAAAGAAAGGTTTGGGGCTTACAGCTCAAGGAGAGGCCCAGGGTTTTATCAGTGAGCGCACTGTTTGAATTTGTACAGAGGGACTTATACAAGTGACTGAGGCCCAAAAAAGTTTTCTGTACAAAGGGATGGGTCTTACACTCTCTCAAGAGGCCCAAAAAGTTTTAAAGAAAAAGAGTGGGGCTTATAACACGAGGGTAGGCCCAGTTGATATTTTCATTTGAAATGGCGATCGCGCCGAGGTTTTCTTTTAACGCGGAGGGACTTATACAATAAGTGAGGCCCAAATGTTTTGGTTAAAAGGGGATTGGGTCTTACACTCTATTAGAGGCCCAAAGTGTTTTTGAATGGGTCTTATAGCTCAAGAAGAGGCCCAAGGTTATTTTTCAAAAGGCGATGATCGTGCCGTTTATTTGAAAATGTACAGAGGGACTTATACAATGAATGAGGCCCAAAATATTTTTGTACAAGTGGGTTGGGTCTTACACTCTCTCAAGAGGCCCAAAAAGGTTTTGAAAATGATTTATGAGGGTTGAATTAATCCAAAAAACCTTAATTTGTTTTCAAAAATGTATTTAATTGAATAAAAATTCAATTAAAAATGATCAAAATTGTTTAACATATGAAAAACAAATTGTGATTTTGGATTAATGCTTCAAAAATTAAGTATTGACCTACAAAATAATTAGAAAGCATTAAAAGTTGCAAAATCAATGTAGAAAAAAATATTTAAAATGTCAAGAACAATTAAAATATTAATTCTTTGGAAAAATATCAATTATATGAAATAAATAATATTTTTGGGATTTTTTAATAAAATAAAATATTTTAACATTTTTGTGAATTATTAAAAAAAGAATCAACTCAAAATCATTAAAACTCAGAGAGAAATTAATTTTTGAATCAATTAAACAAAATCACAAAATTCAAATATTTGAATTTGTGAAAAAGGCGCCAAGAACACAAGCAAGAACACGCGCGTTTTTCTGGGTTTGGCTGATTTGCGTTTTCCATCCAATCTCACTGAATACGTAATCATATCATGCAATCCACATATCATTATGCTCGTCTCAACCTCACGATCATGTCTATAACACTTAATTTCATTTAAATTAAACATAAAACATGAAATCACGAAGAAACCTCAAGAACCCTAATTTCTGCATGAAGGCTAGGATTTTTGATACACGATTCAAACAATGCAATTAATTGAGGGAAAATATTTCATGCATGATTATGAACATATGGCCAAATTATTGTGCGAGGAAATATGCATAGATTGAGAGATGACCAAGTATATGCTTACCTCTAAGCCGTGACAGCAAGTGCAATGTGATTTTTTATTTGGAGGTGTTACAGATGAGTGGTGATGATCTGAACAGCTTCCCTACACCCTATGGAGTGTGGTTGAATGCTTGGACTTGATTGAAATTGGCTGGATCAATTCATGGCATCTCAACTGCATTTTGGTTAAAACCTTGAGCAATTGACTGGTGATTCTGAGAAATCAGTGTTCCAGTTGTTGTTTAAGTGTTTGATCAGCTCAGATGTGATGTATATGAGGTGTGTGTGTGTGTGATTGGTTTGATTGGAAAAGCTCTCAAACTCAAAACCCGATAGCTACCTTGGTAAGAAAGGCATTTTTGCCAAGAGAAAGAGATTTTGAGGAAAGCATCTGTTAGATGGCTTTGGTGTACTCAAACTAATCACAATTGAGCTCTATTTATAGTGGAGCAAGTTTGTTTTGCAAGGAATAGTGAATGGCAACTGGTAAGTAGGTTTGGCCAATGTTGTCCAATGGAAATCCAAGTCTCCTCTAGCCATTGACTAGAGGTTAGGGCACAGAGCTTTAGTTCCCTTGGTCTTGGATAAGTCTTGACTGATTTCAGATGAGAATGGCTCAGTCCATGCCACCTTGATGCTTCCATTGAATGCTTCAATCCAAATTTGGAGTCTTGTCCCTATTTTGGCCATTCTAGGTTCAACATGCTATTTCTTGTTCCATGGACTTTGGAGGCTTGGATCAGTGATTGTCCCCTTTAGATTCAATCCTCAGATGTGTCCAGTGGATAGGAGCATTTGAATTTGGCTGATTTTGGCAAATCGAGCAAAGTTGCAAATTCTGCCTTGCCTTTGACAGATTTCAGCAAGGCAACTTTCCAATGTCATATCTCATGACTCAAATGGAATTTGGCAATGTTCTTGGCCATTTTGGAAAGCCCTTACATGATATAACAACTGTTTGAACATATTTGGTTTTGATCTCTTTTGAATCCAAGTGAAAAATCCCCCTACATTTGGCAAAAAATGAAGACAGATTTGGACTTAGTGAAAATTTCACTAAGTGTTGGAAAAAGTGACATTTTCACTTTTCAGCCATTTTGATCACTCCATAACTCAAAATCCTTAATGAATTGGACTTAGGTCTAGTTGAAGTTTTTGTAGAGGAAAATGAGGGCTACAAATCCATCTTTGGATGAGAAAAAATGGCTTTGTGGTTTAGGAGTTATGATCCTTCAAAGTTGGTACCCTTGTCACTTTATTTTTAACTTAGAAAATTTTCTAAGTTTTTATGGTTACCCCTTTTACAAGTTATCCCACTTTTCTTGATTTTTCTTGATGAATGATGATTCAAATCATACATTAACATCATTTTAGGGTTAAAAATCCATTTTGGTGAAAAACCTCAAAAAGTCAAAGTTGACTTTTGTGCACAGTTGACTTTTTATCAGATGAATTCCAAACTGTGCAATTCTTCAGGAAATCATGTCCTTGACCTAAATCAAACTTGATGGACATGTTCCATGGGTATCATAGGGTATATTGGGGCATGTCCTAGGGCTTGGGAGCATGTCCTGGTCAAAAGTCAAAGTTATAGTTGACTTTTTCCTTAAAACCCTAATTGTGGTGCAGATGAAATTGAGACTTGTTGCTCAAGCTTCTTGGATTAATCCATTGTTACAAATGGATCAATATAGCTCATTAGAGACCCTCAAACCCTCTCTTGAGGTCTTGGCTCTTGATTTGCCCTAAAAGTCAACTTAGGGGAGAATTAGGTCAAGAAACCCTAATTCCTGATTTTTTATGTATGCATCCCCTGAGGCAAAATTGACTTGATGAATGGGTCCATGAGGTTCCATGGAGTATATTAGGTTGTGTTTTGGATCTTTGGCTTTTGTCCAGATGAAATATTTCCATCTGGAGGCCCTGGTCGACCAAAACCCTAATTTGGTGATACTGGCGATCTTGAGACTTGATCCACCTAAAAGGGAGCAGCCTTGTGCTTAATCCTTGAAGTGGGAGTCCTTTTGATCCATTATGGATATTTTAGAGGTTAGACAAGTTGAAGATCAAGTCATTCCTTGATTGATCCTTTGTCTAAGAACTCAGAGAGGGCTTGAAACCCAAATCTTTTATAGTAGTGCATGCTCACCCATCTTTGGGGAGACTGATGAGGTATGATGGTTCCCCCATATTGTGAGGATGATTTTCACAATGATGGGAAATATTAGTGGTCAAAATTTGGGGTATGACTGATGCCCCTATTTAATCTTATTGGACCCGAAGGTGTGAATGACGAAGGTATTCGGGCATTCGGGGTGCAAGAGGATTAAATATCAGAATACCCGAAATTTTGATGGTGGTTATGAATGGTAGTGCACGCATTCATCTTCTTTTGCTAAGCAATGATGCTTAGAAAAGGTAAAACTTCCCCTCGATCCTGGTCTTCAGCCAAGGAACTGGTCTCAGTTTTCTTTTGTCAACTTCCCCTCGTTCTTGGTTTCCTTCCAAGGAACTAGTCTCAGTTGCTGAAACAAACTTCCCCTCGATCCTGGTTACGTACCAAGGAACTGATCTTAGTTTCTGATGTAAACTTCCCCTCGTTCCTAGTTTCCTACCAAGGAACTGGTCTTAGTTTCTGACGTAAACTTCCCCTCGTTCCTAGTTTCCTACCAAGGAACTGGTCTTAGTTTCTTTTGTCAATAAACTTTATTGACAAGGGACGCTATGCGTAGCGGCTTTCCTTCAAACTTCTCGCCGAATTTTCCTGGGGAGATGCCATTTGACGGAAAAAGTTTTGACGTCAGACTTGCTGGGGAACCTAATCATCTGAATTGTAGAGGTACACAGACTTCTCTGTTTGGAGACGCCATTTGTCGATTCTACTGGGGGAAAGCGAGTCTCTTGAGAGACTATTTCCACTTGGGGATCCTACATCATACTTTTCTCGGGATCTTCCCGGAGAAACGCCATGTGATGGGGTCCAATTTTGAGGTGCCGGTGACCTTTTTATCAGTGATCTTTTCGGAGAATGGCAGCTGTACTGCCAAATCTCTGCTTAGGAGGCTTTCTCTGGGGGATTTTTCTTTAATCCGGGAAAGCAAGGATATCATCTTCAATGGCGAAGAGTG
Source organism: Lathyrus tuberosus (assembly GCA_022829125.1). NCBI lineage: Eukaryota > Viridiplantae > Streptophyta > Magnoliopsida > Fabales > Fabaceae > Lathyrus > Lathyrus tuberosus. The sequence continues at coordinate 4,316,404 of JALAZF010000483.1, read as the reverse complement.
ATGCCGACTGAAGGTTCCTCTGGTCTTTCAGAGGTTCAAGTTATCAAAGTGGTCGAGGAGCCAACTTCAATCCAGAAATAAAACTGGAGGAGAGAGGATGTTCAGACGCAGCGTTTCCTGACGAGGAAAGAACTGACGACTCGATTGAGAAAACTTCTATCACTAGAGGACAAGACCGACTAAAGTGATAGTGATGCAATATGAAATGTGAATGCAAATCAATAATGCATGATGTATGTATGTTTATGCTGACAAAACTGACGCGACATACAAACTGACAGGTGAACACAACTAGATACTCGGCCATCGCGGGGCGAAGAAATACCGTTGGTTCAGAATAGCAATTCCACCTTACTTAGGAGAGATAGTCCCTGTGGGGGAATACTGTTGATCGGGCTTAGGAGATAAGAACTCGGCCGAAGCGTGTCAGACGAAACAAGGTCTCTGACACAGTTGATTCCTTCATTCAGGCGTACTGGGTTAGAAGGAGTACTTTGATTCTTCACTTTGAAGTTTGCTTACTTTTGGAGAAGCTGTTGATGCTCTTTTGATGTTTAATAGTCTAAAGAAATTGCCATCTTTATTTTAAAAGAAGAAAAAGTTTTACCAAGTAAATTCATTTTTGTTTTATTTCAAGAATTGTTAGTCAGGTTAACAACGTCGTTCTGTAAAGCTAAAACAAACAAGAATTACAAACAAAAGCACAAGGGCTCAAATTTTATTGATAAGATGGAGATCAGCCAAACGCGTGATTCCAAAGAGTATATACAAAGTTTGAAAATGCTAATTTACAGGGAAAAGGGCTACGTTGAAACATAACGACCACTATCCTTCTACCAACTTTGAATTCGGGGCACTCTGAGCTTCCGTCGAAGATGACCTGGACTGGAGTTTTCCTCCGATGGATGATGTAACTGCTGCTGCTGAGGGACTTGCCTCTGATGAACATAGTTACTTGCCATTATCCCTAATTTTTTCCTGGATTGTACTATGATGTTTCCAATCCATCAGGATGATTTTTTTATATGTCTCTAACTTTTGCCTGGACCGCCCTTTCGGGTTTTCAATCCACCGAGACATATTTTTTTTTTAGTTTAGGCGAAGTATTTCTTGACTACATCAACATTCGTGGGGTAGGCAAATTCCTCTCCGTCCATGGTTGCAAGTCTCAAGGCGCCGCCTGAGAAAGCTTTTGTGACCACATAGGGGCCATCATAATTCGGAGTCCACTTGCCCCGGGAATCAGTGAGAAAAGATTGTATCTTCTTGAGCACGAGGTCCCCTTTTCTGAAGACACGAGGTCGGACCTTTTTGTCGAACGCCTTCTTCATTCTCTGTTGATACAATTGACCGTGGCATAGTGCCATAATTCGCTTCTCTTCGATCAGGTTTAATTCGTCGTGTCGGCTTTGACACCATTCAGCTTCGGTGAGCTTAGCTTCCACCAGTACTCGGATTGATGGGATCTCTACTTCTATGGGGAGAACTACCTCCATGCCATACACTAGAGAGAAGGGGGTAGCCCCTGTTGAAGTGCGGACAGATGTGCGATAACCGTGAAGAGCAAAGGGTAGCATCTCGTGCCAATCTTTGTAGGTTACAACCATCTTTTGAACGATCTTCTTGATGTTCTTGTTAGCCGCTTCTACCGCTCCGTTCATCTTGGGTCGGTAGGGAGATGAGTTATGGTGTTCAATTTTGAACTCTGCACACAACTCCTTCATCATCTTATTGTTCAAGTTAGATCCATTATCAGTAATGATCTCGCTTGGAACACCATAACGACAGATGATATTGTTTTTGATAAATCGGACCACCACTTGTCGGGTTACATTAGCGTATGATGCTGCTTCGACCCACTTGGTGAAATAGTCAATGGCTACCAGGATGAACCGATGTTCGTTTGAAGCCTTAGGTCCGATCAAGCCAATCATGTCGATTCCCCATATGGAAAAAGGCCACGGGGAAGAGAGAACTTTGAGATGTGATGGCGGTACATGAATTTTGTCGGAGTATATCTGACACTTGTGACACCTCCTCATGTACTTGTAGCAGTCGGATTCCATGGTCAACTAATAGTACCCTGCTCTCAGAATTTTTCTCGCCATTGTGCGTCCGTTGGCATGAGTGCCAAAGGATCCTTCATGAATTTCTTTCATAAGCATGTCTGCTTCTGGTCTGTCGACGCATTAGAGCAAAACCATGTCAAAATTCCGCTTATAGAGTGTATCACCGCTCAGGAAGAAGTTTCTAGCCAGTCTTCTGAGGGTTTTCCTGTCTTTTCTGAGTGCCCCAGATGGGTACTCTTGTTTCTGAAGGAAGCATTTGATATCGTGATACCAAAGTCTGTCATCTATGACTGCTTCAATCGTGAAGACGTAAGCGGATCGTTCAAGGCACATTATGTCAATCTTAGGTATGTCATTCCATTGACCTACACTAATCATGGAAGAGATAGTGGCTAATGCATCAGCCATGTGATTCTCCTCACGAGGGATATGATGAAACTCAACTCTGTTGAAGAAAGGTAGCAACCTTCTTGGGTAGTCTTTGTAAGGAATCAATCCTGATTAGTATGTGTTCCAATCTCCTTTTATCTGATTAATAACCAAGGTTGAATCTCCGTATACGTCCAAGTTTTTGATCCTTAAATCAATCGCTTCTTCGAGACCCATAATACAAGCTTCGTATTCGGCCTCGTTGTTCGTACATTTGAACGTAAGTCGAGCAGTGAAAGGAATGTGGGTACCCTGAGGGGTAACAATGATTGCCTCAATTCCGTTTCCATAATGATTAACTGCTCCGTCAAAGATAAGTCCCCATTGGGAACTTGGTTCTGGCCCTTCACTAGGTAACGGTTCATCGCAATATTTCATTTTTAGATACATGACATCTTCGTCTGGGAAGTCAAACCCGATTGATTATTGATCATCAATCGGTTGATGAGCCAAATGATCGGCTAAAATACTTCCCTTAACGGCTTTCTGAGTGTGGTACTCTATGTCATATTCTGATAACAGCATCTGCCAACGGACAATTCTTCCCGTAAGAGCAGGTTTTTCAAATACGTACTTGATTGGATCCTTTTCGGAGACCAACCAAGTAGTATGACGAATCATGTATTAGCGAAGACGTTTGGCTGCCCAAGCCAAAGCGCAGCAAGTTTTCTCAAGCATCGTGTACCGAGTCTCGCAGTCGGTGAATTTCTTGCTCAGGTAGTAAATGGCAGACTCTTTCCTTTTGGTTTCGTCTTGTTGGCCAAGTACACACCCCATTGAGTCCTCTAGGACTGTGAGGTAAATGATCAGTGATCTTCCTTCTACTGGAGGTGATAGAATAGGAGGATTCAATAGATATTCCTTAGTACTGTCGAAGGCAGTTTGACAATCTTCTGTCCAAATGCAATCCTGGTTCTTTTTGAGTAACTTGAAAATCGGCGCACATGTCGCGGTCATAAGGAATATGAATCTGGAGATGTAGTTCAAACGTCCTAGGAATCCTCTGACTTGTTTTTCAGTTTTCGGAGAAGGCATTTCTTGAATGGCCTTGACCTTGTCAGGATCAACCTCAATTCATTTCTGGCTGACGATGAACCCTAGTAGTTTCCCTGAACGGACACCGAAGGTGCACTTGTTGGGATTCAAGCAGAGCTTGAATTTTCTTAGACGTTCGAACCATTTTGACATATGTTCAACGTGCTCATTCTCTATTTTTGATTTTGCAATCATGTCATCGACATATACCTCGATTTCCTTGTGTATCATGTCATGAAACAGAGTAGTCATGGCCCTTTGATAGGTTGCCCCGACATTCTTTAAATCGAACGGCATTACCTTGTAACAAAAGGTGCCCCATGGGGTAATGAACGAAGTTTTCTCCATGTCTTTCGGCGCCATTTTGATTTGGTTATAGCCCGAGAATCCATCCATGAAGGAGAATACTTTGAACTTTGTTGTACTGTCTACCAGCATGTCAATGTGTGGTAAAGGAAAGTCGTCCTTTGGAATAGCCTTGTTCAGATCCCTGTAATTGACACACATTCTGACCTTTCCGTCCTTTTTTGGAACAGGTACTATGTTGGCTAACCATTGAGGATATTCTGACGTGGCGAGGAAACCCGCGTCAATCTGTTTTTGTACCTCCTCTTTGATTTTGATGGCCATGTCCGGGTGAGTGCGTCTCAACCTTTGCTTTACTGGCGGACATTCCGATCTTAACGGTAAGTGATGTTCCACGATGCTGGTATCCAACCCTGGCATATCTTGATAGGACCAAGCGAATACATCGGGGAATTCTTTGAGAAGCTTTATCAAACCCCCTCTGGCAGTTGGACTGAGCAGTGCCCCAATCCTGATTTCTTTTTTCTCTTGTTCTGAACCCAAGTTTACCGTTTCTAACGGCTCTTTGTGAGATTCAATGGGCCTTTCCTCTTGTCTGAGTAGTCGGGAGATCTCTTCTAGAATTTTGTCGTCATTTTCTTCTTCAGCCCCAAATACCGGGAACTCAAAGTTGGGAGAAGGCATCGGATCGTATGTTTCAACTGGGTTTAAAACAAGCAATCTGCATGACGTGATGATTCGTGTTTAGAAGAGATAGAGAAAATGCAAGTGTGTGCAGTGTATTTATTTTACTGCTTGTTTTTATTTGAATTGTTTTTTAGGATTACCATTTTCTGAAAAAGCAAAAAGAGAAAACAGCAATTAATGTGGAAATTACAGAACGACGTTATTTTATTAATGAACAAGTCGAATCTTGAAACTACAGCCCTATAAAACAAAACTTTGTCGCTTCTGGCAAAGTGAAGAGGGAAATTTACAGAAAGCGAGCCCTATCAAAACATCAGTTTCACCTGGGCAGGGTGAAAGGTTAAAGATGGCAATTACTTTGACTGATGAACGATCTTTGGAACCTCGACGGCAACCCATTGGCGGCGAACTCCTTGGTGAATCACAAAGTCAGGCACCTTCCTTGATTTGTCTTCAGAAATGACGCTGATTTCTGGTGGAGCAGGATCATTGGAATCTGTTTCCCAGGCAGAGTTGTCATAGGAGAATTCCTCTATTGCATTTTGCATAACATTTGTGCTCTCAGCTGTATCTCCCCATCCAGTTGGCTGGATGTCTTCGAGCCTGATACGAGAGCTTCTGGGAGAGGTGTACTTGACCATATAGTCGTATTTTCCACTCGGTTGTCCCAAGGTGTCCCACACTTCTTTCGAACTGGAGGAGTCATTTCTCTCGATGACATTGACCTCGGGAAAAGCATAGTTGATGAATTCAAGTCCTGCAAACGTTGCAAATTCATCTTCATGTTGAGTAGTTTTTGAATGACCTGAGTGTTGATCCCATGACATGGTGGGGACACAGGTATTCTGTTCAATGACGGTCAGCCGATTTTCATTGTTCGGCTGACCCTCTTGCCCCAAGTTTCCTGGGTAAGGCTGCCACATTGGCAGACCATCCATTGGGCCATAGTAATTGTAGTCAAAATTGTCTTTCATCATAGTGTCCTCCTCTAATGAATTTGGCGGAGCACGGCATCCTTCCGGATCACAATCTCCGTATATCATTTCGACATCTGACCTTGGTATAAATCTTAGACTTTGTGCGGGATAGCAAAAAGGCGTAGGCACCTCTTCCTGAGACATATAATCGTCCTCATTCAGATAGGACTTCCATTCTTCATCCGTGTCAGAGGGATCTTCCTCATTGATAGCATGAACCGCTTGAGACACTGGGTGAAGGAAACCTCCACTGTGGAAGAAATTTTGAAGGGGATGAAGACTTTCATCGCTAGCAGCTGTCTGGGTACAGGTTGCAGAAAAACCAAGACCCTTCTTTGTTCTATTGTCAGTAGGAATGACAAGCTGTCCCCATCCTGTTGTGTCGGTACTCTCGACCGCTTTGATAGCATCTTTGTATGAGGAAATCGAGGTTCCTTCTTTGAAATGATTGTCCTTGCTCACCGACAATGCTTGGAACTGAGTCCCAATAACCTCCTCGGGTTCTATACCAGTAGATGATGACAAGTTACTCACGAGCAAGGCTTGTTCCCCATAAACCATGACAAGTTGATCGTTCTTGACGAACTTTAGCTTTTGGTGGAGGGTTGAAGTAACGGGTCCAGCCTGATGTATCCAAGGTCTTCCTAATAAACAATTGTATGTTGCCCGGATGTCCATGACCTGGAAAGTAACTTCGAAAGTGTGAGGACCGATAGTTATGGGAAGATCAAATTCACTGATAACTGTTTTTCTGGATCCGTCGAATGCTTTGACGACGACCTCGCTGACTCTCATCGGAGGGCCTTTGAATGATAATTGCATCAAATTGGACTTCGGCATAACATTCAGGGCTGACCCTGTGTCTACCAGTACGCTGGCTAAAGCATCGTCCTGGCAGTTAACTGTAATGTTGAGCGCCATGTTATGACGGCGACCCTCTTCAGGTAATTCCTCATCACTAAATCCCAAATTGTTACAGGAAGTGATGTTAGAGACAATGCTATCGAACTGTCTGATTGTTACATCCTGTTCTACAAAGGCTTGCTCCAAGACTTTCTGTAGAGCCTCCCTGTGTGCTTCTGAACTGAGTAACAGTGATAACACTGAGATCTTTGAAGGAGTCTGTAACAGTTGATCGACAATGTTATATTCACTCCTTTGGATGAGCTTCAACATCTCATCATTGTTTTTCGAAAGGTCGGGATCACTGGATTGACCGACTGGTGGATCGGGAGCTTCTGTCTGAAAGTCCTTTTCTTTGTTAAGTTCTCCAACTCCTCGGTTGAAGATTCGACCGCTCCGTGTTACACGACTGATGTCTGCAATATTCACGACGGAGGGTAATGGAATTTCCTTTCCATTTTCAACTGTCGTTGCACCGTATTTGTAAGGGATCATCTTAGCTGATTCATACGGTAGCGGTCCTGGTAGATAGATGACTACAGGGGCCTTCTGATTTTTCTGACCATCATAAGTAATCTCGATCCGTTCCCGGTTGGGAACTTTAGATTCGTTAAGTAGAGGAATAATGGCAAAAACATCCCTGGTCATGTGATGACCAGAGATCGTGACAACATCCTCAACTTGCTCGGCAAGGTAGTTTGGCGTCCAGTTGATGGGTCCAGAACCTGGATATGGACGAATCTCTCCACGATCCACCTGACCCTGAAGAGCTGCTCTCACAAGGTAACACCCTTGGTTACTTTCCGAACAGACGCTACAACTGTCATAGTTGTGTGGTGGCACCTGGCCACGCCCACTTTGAATACAATGTAACCTTACTAGGTTAGCTTCCACTGATCGGACATCCTAACTTTGACGTCCAGTAGGATTCCTGTTACTGATACTAATCTGCTGAGTATCTTCATCCATATAGATTGGCATCCACCAGTGATTTAACAAGTGCTGAAGTGCCTCCTGGACAAGGGTACAACCTCGATCATTTTCGCAACCTGCTTTACAGCTTTGATAGTCGTGTGATATTAAGAATCCGAGTCGGACCTATTCAGCATGTAACTCTACCAGGTTGGTATTCATCACGCGGATATCGAAGATCTGAACCATGTTGATCTGATAGGGATTCCTATCATGGTAGTCTTGGATCCATCCAAGATCCATCTGACACTGGAGGGCCTCCTGTATGAAAGAGCATCCCTGTTTGTTTACCGAGCAAGTCAGACAGGAACTGTAATCATGTCGCGGCAGATTATGATACTGGCTTTGTCTTGAGTGCATCGCCACCAAGTTGACATTCATTGCACGGATGTCGTGGTTCTGAATGACGTTAGAATTCATGTAAACCATGTTAACTCCACGAACTCGGTGCTCTTGGATCCATCCGAGATCCATTTGTTCCTGTAGAGCTACTTGCACCACAGAACATCCTTGGTTGTCTTTAAAGCAGATATCACACTGGTAATAGTTATGAGGTGGCACATGGCCATATCCACTCTGTCTACAATGCATCTTGACCAGATTGGTCCTCAATAAGAGTACATCGTGAATTTGATAGACGTTGTTAGTCTCTTTCTCAATCAGATTGACTGCAGCTTTCTCATGTTGAGGCAGCGGGTTCGTGAGAACATTGGGATTCGTATCTTTGAAATATAAGAGCCCGCTCCTAACAAGCTTTTGCACATCGGACTTGAAATTGAGACAGATCTCAATGTTATGCCCTGGTCCTCCTTGATGATAAGGGCATGTCTGATCCACCTTAAACCAAAAAGGCGGATTTTCCGGTACTGTAAGAGGAGATTTAGTCTGAATGTGCCCCTTAGCCAGTAGTAATGGAAACAGTTCTGCGTACGTCACGGGTATAGGATCAAATCCTGGTGGCCGTGTTGTACAATTGTTGTTATATGGAGGACGAGCCTGCTGAAGAGGTTGTTGTGTCCTTTGCTGATCAGGTTGGCTCTGCGTAACCTGAGGTTGATATGTAGGAATAGACGCAGGGTTGATAGCAGGAGTCACAGCTGCTACCGGTTGATATCGTCGTCTTTGCTTTCCGAGAGAGATATTCCCAATATCTTGCTCTTTTTTCTTAGGGAGAGCACTACCGTATTTTTTAGTACCGCTCGTCGATCTAGTTTCTTTTACCAAACGTCCTTCTCGGACGGCTTCCTCAAGACGTACGCCCATCCTGACCATTTCGGTGAAGTCGCTGGGCGCACTGGCAACCATTCGGTCATAGTAAAATGAGCTTAAGGTCTTTAAGAAAATCTTTGTCATCTCTTTTTCCTCAAGAGGTGGACAAATTTGAGCGGCAATTTCACGCCACCTTTGAGCATACTCCTTAAAGGTTTCCTTGTCCTTTTGCGACATCGATCTGAGTTAATCTCTGTCGGGTACCATGTCCAAATTGTATTTGTATTGTTAGACGAAGGCAGTACCAAGATCTCTGAATGTACTGATCGTAGTACGGTTTAAACCCATGTACCATTTGAGTGCGGCACCGGTTAAACTATCCTGAAAGTAGTGAATCAATAGGTCCTGATTCTCTGTCTGAGCTGACATCCGCCGAGCGTACATCACCAGATGGCTTTGAAGGCAAGAGTTACCCTTGTATTTTTCAAAGTCGGGCACTTGGAACTTGTGCGGGACTTTCACATTAGGGACCAAGCAAAGGTCTGCGGCGTCCTTTCCAAATAGATCCTGACCATGAATGGCTTGCAGTTCCTTCTGCATTTCCAAGAACTGTTCCTGGAATTCATCCATTCGGTCAAACATAGTCTCCTTCTTACCAGAAGGTATCGGTGGAGTCTGTCCTTCCGGGACAGTGTGCACCACCGGGGGTGGTACCGTGACTACGGCAGTGAGTCTTGGCATCTCCCGAAGTTTGTAACCTTCAGGAGTCTTCAGTATGCCCCTGGCATCTTCGCTTTCCCGAAGTTTGTAACCTTCAGGCCTAGCGGCTTCTGTTGTGATTCCCTGATCTTCAGTGATCGGCGGAACATATCCTTCCGGGATATAGTTAACAGGCATGCCCCAAGGACGATCTTTCGGCATCTGATACCTAGGATCATACTTCTCCACTATGGGCGTTGAGGTGATCTCTGAGATCACAGTTCTTTGTAGCTGAGCTTCTTCCATGGCTTGCATGTCGTTATGAAGCTTTCTCATATCCTCTCTTAGAGCGTCGATCTCTTCTTTCAACTCTCTATTTTCTTCCTCAAGATCATCCATCCTTTTTTGACGATTGGTCCGAGTATTATACGAATGAGACAGTTTGACTCTAGAACCGAGACACAAACGTGAGATTCGTAGGGAAGAAGAATACGCGATGTGAGCATGATGAATGCAATGATTATATTAATTGTTTAAGGTTTAATCAAAATAAACTTCGACAATTAGAATGCAAATATCAAACAGTGGGGAAACCCCTTTTTATTGAAATTCAAAGGATTATAGAAATGGAAATACAGTAGATTACAAAGTGCAGAAACAGAAACCTAAGCTAATGGGTCCCGAGTCCTCTCTGAAGAGAAATCAGGTGCTGATTCTGGTATCTTCCTTTTCTTTGACTAGGGCTCTTGGGCCGTTGTCGGGTTATCATTCCTTTGCCAGGTGAAAGGAGCGAGCAAATTCTTTTGGTCATCTTGATTATCCACAGCATGTTGCTCTAAAATCTCAATCAGAGCATCCTTATCTTTCAGTAATTGCTGTATTTTGATGCACTCTACGTCGAGGGTGCGGTACTTGTTCTTCCAAGACCTTCTCTCCCGTTGAACTTTGTTGAGAGTAACCTGAAGCTTTTCAGTTTCCGTCATGAAGTACATGACAGATTCCCTCGGCGGAAGAATTCCGTAACGAGAATAAGGCATTTTTAGCTTGAGAGCTCTAGTTTGTACCCAATGGAGATAAGGCTCCACCGAGACATAATCCGGTTTTCCTAGAGACTCTCGTCCTTTCTTATGAACATGCTTCCAAGCTTGCACTATTTCCATCTTTAGTGCTCTGTCATTTTCTCCTTCCTTGAAGAAAAGACCTTCCAGATGAACACCCAGTGGGATGTGTCTCATCGGGTATCCAAATTGACGACGAACCAATACCGGATGGTAGTTGATTCCTCCTTTAGTTCCTATGAGGGGTACATTGGGGAAGCTTCCACAACGATCAATGATCCTGATTCCATCATAAATCCTATTACACCAATCTATATCAGAGTTGGTAAGAGACATGATCTTCTGCGACCAGCGTAGGGTACTCTTACAATCCCAAAAAGCAGCAGACTTGGGCAAGTGAGAGATAAACCATTTGTAAAGCAAAGGTACACAGCATGTGATCTCCCCTCCGATGTACAAATTCCCCAAGTGTACAGAATGATACGCATCTGCGAGCAAAGTCGGTACAGGATTTCCAATGAGAAAAACCTTAATAGAATTAATATCGACGAAGTTATTGATGTTAGGAAACAAAAATAACCCGTAGGTGAGCAAGACAAAGATGCTTTCAAAAGCAGTCACGTTTCCTATACTGGCAAAATACAGGGCCTTCTTTGTCAAGAACTGGGCTGGCAAACCTTGGATGCCACCCTTAGTGATTAGGTGAGTCCTGACCTCAGACTCGTCCAAATGAATTGCTCTTGCAATAGTCTAATTCTTTGGAATTTCTTCCAGTCCAAAAAATGGAGCTCGATCTGTAATGTGTAGATCAATCAGGTGAGAATACTCCTTCAGCGTTGGTGCGAGCTGGTAATCCGGGAATGTGAAACAGTGATAAACTGGATCATAAAACTGAATGAGCGCATCCATGATTCCCTCAATTACATGGACTCTTAACAGTGGTAGTAAACCTCTGTGCTTGGCTCTGAAAGCCTCTGGGTTAGTGATCATCCTTGCTAACCTTCTCAAACCCTCTAGTTTTGGAACCTTGAAGGTATACTGGTGAGTTCTCCTTCTACCGAAATCCATTAGTACAATCCTTTTCTCTGATATTTGCAATCACAGTCTTAGTTTAATTTGAAAAACAGAGAGACTAGAAGAGAAGAATTTTTTGAATGTTTTAATGTTTTTTAAATGAATGCATGAATGCAGCACACAAAAACATAGAAAAAACATGGGGTCAAAGGGTCGTTGTCATGAAGTCAAGGCTCTACCCATCCCCAAAGGTTCATACTAGGGAGATTTTTGTACCTGTACTCATTATCATCAGCTCCTACCAGGAAAGCAAAATAACAAGCGGATCGCCAGCGAGTTGTAGAGCAATCTTAGAGTAAGTGCCATCCACCGAGAATAGATCACCAGCCTCAAATGAGGGTAGTATCGCGTAACAACTATTTCCGATAGTTTCCGCACTACGAAAGGGTTTGGCTCCTCAGCTTCTCAGACTTAACAACCAGCCCATTGTCTAGGTGAGAGAATGGGTTGCGTTGGTCAGCCTCCACTGAGGTTGATGGTCGACCCCGTCGCCATCACTTATCTTAAGTGTATACTCAATCTTTCCACATACGGCATCACCCGCATTCCCATTAGCAAAAAAATAAACATGTATAGAAATTAGGAAAAGCAGTATATATATTTGTCCTAAACATCCTAGACCTTTAAAGCTATGAATCCTAAGTTCCTGACAGAAAATGGGTTCCCCGGCGGAAGCCCCAATCTGTGGTATTCACACAAGTGAAGAGAAGGAAGAAAGAAAACAGAGACGAATCGGCCCCACGGTGGGCGCCATTTTTCTGTAGCGAGCGATTTTGGACGTGGTTCTTAAGCGTTGGTCGCTCTCTGCGGTTGAGCTTAAAACTACAGGTCGATTCATTTTTTATCCTATTGTAAGCTGAATGAGGAAGGGAAATAGATGTCTCCAATTAACCCTGCTTTGCATACTGAGTTTAAACAGCGGTCTGTTAGGTTACGGATGATATCAATGTGGGGGGCCTTTGTACTGGTTATTTGTATTTTCGCCAATACGGTTTTCTTTCTTTTTATCTAGACGGAAGGTTTCTGGCGGGGAACAAGGATTAGGATGTTAGGACTGATGCTTTTTGAATTACTGCTTTTGATTGATGGAGATATGGGATTTGGGTTTTTGTTTAGTGTGCTCGCTAAGATTTTTCTTTCAATCTTATGCCTACGTATTCCCGTTTACCGAAATAGGGAAATCAGAGTGTTCGTAGTTCCTCCTATTCTATGGGAGGAAATGGTTGTTTTTGGTGTCTTGTTCAAAGCCCAAGACGTGAAGCGAAAGGTGATTTGTATCTTGTTCAAAGCCCAAGATGTGAAGCTGAAAGGTCTATTTGTATCTTGTTCAAAGCCCAAGATGTGAAGCTGAAGGTTCCAACTTTAGAGAGAATTTGTCAACTCTAAAGAGGGGGTTGTATGTCACAACTGTTTTATAAAGGAGAATTACTTTAACCAGGATTTGTGAATCCGGCAATGCCATAATTTCCTTTATAGGGGGTTTTAACCTGAAGGAGAAGACTTTAACTCAGTGTAGAGAAATGCTATCTTTCCTTAGGAATTTCTCATGCTAAAAGAGGGACAGTGGCATAGATATAGATGATCCAGAGGCTTGCCGCTTACAGCGATTAGATGAAGAGGAAGGAGTTGTTGATGTTTGTGTACTGTGACTGAGGCACAACTTTGATGCTAAAAGGTTAATTGGATTAACTAGTGGTTTTCTTATACAAAGCCTAAGAGGAGGCTAGAAGGTTTTGACTCAACGATGGAATCTTTTGGTATCTCGTATAAAGCCCGAGATGGAGGCTATTTGACTCAACAAGGGATTTTTTTTTTTGTATCTCGTATGAAGCCCGAGTGGAGGCTGTTGTTTGTTTGGCTCAATAAGAACCTTTTTCTATCTCGTATAAAGCCCGAGATGGAGGCGAAAGGGGTGATTGACTCAACGAGGGAGTCTCTTATGTGTCTCGTACAAAGCCCGAGAGAGAGGCTAAACGTTGTTTGACTCCGCTGGGGAGAATCATTATACAAATCCCAAGAGGAGGCTAACTTCACTGGAGAAGGATCATTATACAAAGCCTAAGAGGAGGCTATGGTAACTGTTTCAGTCAAGCGATGGGTCCAGTATACTGATTTTAAAGAGAAAATCAGTTCTTATATGAGCAACACTGTACTCATGGATTTTATTCAAGGATCCGGGTTATTCCTGTTCTTTAAGGAAGCGGGAAATCCGAAGGGTATTGAGACTGTCCGAGTCTGCGGGTTTCCTTCCTATTTAACGAATGGGTCACTTGAGAATGTCTTTGAGACTCAAGGAAGTTAGACTGTCCAAGTCTAGAGTTTCATCTTTTGTACTATATTTTGAGAAACAGTAGTAGACTCTTTGAAAGGACTGTTCTATGAAGATTACTAAGTTCTGTTCCTATCCCTCTAGGAGGTCGTCCGTACAATTTGTACGAAGCCCAAGAGGAGGCTAGAAGCTTTTAAGAAGTCGATCGGTCCTTGTACTAAGCCCAAGAGAAGGCTATCATTCCCGGAGGAAAAGATCATTATAGGAAGCCTAAGAGGAGGCTGTGAATACTTCTAAGAAGCCGTAGGGTCCTTGTACGAAGCCAAGAGGAGGCGGGTTGCTTTTAGGAAGCCTGTGGGTCCTTGTACGATGCCCAAGAGGAGGCGGGGTTGCTTTTAGGAAGCCTGTGGATCCTTGTACGATGCCCAAGAGGAGGCCGATGCTTTTAGGAGCCCGAGGGTCCCCAAACCCCGAGAAATTCAAGGCAATGCTATTCACCGAGAATAGATCAAAGTCAGGAAAGTTCGAGAATTTGGAAGAAACTCAAAGATGCCATTCACGGAGAATACATTCATCTCTGGGAGTAGAGTTTCTTGACGATTCCTAATGAGGACAGCCTGAGAGAAGACTGTATCTGGTGATCCTATTGGGGATCTAGTTGTCTATTTCTATGAATAAACGAAACGGCGTCACCTTGTTCTAGACGTAGTTGCCGGGGAAACTCTAAATATCTATACTATTATTACACAGTCGATATGAGTTTATGAAAGAATACTTACAGTGAAACAGCCCCACAATACAGTTATATGTATATGAAAGCGGTAAATGAAAGCGTATAAACACTTACTCGGTTGTAGAGCTTCCATGTTGTTTGGTTAGTTGTTCAACAAAGAAAGATTGAAAATAACAGTATATTCAAAATCAAAGGAGAAAGTGCTTTTAAAAAGAAAGGTTTGGGGCTTACAGCTCAAGGAGAGGCCCAGGGTTTTATCAGTGAGCGCACTGTTTAAATTTGTACAGAGGGACTTATACAAGTGACTGAGGCCCAAAAAGGTTTTCTGTACAAAGGGATGGGTCTTACACTCTCTCAAGAGGCCCAAAAAGTTTTAAAGAAAAAGAGTGGGGCTTATAACACGAGGGTAGGCCCAGTTGATTTTTTCGTTTGAAATGGCGATCGCGCCGAGGTTTTCTTTTAACGCGGAGAGACTTATACAATAAGTGAGGCCCAAATGTTTTGGTTAAAAGGGGATTGGGTCTTACACTCTATTAGAGGCCCAAAGTGTTTTTGAATGGGTCTTATAGCTCAAGGAGAGGCCCAAGGTTATTTTTCAAAAGGCGATGATCGTGTCGTTTATTTGAAAATGTACAGAGGGACTTATACAACGAATGAGGCCCAAAATATTTTTGTACAAGTGGGTTGGGTCTTACGCTCTCTCAAGAGGCCCAAAAAGGTTTTGAAAATGATTTATGAGGGTTGAATTAATCCAAAAAACCCTAATTTGTTTTCAAAAATGTATTTAATTGAATAAAAATTCAATTAAAAATGATCAAAATTGTTTAACATATGAAAAACAAATTGTGATTTTGGATTAATGCTTCAAAAATTAAGTATTGACCTACAAAATAATTAGAAAGCATTAAAAGTTGCAAAATCAATGTAGAAAAAAATATTTAAAATGGCAAGAACAATTAAAATATTAATTCTTTGCAAAAATATCAATTATATGAAATAAATAATATTTTTGGGATGTTTTGATAAAATAAAATATTTTAACATTTTTGTGAATTATTAAAAAAAGAATCAACTCAAAATCATTAAAACTCAGAGAGAAATTAATTTTTGAATCAATTAAACAAAATCACAAAATTCAAATATTTGAATTTGTGAAAAAGGCGCCAAGAACACAAGCAAGAACACGCGCGTTTTTCTGGGTTTGGCTGATTTGCGTTTTCCATCCAATCTCACTGAATACGTAATCATATCATGCAATCCACATATCATTATGCTCGTCTCAACCTCACGATCATGTCTATAACACTTAATTTCATTTAAATTAAACATAAAACATGAAATCACGAAGAAACCTCAAGAACCATAATTTCTGCATGAAGGCTAGGATTTTTTATACACGATTCAAACAATGCAATTAATTGAGGGAAAACATTCCATGCATGATTATGAACATATGGCCAAATTATTGTGCAAGGAAATATGCATAGATTGAGAGATGACCAAGTATATGCTTACCTCTAAGCCGTGACAGCAAGTGCAATGTGATTTTTGATTTGGAGGTGTTACAGATGAGTGGTGATGATCTGAACAGCTTCCCTACACCCTATGGAGTGTGGTTGAATGCTTGGACTTGATTGAAATTGGCTGGATCAATTCATGGCATCTCAACTGCATTTTGGTTAAAACCTTGAGCAATTGACTGGTGATTCTGAGAAATCAGTGTTCCAGTTGTTGTTTAAGTGTTTGATCAGCTCATATGTGATGTATATGAGGTGTGTGTGTGATTGGTTTGATTGGAAAAGCTCTCAAACTCAAAACCCGATAGCTACCTTGTTAAGAAAGGAATTTTTGCCAAGAGAAAGAGATTTTGAGGAAAGCATCTGTTAGATGGCTTTGGTGTACTCAAACTGATCACAATTGAGCTCTATTTATAGTAGAGCAAGTTTGTTTTGCAAGGAATAGTGAATGGCAACTGGTAAGTAGGTTTGGCCAATGTTGTCCAATGGAAATCCAAGTCTCCTCTAACCATTGACTAGTGGTTAGGGCACAGAGCTTTGGTTCCCTTGGTCTTGGATAAGTCTTGACTGATTTCAGATGAGAATGGCTTAGTCCATGCCACCTTGATGCTTCCATTGAATGCTTCAATCCAAATTTGGAGTCTTGTCCCTATTTTGGCCATTCTAGGTTCAACATGCTATTTCTTGTTCCATGGACTTTGGAGGCTTGGCTCAGTGATTATCCCCTTTAGATTCAATCCTCAGATGTGTCCAGTGGATAGGAGCATTTGAATTTGGCTGATTTTGGTAAATCGAGCAAAGTTGCAAATTCTGCCTTGCCTTTGACAGATTTCAGCAAGGCAACTTTCCAATGTCATATCTCATGACTCAAATGGAATTTGGCAATGTTCTTGGCCATTTTGGAAAGCCCTTACATGATATAACAACT
Organism: Lathyrus tuberosus; assembly: GCA_022829125.1. NCBI lineage: Eukaryota > Viridiplantae > Streptophyta > Magnoliopsida > Fabales > Fabaceae > Lathyrus > Lathyrus tuberosus. The sequence goes on along the minus strand of JALAZF010000483.1, from coordinate 4,299,539 downwards.
GTTTGAACATATTTGGTTTTGATCTCTTTTGAATCCAAGTGAAAAATCCCCCTACATTTGGCAAAAAGTGAAGACAGATTTGGACTTAGTGAAAATTTCACTAAGTGTTGGAAAAAGTGACATTTTCACTTTTCAGCCATTTTGATCACTCCATAACTCAAAATCCTTAATGAATTGTGAAATTCTGGTACATGTGCAGAATTCGGATGTCCTAGAATATGCCGTTCGGCATCTGGTCTGACATGATCATAAATGGCAAGGAATAATCCAATAAACATGGTATTGAAAAGAAATAAGAGCAAGACACACAGAATTGTTAACCCAGTTCGGATCTAACTATCCTACATCTGGGGGCTACCAAGCCAGGGATGAAGTCCACTATTAGTAGTATCAATTCAAAGCTAAACAACCCGTTTACAACTTATCACTTAATCACTACCCAATGACCCTTCTACCTAGATCCTCTCTAGATATGAGAAACCCTTCTCACTCCCAATCATCGCAATGATGTCTAGCAGATGACATCTCAGCCACTGCATCAACGGCTCTTTACCTATACAATAATTCAGCAAGGAAATTATCCTTTAGGACACAGCTTAGAGTTACTTAAAAGCTTCCTCCAAGTAACACAACGTACTGCCTCTTACCTACAGGTTTTGAGGAATACGGGTAACCTTCCCACAGGTCGGGAGGTTTACCTAGACAAACCCTAGTCTTCTACATGTTGGGCTCGCTACTCTCCAGGGTTACAAACCCTTCTATTTATACCCTGTACCCAACTGGATTTGGGCCTTCAAACACAGCTTCAATAGCTGTTACAAAGCTGCAAAATATACTCCAAGAAAGTAGGCATACAATATTATATTTCCTAAAATGTCTCCATATTTAGAAAGTCTTGATATCTGATTGAATCTTCTAGACCTTTAAAAAAACGCCACATAGAATGTATAAATTTCTCTCAAAACCTAGCTGAATCTTATTAATCCAGCTCAGCAGGCGCGATGTCGAATGCTTCCTCATAAGACATCTTCTTCGACATGTTGTTCCAGTTGTTGAATAACTTCAACACAACATGTTCTGGCATCTAGTTGTACCTGTTCTTCTTATCAAGTTTTAAACTTCCTATTCTCTATTACAATATTGCTGCTATTATTTGTTTTACCTAAATTAAGCCAATCCTAAACCAAGAGAACTAACAATCTCCCCCTTTGGCAAATTTTGGCTAAAAAAAATAATCTACAAATAATTACAATCCAGGAGTTTATAGCAAAAATACAACAGCTGTAGAGTTCAGATTCTACAGCACACAGCAATAGATCTTCAGTTTGAAGATAATGTCTCAACATCTTTGTTTGACATCTTCTTTGCAACCTTCTGAAGAAATCCACTGCATGTATCATCACCAACGAACAACAATCTTCAGGATAAAAGGAAGGAAGTTCCTGAAGTTTGTTGATGCACACGAGGAAGAAGATAGCAGAAGCCAGCTAGTACTCCCCCTCAAACCAGTAACCTCTTCTAAATTTGAAGACCAATGGTGGAATAAGAGAACTCTTAATTGCTCTTTGCAGGGCATAAGAGGAAACTTAAGACCAAACCCTCCACCACTCCTGGTAACTCAGAACACAGGTCACAACTGTGTTCATAACTCAGATCACAGGTCACAAAAAGATATCCAAAAAGAAACATGATAGACATTTGCTATGACATGTTTGGACAACACATGCAACATATGCAACCACAGACTCATGTCTGAACCTCTGAGCAACAATCCCTTTCTCCCCCTTTTTGGCCAAAAATTGACAAAGGAGGCCATCACAAAACCAGACCCAGGCACAATTAACCCAGACCCGAACAAAACCCATAGTCTTTATGAGAACAACCCTTACCTGATGGTAGAGGATAGGAGAAGCCTCTATAAATAGCAGAGCAGTTTCTTAGATATTAATGATCTTTAATTCTTGGTCAAATAAAATGTTAATGGAGCATGGAAAAACTATAGCTTAATTCAAGGTGCACCGTCCAACCTGACTTTGAACACCTTTAATAGCTCTTAGACCAGTCTTACATGACCAATCAGCACTTACTAGGCTCCCTTCTTGCGCGTGGCTGGATGCACAGTCTAGAATATTCCTTTGTTTGGCTCAGGGAAACATGTCCTGTACCATGTTCTGACATCTTATCAGACAATGTCTGCTTTTCAGATCACACTGCAGACTTAACCAGCGCACATGCTATAAGAAATCTGCACCCTTGCAGTAACACACCATAGACAACAGCTTCAACTCCCCCTGACATGAACAACCAAAGCTCCTTATGAAGATGAACACTTGACACCAGATGATAGCCCAATGATATTGCCACATTCTCGACATCAAGAACTGCCACTTCTAGTATTTGTCGAGCATAATCTCACCAGGTTTATACCAAGTCCAAAATAAAAGCCCACTTGATTTGGAATTTCACACATATTCCATAACAAATGTCTTGCAACACAAGATAAGGATTACCACCACCTTTTACTTGTATTAGAAGAACCTTCAGCCATTCACCACTGACAATACCCTTCTGTCCAAGCACCTAATGAAGTCTTCATCATGAAAGTAGTCATGCATTGCCAGAACAAACTACTTATCATCAAGATCAGAATCTGCCCATTCTAATCCACATTATGTCAGAACTGCCACTTCAGACAATAATGCTACTTCTTCCAACTCCACAAGTACAGTCCCAGACCTTTATCCAGGATACACAAAGAACAATGATGTTGTAACATTATGTAGGACATCAACATTGGATAGAAGATCACGCCTTCTGATTCAGTCAGCTGATAAGGCTACCTCAGGTTGTCATCAACCACAAACACTCAGAAAGAATAAATTCCTGAACCATAATATCCAGACAGCAGACTTGCATAATTCTCTGGACAAATACTTAGTCTCCCGTCCAAGTATTTATCCTTATGCATAACATCAATAATAGACAAATACTAAGTCTCCCGTCAAAGTATCTACTATTAGTTAGAATAAGGTCATCTTCTGCATACGTCTGACAACTTCTGATTCATGACATATATTCACAAGTTACTTTAACTTGGATCAGTGACTTGATCTTGGACTTCTTTCTGTGCAAAACAGCCTTGGCTAAACAAGCAACCACCTGAATTAATGTTCCAACATCAATCTCAGTCACACATATTTACAGAGCTCTTCTGAGGATATCATCTATAGTAAAGCTTTGGCACACGAGGATCAGACATCAGTAGCTGATCAAGCTCCCAGGTCATATCACAAACACATTCAGCAGCACACTTAATCCCAAAAGCAACAGAATTATCAATCTCCCTCTTAACATCACACGTCCAGCTACATAAAATTGTAACATACTTCTCCTATCATGTGCTTCTTAGTACTTTGAAGAATGGAAAACATAAGACGCATCTTCATGTTTTCAAGAGCTCACTCTTTGTTCAATTCATAAGTTGAACACAATCATCACTTGTACCAATACTCACATGATCTTAATCTGATCAACTTTTCTCTATTTAAGACTACCAGTACTCCTTTGCAAGAAGAATTCCTTAAATGAATGGAGAACATGAGACTCATCTTCATGTCTTCAAGAGCGCACTCTTTGTTCAACACACCTGCTGAACACATTCACCCACTGCTTGACCCTCACAACAGTACTTGAATCAAGTAGAGACTTGTGATCTCAGGAGACAAACACCATAACATTCTGAACAGAATGTTCTGTCAACAGATGTTAAGACATCAGTCTTGACATCATGAAAAGTATCCAGCTGAACTAAGAAAACAGACACCCCATTTCAAAACAAATTCTCCAAACTTAGGACCATAACTTATCACATCACAGAAGCATGAGAGTGGTATTCTCTCATCCAACTCTCATCACTCAGAAGACTTGAGACATGTCTTCAAGGTCTTTCAAAACATCAGGTATTCTTCCTCAGAATCTGCCAAGAGCACTTTAGAGAATCATACATTCTCCCCTTCAATATCAGCACAGACTGTGATTAGATCATATCAATCCTAAGCACACACAGTCAATACATATCTAGCTTCACAAGATCATTCAGAACATGCCTCCAAAAAGAACATGACCTTGATCTTTGACCTTCATGTCCAAGAAGTCTGCTAGAGATATTACTTCTTGAATCTCAGGATCTCCACTCCTGCAGCAAGGACCAGAAATAAACTGACCTCAGGAGTAAATAACAGGTTGATCACACCTTGATCAACTCACACATCTAAGATAAGTTTCAAGGCCAGAAACTTCTTAGACATACCACCCAGATGCCTCCTCTTCCAGATCAGGAGTAGGTTCCAAACTCATGTGATCAAACCACATTAGTTTAGCACCCAGAGCATTTGCTATGCCATTCCTATAGACATCAGAATTCTGTACAATTCTGACGTGATGTTCTAACACAAGATAGGACATCATTCCAAGGAACACATCAAGAGATCAAGGACTGGAGATTAGCTCTTTTAGGAATAGAAGCAAAAGTAAATTACTTCTCAATATCTTCTGATCTCTTCCTTACAACTTCACTTATCAGTGCCTTTATGAGTGGACTTGAACAATAATCTTCAAGTATCGTTGACAAAGTAAGTTGAAGCAGTCTCGCATATATCCTGTCACCATAGGATATACAACCTCAGGAGTTTTCAGATAGATTCGCAGCGGATCAAAAACAAACTCCTCAAGGCCTTCAGGTGTCACATATTAGACCTAGCATCATAATTCAGGTGACACCACAATAAATCAAACCTACGGAACCACTACACAGCAGTTTTTCAACTACTACTCCAAGCCCTCAGCACACGCCACTGCCTGTCACGAACAGTCCATCCTCCACTTCTAGGGACCATTCTCACACCTATATGAACTACTCCAAGTTCAAACATCTTTTCAGTAGAAAGCTTCTACCTTGACCATGAACCAGAAAGTATCTTCCCTGGGATCTTATCCAGATATAGAACAGAATGACCTGCTCTGATACCAATTGAAATTCTGGTACATGTGCAGAATTCTGATGTCCTAGAATATGTCGTTCGACATTTGGTCTGACATGATCATAAATGGCAAGGAATAATCCAATAAACATGGTACTGAAAAGAAATAAGAGAAAGACACACAGAATTGTTAACCCAGTTCGGATCTAACTATCCTACATCTGGGGGCTACCAAGCCAGGGATGAAGTCCACTATTAGTAGTATCAATTCAAAGCTAAACAACCTGTTTACAACTTATCACTTAATCACTACCCAATGACCCTTCTACCTAGATCCTCTCTAGATATGAGAAACCCTTCTCACTCCCAATCATCGCAATGATGTCTAGCAGATGACATCTCAGCCACTGCATCAACGGCTCTTTACCTATACAATAATTCAGCAAGGAAATTATCCTTTAGGACACAGCTTAGAGTTACTTAAAAGCTTCCTCCAAGTAACACAACGTACTGCCTCTTACCTACAGGTTTTGAGGAATACGGGTAACCTTCCTACAGGTCGGGAGGTTTACCTAGTCAAACCCTAGTCTTCTACATGTTGGGCTCGCTACTCTCCAGGGTTACAAACCATTCTATTTATACCTTGTACCCAACTGGATTTGGGCCTTCAAACACAGCTTCAATAGCTGTTACAAAGCTGTAAAATATACTCCAAGAAAGTAGGCATACAATATTATATTTCCTAAAATGTCTCCATATTTAGAAAGTCTTGATATCTGATTGAATCTTCTAGACCTTTAAAAAAACGCCACATAGAATGTATAAATTTTTCTCAAAACCTAGCTGAATCTTATTAATCCAGCTCAGCAGGCGCGATGTCGAATGCTTCCTCATAAGACATCTTCTTCGACATGTTGTTCCAGTTGTTGAATAACTTCAACACAACATGTTCTGGCATCTAGTTGTACCTGTTCTTCTTATCAAGTTTTAAACTTCCTATTCTCTATTACAATATTGCTGTTATTATTTGTTTTACCTAAATTAAGCCAATCCTAAACCAAGAGAACTAACAAATTGGACTTAGGTCTAGTTGAAGTTTTTGTAGAGGGTAATGAGGGCTACAAATCCATCTTTGGATGAGAAAAAATGGCTTTGTGGTTTAACAGTTATGATCCTTCAAAGTTGGTACCCTTGTCACTTTATTTTTAACTTAGAAAATTTTCTAAGTTTTTATGGTTACCCCTTTTAGAAGTTATCCCACTTTTCTTGATTTTTATTGATGAATGACGATTCAAATCATACATTAACATCATTTTAGGGTTAAAAATCCATTTTGGTGAAAAATCTCAAAAAGTCAAAGTTGACTTTTGTGCACAGTTGACTTTTTATCAGATGAATTCCAAACTGTGCAATTCTTCAGGAAATCATGTCCTTGACCTAAATCAAACTTGATGGACATGTTCCATGGGTGTCATAGGGTATATTGGGGCATGTACTAGGGCTTGGGAGCATGTCCTGGTCAAAAGTCAAAGTTACAGTTGACTTTTTCCTTAAAACCCTAATTGTGGTGCAGATGAAATTGAGACTTGTTGCTCAAGCTTCTTGGATTAATCCATTGTTACAAATGGATCAATATAGCTCATTAAAGACCCTTAAACCCTCTCTTGAGGTCTTGGCTCTTGATTTTCCCTAAAAGTCAACTTAGGGGTGAATTAGGTCAAGAAATCCTAATTCCTGATTTTTTATGTATGCATCCCCTGAGGTAAAATTGACTTGATGAATGGGTCCATGAGGTTCCATGGAGTATATTAGGTTGTGTTTTGGATCTTTGGCTTGTGTCCAGATGAAATATTTCCATCTGGAGGCCCTGGTCGACCAAAACCCTAATTTGGTGATACTGGCGATCTTGAGACTTGATCCACCTAAAAGGGAGCAGCCTTGTGCTTAATCCTTGAAGTGGGAGTCCTTTTTATCCATTGTGGATATTTTAGAGGTTAGACAAGTTAAAGATCAAGTCATTCCTTGATTGATCCTTTGTCTAAGAGCTCAGAGAGGGCTTGAAACCCTAATCTTTGATAGTAGTGCATGCTCACCCATCTTTGGGGAGACTGATGAGGTATGATGGTTCCCCCATATTGTGAGGATGATTTTCACAATGATGGGAAATCTTAGTGGTCAAAATTTGGGGTATGATATAGTGTAGTGCTGAAAATCTGGTTTGAAAACATTATACAATCACTTTGATTGTGCATAGAAAAACTCTGCACTACATTTACATAGAAGTTGTCACTTGTAGTGTTTAGCACACCAAGTGCTCGATAAATTGAACACTCATAAAGTGTTTGTTAAATTGTCAATTTGGTTTATTTTTTAATTGGTCATTGGAAATTGCACAACATTAAGTGCAGTCAAGTAGATTGATTAATAATAAAGTTTGTGATTCGATTTTCTCATTGAGCCTATCACTCCATTTGGCTTACGCATATCCGGTCCTTTCGGTAACCGGTTCGTTTAGACGATATAGTCCTCGGCTGCTTCTGCAAACATTTTTAAAAATCAAATTTAAGCGCCGACTCTCCATTAAAAAGTAGTGATCTATTCAACCCCCCTTCTAGATCAATTGTCGTCATCTAACAATCCTTTCACAAGAATTTTCCCCTAACAGCCAAACCTTCACCAATCGTCGAAGGTTTATGCTTATTTCGTTCAAGTCCTTAGAATACAAGGCTGATTGAACTTCTTCAAAGCTCAAGGACTCCATTCCATACAGGAGAGTTTCTTTGAAGTGAGCATGTGTTATGTGCAAAGCGCACAACAACAACAGTGCTTAATCTTCGTCATCGATCTTCACATCATTATTTTCAAGATCAAGAATTAGCTTGTTGAATATATCCAACTGCTCAGCCAACACTTTGTCTTCACTCATCTTGAATGAATACAAAGCTTGCTTCAGGTAGAGTGGTTCACCAGAGATTTGGTCATGTACAAACTTTCAAGTTTCAACCATAAACCCGATGTCGTAGTCTCCTTTGATACCTGTCGGAGAACCTTATCACCAAGGCTCAACAATATTGCGCTGTGTGCTTTCTCTATCATGGCTGTCTTTTCAGTTTCTGTTAACGCAACGTTCATGGCTGCCTCTCCCGTCAACTCTTCCAAACAACCCTGTTGAACCAGTAGAGCTTTCATCTTTAAGCACCACATACCGAAATTGTTCACTCCAGTGAGCTTTTCAATCTCATACTTTGTTGAAGGCATCTTCCTCCATGCTCACCGCACCAATTTGTTGTGAATTGGATGCCTTGAAACAAAGTATAATCGGTTTCTTTATGATCAAGAAACACATAAGGGTTAGAGTTAAAGGAAACACAAACAAGAACAACAACAAGAATTGTTATAACTCATATTCTTTACTTTCTCTTTCAATCAGATTACAAGTACTCAAGAATATCAAATAACTCTCTCACCCTAATTAGGTTTTTCCACGCTTAAGTTGAGAGACTAGTATGTTATTTATAATAAACCTAACATACTAAACTAATGGGTTTTTAACAATTACCCATTACAAGCTAAATTAAACAATTAGATCTTTAACTCAAGGCTAAATTCGACAACTACATACTAGAACACATTTCGACTACAGCATGTATGTCTTCGACAACAGCATGTGAGCAAACTTCGACGACGTGTTAAACTAGAGTTCAATCCAATATCTCACAATTTAAAAGAATTTAAAATAAATATTAAATATTTTAAATTAATTAATGGTTGTAATTAATTAATGGTATAAAATTTATTTCAATAAAAATTTTCAGAAGATAGTAATTTCATGTATCAACCATGCTTATATCTTGAATTCGACAATTTTTGTTTATTAATAAGGATAAAAGTTTTTAAGAGTTAATTTTAATGTTTCACAAAAGCTGGAGAAATCTATAAAGTTTAAACACAATAATATAAGGATGTTTAACATAATCCAACTATTATGTTAGGAATGGGAATAAGTCGGACCGAAATAGACTTTGTCAAGTATGAGTCTGATTTGTAAAAAAATTCAAAGTTTAAATTTGACTTGTAACCTAGTCTTTTTAAATGTCTGATTGATCTATTAGTCTACTTAAAAGTATATTTTATTTGAACATTTATAAATAACCAATTTAACTAATGATAAATAGGCTAATTAATAAATTAAATAATCAATGAGACTAAATATTTTTATTGACTCATTCGAGTTTATCTATTAGCATAAATTGTGATATTATTTATTTGAGAAAACTTATTAGTACAATTTATGATAACAATTTATGACATTGTTCATGAGGGTTTTTCAACTAATTTTCATAAGTTCTTCAAGATAATTAAATATTATTTTCGTAATTTAATTCCAAATATAAAACATAATATAATATAGGTAAAATAATCATTTTCGTCCCTTAACTTTGGCACAGGGTTCAGTTTGGTCCCTTAACTTTAAAAAGTGGCAAGTTTGTCCCTTAACTTTTAAAATGGTGTCACGTTTATCCTTCCATCTGGTTCCGTTAGTCAAAGGTTGAAAATAGGTGCCACGTATTTCCAGGTGTCATTGTTGTCTTTCTACAGAGGATATCTCTCCTCCACGTGGATATCTCTCCTCACCGGCACAGTGCAGATAAAAAATTGACTGCCACTGGTACCAACATGCTTCACTGCAAGGAAAAAATTTGAATACCGATTACTAATAAGTAACTTAAATTTCAATATTAACGATGAAGCACGAAAAGATACATACAATCAAAATTCTCATCTTCAAATTTATAACCATAGATACTAGCTCCACCAGTTTCCTGCATAAAATCAAAACATATTAACATCATACAAATCCAATGAAGCGTGCGGCTTCATTTATGTTCATGCGAGCATACTATGAAATACAATAAACAGTACTCACATTTCCTTCGGTGAAGTAGCCTCCCTGAATCATGAACTTTGGTATTATACGATGGGAGAAGCTTCCTTGGTATCAAAGACCAATCACAATCCTTCCAGCCGGCTCATCTCCAGTTTCTATATCAAAGAAGCATTTGCTTGTCACTTTGGCTTGCAACTCTGCAACCTAGATGTAACAGAGCCAATGTTTTTTCAATTAAAGAACTAATAGTAATTATTTTTGAATTTTAGATGAAACACTTACATCTCCTGGAGCACTACTAGCACATGTTATTCTCCGAGAAGTGATTGATTTGGCTTTAGATTGTTGTGAAACAGAAAGCCTTGGTGCATAATGATATCTTGATGACAATTTACTGCATCCAAGGCTACAAACTACATGTGGCTTTCCCTAAACATATGAAACAAAATTAAAAGCAACAATTTCTCATTAATAAAAAAACTTTTAGTAACACATTTTGTTGAGGCGTGGAAGATAAAATGAGAATGGAAAAAATAGTAACCTGGACAGCATGGAAAAAACAAAATTATCTTATTTGTCTTTTTTTCCTCTTGTTGTTGCGTTGTTGATGTTCGTCCACCATTTTGAGTCTGAAACTCGTTGTTTATACTGCTTCCATTGATTCTAAAAATCGCTGAAGCTTGAGATAGATGACACGGATGGCTCCCAATCTTCAAAGTCCGATGAAGAAGATAAGTTAACGACGTCGTCGTCATTTTCGTCGGAGCTAAAACCATCATTGAAGGCAATTGAAGGAAGGGAACAGTTGTGGTTTGCAGATCGTGGGGGGGTGAGGAGCTGAGTTAGAAGAGCTGGGATATTGTCGAGCTTACGTTGTTGTTGTTGTGCTCGTGTATGCTTCGTCGGAGAAGGAGCTCCTCACGGTGGTTGGGGTTTTGAAGCTTGGTCAATGGCTTCACCGGCGTGAGGGAATTTGAGGATGGTGGTGGGCTCGGGGTTGGGCTGTATCATGTGTGGTGGTTGTGTTTGATGGTTATGAAAGAGTTTGGGGTTGTTTCAGGCGAAGAAGAATGGAAAAATAAGATGGTTTTTCTTTGAGTTATTTCCCAAGAGAGAACAGAGGTCTGAAAGTGTGAGAAAGATGATGTTCCAAATCCATGTCAGCTGCCACGTAACCAAGAATAAACGGACGTTTGAGCTAACTAACGGCAAGGACTACTTTGACACCATTTTAAAAATTAAGGGACGAACTTGCCACTTTTTAAAGTTAAGGGATCAAATTGGACCTTGGGGTAAAGTTAAGGGACGAAAAATGTTATTTTACCTATAATATACTAATAATAATAATAATAATAATAATAGTAATAATAATAATAATAAATTATATTTATTTAAACGCTCGATTGGATATCAGATGAGATCATATGAGCTTTTGTGTACTCTATCTTTGGATAATTGGATTAATGGAATCCTCTAAGTGCTCAATGTATTGTCAATTGGGATCAATAGAGCAACTAGTGAGCTCTGAAGAGATAGATTATTTAGTAGAAGGGACAAATCAATTATTTTAATTCAAGAAATGATTTTAAGGTAACTCTAATAATTGATTAATTGGTGTTAGACGATAAAATATCAATTGGAGATATTTTATTCTATTGGATTATATTATATAATATGTGTTATATATATATATATATATATATATATATATGTGTGTGTGTGTGTGTGTGTGTGTGTGTGTGTGTGTGTTATAAGAGAAAGAAAAGGAAAATCTGTAAAGAAGAAGAAAAATAGAAAGTGGGGGAAAGAAAAAGAAGAAAACGTGGAAAGGGAGAAGTAGAGAAAGAAGACAAGGAAAAAAAAACTTGGATCTTCATCATCTCTTCATTAATTTATCATCTTCTTCAACCTCCTCTTCGATTATAAGGTGGGTTCTAGGTAGAACTCTAAGTGTAGAAGTTAGGGTTTTGGAATCTAGAGTAGAAATTCTAGGTTATGAGTATTTTGAGTGGAATTGATGTTTTAACGGTTCAAATGTGGAATAAATTGCATAGTATAATCGGGTTATGCATGAATTTAATCGTGATACTTGTCATTAAGTTCCAACATGTTTTGGTTGAGATTGGATTGAGTTTGTACCATAAAAATAGGTTTTTTGTGTTTCTGGTTCAGTGGTAACCGGTTACTCGCTTTCAGGTAACCGGTTACCTAAAGGAAAAATTGTGGTTTTACTTGAAAAATGGACGAAGTAACCGGTTACTCATTTTGAGGTAACCGGTTACCAGAATGTGTCTCTAACTAGGATTTTGATTCTGTGTAAACAATGACACTTAAAGTAACCGGTTACTCATTTTGAGGTAACCGGTTACCACTGTTGTGATTTTTGAAAAATGTTTAAAAATATATATCTTTTGGATCGTAACTCCGATCGAAGCGTAGTAATAGTCGTTGGAAAGCTATGGAAATATCCTACGCAATGAAAGTGAAAAATATTGATTTTGTTACCCGATTAAATAAATCAGAGGAAACTCAAGAAATGTGATTAATTATGAGTTGAATTATTTCATGTATTTTATTACACTATTGTGTTGTACTATATCTAACTTCTTATTGTGAATTGTAATTCAGAGAAACGCATGTTTAAATGGAGTTAGGGAGAGTGAGGAAACTTTACCCCAAAACAAATGATATGATTCTAGGTTATGACAAGGATTGTGATAGAAACTCTATATGATGATGCTCGTGCATTCGATGTAGAAAGGTGCATCATTGACGAGTAATAGTCTAGAGTAGAGAACCTAGATGACGATGCTCGTACATTCGATGTAGAAAGGTGCATCCTTGCCGAGTAATGGTCTAGAAAAGAATAAGACACTAGTATGGAACATGTATGAACTCTTGTAATTGTGAGAAAAGGCGAATGGGCCTTAAGGCGAATGCGGCTTTGTGATTGTCGAATACAATCACGTTTGTGTGTGAAATCACGTAATCGAAACCGTTTCCCTATTATGTGTCGTTCCATGAGTAACGAGCTCCTCTGGAATGAATGCCCAATTACTTGGTAGGTTTGATTCTTTAGTATATTACGAATGGAACCAATATGGTAAAGAGACTTGTGACGGTGTACGGACCGTGTGAAGTGACGAATTAAGGTGATAATGTGCCCCGTAGTTCCGAATCCATCTTGTATGCCTAGTAATCTACGAGGATCCATGACTCGTTTCGAATTCTAGACGTAGAAGAGGACGGGAAAAGGGGATGCCTTGATAAGGTTATTGATTTGTGATATTTTGAATTAACAGACTCATGAATATGTTTCCATATAGTGTGAGATTGTGAACTCAAGGTTATTTCCCTTCCCCTTGACTTGAGTTAGGATTGGTTAGAACCCCGTAAAGCCGAGAGAATCCATAAGATAGGGAACTCACTGAGATTAATATCTCACCCCATTGTTATTGTTATTTTTCAGGCGTTGTTTGCAGGTTTGATTTACAAGTGGAGCTATGCTTGGATGTTTCAAGAGAAGCTTAGCTTTAGTTTTCCTCTGTGTAATTTGTTGTATACAATTGAGGATATTGTATATTGATCTAAGTTTTTGTTTTGGCTAGTTTCCATATCTTGTACCATAGATTGTGTTTATGTTTTTAGAATAGTCAAGTATCAGAATTACGCCATTAGGCACTTATGATGGTGTCAGTACCAAATAAAATGCTTGTATAGTATTATTCTAGGTATATATTATACAGGGCATTACAGTTGGTATCAGAGCAGGTCGTGTCCTCGACCTAGCCTTGAAACATCATAAGTAAATCTATTTCTGCCTCTTAAGTGTGCCTTGCCAGCATGACTCTTAATATGATACTATGTAGTGTTGGGCCTGATCAACCTAATGCTATGTATGTGATAGGTAGAATCATGGTAGAGTGACCACGAGGACTCCGAAGTGTTTTTGGAACTTGTAATGTGAGGGTAGGCTCAAGCCAAGAGTTAGCATTGAGTATTTTTTGTCAGCTCAGTGAGGTCTTAGTAGAAGTTGTGCTCTGGGTAGCATGGAATTGAAGAGTGTTGTGCTGTTCAAGCAATCCTTGGAATGGAAGGAGTGTGAAACTTAAGGATCTCTATTGGACGATTGGTCAAGGTATTGAGGAATATGTAAAACCGCTAGTAGAGCTGGATTGATCACTGGTATGGACAAGAATTTCAAGTAATTTCATTCAGTGAAGAGGAAAAGATGTTTTGTGGAACGTGTGACGTAAGGTCCGGAAGTGAGATAATTATTGGTGTTTTAGTTTCTAAGGTCGATATGGTATCTTGAATGGATGAGAGTACCTTAAGGAATGTGTTTGGAGCAATGTCTTCCAACTGGTTAAAAGTGGAGAGTGAAGGACGTTCAGCTTTTATGGGAACCTAAAGTAGTAGAGAAGTGTGAAAGTAACACAGGGATGTGTTTACATACTTTAAGTGAAACAAGTATGTGTCGGACGAAGGGTAGGAGATATGTTGCATGTATTCAGTTATGAAGAGAGAGATTGGGCTCAGGATAATACGTTAGGGTTTATGTCTTCGGTGAGAGACCATTTTTGGAATTGCTAATTTACCCAAGGAACATTATAAGTTATTGTGTCGGGGAAAGAATGAACTTCATTTAGTAACGAAAAGTGTAGTGATACAGACCGGAAGAAGTTTGTGTTAAGAGACAGAGTAAGTATCTTGGATTTAAGGAAATTTTAGTATGATGGTTTTATATTTGGACCTAAGAGGATTACAATGGAGAGCAAAGTAAACGCAGTGTGGAAAACGGTATTAATAGTATGTTACGAGGAAGTGGCAACATAATGTATTTTGGACGAGTGTGCAATAGAGTTATTAAGGTGTTGATGAACCTATAGTTAAGGAAGTGTAATCAAGGAGGGTTCACCCACGTGAACCCTAGTAGTATGACGTGGAATGGGAAAAGTTACACCGTGGTATTAAGAACAAGCGTAGTGGTAGCACTGTGGTCACAAGTGTACGTGATGGATTCTTATTCGTGAGACAAGTGTGAAGGGACGTACCTTGTGGAACAGTGAGCATTGTGTCCTAAGAAGTAAGATTACGGTAAAACAATGAAAAGCAAATTAGGACTTACTACGGACTGAGTGTAAAACATGGAACAATTTATACTAGAAGGGTTTTGTAAGTAGTCGATGAGAATTGTCGGTTGCGAATCTTTCATTAAGTGACTTGGGGTAAGTGTGGTGTGCAATGGATAGTGGAGGGTAAGAAATTCCGGTTAATGTGTACGTAGTGATAAAAAGGTTCTTCAAGAGGATGCATTGCCTCGATTTTCAAGTGTATTCAGGATCTACCTTTTGTTGGACCAAGAACGTAGTTGTTTTAGTTCTCACCAAGGAGTTCAAGTGAGAGAACAAGGTTGTATGCTTGATATGATATGTCCATCATTTTGTGGTACCGTAAAATGGTTGCGTGTTGGGTTTTGCTTGTGGACGAATTAAGTATGAGTTATGGCTAAACCCTTATAATGTCGTCATTATTAACTTCCCGCTAGCATAGTTGTATGAGCAGAAAACGAACTATCCCGCCGAAGATTTGTCGTGTGACCGCGTCAGAATTTGGATTTCTGCCTTATCACTTGGTTAGAGTGTGTCATCTGCATGTTTTAACTTTGTTCGGTATTACCTTGAATTGACAATTGTTGGTGAATGTTACACAAGTTAAGAAGTTGCGAGTTGAATGATATTGCGAGTTAGTGTGAGCCGGATGGTTAGTTTTGAGTTGAGATGACTTTTGAATTAAGAGAAACTGGTTTTCAGCTTTCGCAACAGTGTTAACCGATTAACACAAGGTGGTTAACCGATTAGCACATGCAAGAATGGTGTTTTACACTGAATTTGAGGAGTTAACCGATTAACCTCAGACGGTTAATCGATTAACAGGTGTAAATTGTTAAACCCCTTGGAAACTATCATCTGTATTTTGTTTTTTCGATTGATAAGTGTCGTGAGAATGGAAAACGGGATTGCAAGTAAATGAAAGACAGATTCATGTTTAAAATTGGAACTTTTGGAATGGTGTTACTTAGTCGATCATCTGTTTAGACGACAAGGGAATTTGACTTTGGGGAAGTGATCTTGTGAATTGTGTTGAGTGTGAGAAAGTCTTAAGTGTATTGTTATCATTACTGTTGAGAGCCTTAAGGACGAAGTTAGATAATACTCATTAAGTATTGATCTTGTAAATATCGTTTCGGTATTTTAAATTATGGTGTTAGTAAGGAACGAGCGGTTGATCAGAGTTAGTATTTGTTATCTTCCATGAGTTCATGGCATCAGACTTAGACCGTGAAAGTAGTACCAGATGTGTACAGTTGTACTTTATCCAGAGAGGAAATTTAAAGGTTATCCTTCTAAGTACGAGTAAGAATTGGACGTTCCGAAGTTGAGCATGTAACTTGGATCGTATATGGAACCGAACGATAGAGATAGTGGATTCAATTGAGAAGCATGGCATGATCTTTGAAAGTGGTGTGTGTGTGGAGTGTAGTATGTGGATTGGTGAGTAGTATAGGAACTCACAATTGCGCTTTGGATGGTTTAAGTTTTGATAAGTGGTGACTCACATATAGTTGAAGTTTCGTGATGGTGTTACATGTTATTGGTTGAGATCTCGAATCAACAAGAAATCTTGAGTGAGTCGGAAACCCGTAAGAAGAATTGATATGGAATGAGATAACCAGAACCGGAAGTTGTTAAACTATTTTGGATATATTGGTTCGAGTTCATAATGGATTTGGAATAGTATATGTTATGGTTGTGACAGTGTAACTTCTGCACCTTTATCGTTTGAAGAGTGTTGGACCGATGTTATAATATTGTGTATTGGCAAGGAAATTGTTCTACTATAGGAGGTCAGTAAGTTCTTGTGTCGTTGGTTAGTAAGAACCCCAAAGTATATGTGTGTTTCTCCGCCGACTGTTAGCTACCTGGTAGTGCTTAAGAGTCCGTGGTGTTCCACTATTAGATTTTGGATTACGCAGTGGAAGGTGACAAATAAAAGAGTTCTGTCAGAATAATAAGGAATTGAAGATTGTTGCTTATAAGTATGGAAATAAGAAGATCTTGTTCTAAGTGTGTTACCTTTTGGCGTGATACGAAAGAGATGAAATATCGGGTATAGATGGGTACAATGTATAGCATCAGATCAAGTGGAACTAGTAAAGGAGTTGTTTGATAATATATGAAGTGGTTTTGAACGTTAAGAAATTTATGAAAGGATAGTCGTCAGTGATCGCATGAAGATAATAAATCACTGAATTACCTCGCGAAGATTTGATGAGTGTTGTTATCCCAAATCAAGATAAGATGGTATGGTTTTGTTTGTGACTCAGTAGAAGAGTATAGAATGGTACATTCTTTCCAAAGGTAGAATGCGACCAAGTGTTTTAGTATGGAACAACAGATGAATTGTGGTGAAGCAAAGTTAGAAGGTAACCCAATATTGGAATAAGACTATAACTAAGGACACAGAGTTTGATAATTCGTGAAAATAAGGATTTTGGTCTGTGAAGTCAAGTTGGAATTGGAATACGTCAGGAATTTGAAAGAAAGTAAAGTTAAGTGTGGATCTAAGACAAGGATACAAGTTGTGGTTATTGTCGAGTAGAGGAAATTCAGGGGCAAATTTCAATTTAAGGAGGGAGAGTGTAATACCCCATATTCTGTAAACGCTCAATTGGATATCAGATGAGATCATATGAGCTTTTGTGTACTCTATCTTTGGATAATTGGATTAATGGAATCCTCTAAATGCTTTAGGTATTGTCAATTGGGATCAATAGAGCAACTAGTGAGCTCTGAAGAGATAGATTATTTAGTAGAAAGGACATATCAATTATTTTAATTCAAGAAATGATTTTAAGGTAACTCTAATAATTGATCAATTGGTGTTAAACGATAAAATATCAATTGGAGATATTTTACTCTATTGGATTATATTATATAATATGTGTTATATATATATATGTTATAAGAGAAAGAAAAGGAAAATTTGTAAAGAAGAAGAAAAATAGAAAGTGGGGGAAAGAAAAAGAAGAAAACTTGGAAAGGGAGAAGAAGAGAAAGAAGAGAAGGAAAAAAAAGCTTGGATCTTCATCATCTCTTCATCAATTCGTCATCTTCTTCAACCTCCTCTTCGATTATCAGGTGGGTTCTAGGTAGAACTCTAAGTGTAGAAGTTAGGGTTTTGGAATCTAGAGTAGAAATTCTAGGTTATGAGTATTTTGAGTGGAATTGATGTTTTAACGGTTCAAATGTGGAATAAATTGCATAGTATAATCGAGTTATGCATGAATTTAATCGATGATACTTGTTGTTAAGTTCTAACATGTTTTGGTTGAGATTGGATTGAGTTTGTACCATAAAAACAGGTTTTTTGTGTTTCTGGTTCAGTGGTAACCAGTTACTCGCTTTCAGGTAACCGATTACCTGAAGGAAAAATTGAGGTTTTACGTGAAAAATGAATGAAGTAACCGGTTACTCATTTTGAGATAACCGGATACTAGAATGTGTCTCTAACTATGATTTTGATTCTGTGTGAACAGTGACACTTGAAGTAACCGGTTACACATTTTGAGGTAACCGGATACCACTGTTGTGATTTTTGAAAAATGTTTAAAAATTCATATCTTTTGGATATTAACTTCGATCGAAGCGTAGTAATAGTCGTTGGAAAGCTATGGAAATATCCTACACAATGAAAGTGAAAAATATTCATTTTGGTACCCGATTAAACAAATCGGAGGAAGCTCAAGAAATGTGATTAATTATGAGTTGAATTATTTCATGTATTTTATTACACTATTGTGTTGTACTATATCTAACTTCTTATTGTGAATTGTAATTGAGAGAAATGCATGTTAAAAATAAGTTAGGGAGAGTGAGGAAACTTTACCCCAAAACAAATGATATGATTCTAGGTTATGACAAGGATTGTGATAGAAACTCTAGATGATGATGCTCGTGCATTCGATGTAGAAAGGTGCATCCTTGACGAGTAATAGTCTAGAGTAGAGAACCTAGATGAAGATGCTCGTGCATTCGATGTAGAAAGGTGCATCCTTGCTGAGTAATGGTCTAGAAAAGAATAAGACACTAGTATGGAACATGTATGAACTCTTGTAATTGTGAGAAAAGGTGAATGTGCCTTAAGGCGAATGTGGCCTTGTGATTATTGAATACAATCACGTTTGTGAGTGAAATCACGTAATCGTAACCGTTTCCCTATTATGTTGCGTTCCATGAGTAACGAGCTCCTCTGGAATGAATGCACGATTACTTTGTAGGTTTGATTCCCGAGTATAGTATGAATGGAACCTATATGGTAAAGAGACTTGTGACGGTGTACGGGCCGTGTGAAGTGATGAATTAAAGTGATAATGTGTCCCTTAGTTTCGAATCCATCTCGTATGCCAAGTAATCTACGAGGATCCATGACTCGTTCTGATTTCTAGACGTAGAAGAGGACTGGAAAAGGGGATGCCTTGATAAGGTTATCGATTAGTGATATTTTGAGTTAACGGACTCATGAACATGTTTCCATATAGTGTGAGATTGTCAACTCAAGGTCATTTCCCTTTCCCTTGACTTGAGTTAGGATTGGCTAGAACCCTGTAAAATCGAGAGAATCCATAAGATAGGGAACTCACTGAGATTAATATCTCACCCCATTGTTGTTGTTATTTTTCAGGCGTTGTTTGCAGGTTTGATTTACAAGTGGAGCTATGCTTGGATGTTTCAAGAGAATCTTAGCTTTAGTTTTCCGTTGTGTAATTTATTATATACAATTGAGGATAATGTATATTGATCTTAGTTTTTGTTTTAGCTAGTTTCCATATCTTGTACCATAGATTGTGTTTATGGTTTTAAAATGGTCAAGTATGTGAATTACGCCATTAGGCACTTATGATGGTGTCAGTAGCAAATAAAATGCTTGTATAATATTATTCTAGGTATATATTATACAGGGCATTACACTATTTATAATAAACCTAACATACTAAACTAATGGGTTTTTAACAATTACCCATTACAAGCTAACTTAGGGTACAAGCTAACTTAAACAATTGGATCTTTAACTCAAGGTTCAATTCGACAACTACATACTAGAACACATTTCGACTACAGCATGTATGTCTTCGACAACAGCATGTGAGCAGACTTCGACGACGTGTTAAACTAGAGTTCTATCCAATATCTCACAATTTAAATGAAGTTAAAATAAATATTAAATATTTTAAATTAATTAATGGTTGTAGTTAATTGACGGAATAAAGTTTATTTCAATCTAAATTTTCAGAAAATAGTAATTTAATGTATCAACCATGCTTATATCTTGAATTCGACAATTTTTGTTTATTAATAAGGATAAAAGTTTTTAAGAGTTAATTTTAATGTTTCACAAAAGCTGGAGAAATCTATAAAGTTTAAACACAATATTATAAGGGTGTTTAACATAATCCAACTATTATGTTAGGAATGGGAATAAGTCGGACCGAAATAGACTTTGTCAAGTCTGAGTCTGATTTGTGAAAAAATTCAAAGTCTAAATCTAACTTGTAACCTAGTCTTTTTAAATGTCTGATTGATCTATTAGTCTACTTAAAAGTCTATTTTATTTGAACATTTATAAGTAACCAATTTAATTAATGATAAATAGTCTAATTAATAAATTAAATGATCAATGAGACTAAAAATTTTTATTGACTCATTCGAGTTTATCTATTAGCATAAATTGTGAAACTATTTATTTGAGAAAACTTATTAGTACAATTTATGATAACAATTTATGACATTGTTCATGAGGGTTTTTTAACTTATTTTCATAAGTTCTTCAAAATAACTAAACATTATTTTCGTAATTTAATTCCAAATATTAAATATAATATAATATACTAATAATAATAATAATAATAATAATAATAATAGTAATAAAATAATTATATTTATTTAAATATGTCAGCTTAATTGTTACATAACCTTTTTAATTAAATAGGCTTATAAATATTTAAAAAAAAACAAAAAAACTTAACCGTTTCTATTTGAAAAAAAATTAATCTGACCTGAATCTATGTAAACTAGATCGTAGACTTCTATTAATTAGTTAACATATTTCCACAAAATAAATTCAAACTCCCTTTATAAAATATAGATATCAATTGGATCCATCTTTATTGCCTTATTCACTAAGGTTTTTAATTCTACACTCTTCCCAAAACTATAATTATAATAACACCATTAACCTATATCACATCAAATTCTTATCTTGTCGTAATAGCATACTATTTGTTTACATGATTTCAGCCAACAACAATTAAATTAAATGTTAATTATGACTTATACAAAAACCAATCATATTAAAAATTACATAAATTGTGACTTATACGATGTAATATTGTTATGTATGAGTTTTTAGATTCTTCGTAAAATATTAATTGTTTTTCGTGTTAGAAAATAAAAAAGTGTCAAAAAATGATATGAAAATATATTAATTGTCGGAACACGCTTTCTCATTTTTGACAACTTTATTTAAAGTGGTTTCTAGAATTGTCAGTCGCATAGTAAAACCTTTAATCCTCAGTCCCACCAGTGAAGAAATTTTAATCTAAGTCCGCACATGCATATTTTCCTTCTTCCCAACCGTACACCAGAACATTTGTTAACCTAAGTGTCGATCTCATATCCTGTGCTAAGTCAAAAAATTCATGGATGCCTCTTTTTTCACAGATACGTTAGTCTGCCAAAATATATAAAATAGGGCATCCTTAACAAAGTCATGTCGATATTTAAAGCCTATAAGCTCCTTAAAATGAATCGTGTGTTCTAGAAATGTATCCAAGCAAGTTTTGAGATAAATAAAAAAATCTTATCAATAGGAAATAAGGGAATATCATTAGGCCATATCTAAAGATAGTATGTTACTCTACTGGTGACATGTGTTGGCCTAGTCCATCAATCGGAATAGCAACGTGAGAATTCTGAACATGTGATACTTGCAAACAACCAAAAAATACATTTGTCTTATGGTCATATCAAATTTTAAGTTCATGTACAAAACCCTTGTACATAAAATGGAACTCGCCAACATATGGTGTGTTTTAGGAGGAATGGTGTCCTTGCTAGTAAAACTATTATGTTCAAAATATGAAAGCATAACACTATGAAAATCCAAAGCTTTGTCAAAATCAGAGCCCATACAATATATCCCACTGATTCTCAATATATGATCTTGTAAAAGTAAAGATTGGCCCCTAAAAGCCACAAAAATGTATGAGGCAACCTAAAATGCCGATTACAAACTCAATCTTCCAACTCTAATGGGTAAAGAAGACATTTTCCATTAAAGGTCCCCGAAGAAAGAACATCCACCAACTATGTAACACCCCCAATCTATACCCCCAATTAATAAAAATAAGTAAAAGAAAATTCGAAATTTCATCAGAGTATATTTAAATTATCATGGCATAGACCGGGAGGGTCGCATCAATTTGAAACAATACATACAACACCTGCTCATAAAGATATGCAACAGTGGGGTAGCAATCAAACAGAGGAACTCAGTTCCTTACACCCACATTTCAGATTTAGAATAAAAGCGGAAAATCTAAAATTGAATAACATACATATATATATATATATATATATCATGAAAAGTAGGTCATACATCAAGTTGTACATGCACAAGCCAAAAGATATACATATACATAATATACAATTATCACAAACGGCCTCCCTAACTACCCGGTGTCACATATCAGAGCCGACCGACAAAAGAATGAAGACGCAAAGCTTCACAAAAATACCTCCAGCAACTCTAATCTGCAATGCCTCATAGAGCATTATAAAACAGCAGAAGGGTGAGAAAAACAACCATAATATAATTGCATATAATTATATATAACACAAAAATACACACATGTATACGTTTCTCACCACAACTCACGCCATAAATCATACACGAGGCATTACAAGACATAATACATATTTCCATCACCAACACATATCCATATATTAATTTATCCAAAAATCCACACATAATCAACCATAAATTATTTATGCAAATGCAAGAGACCGACGCACGACTCTATGCATATGCACATGCGGTACCGACTTCCATTGTTTCTCATCACTAGTTCACTCAAGAACTCTGCTGGAACCATCGCTCATTACATCACTGTAACTCCCCGTCGGGCCTACGATGTTCCCCACTGCTCACACCCCACACGGGCACACGGTGTTTATGGATCGCTCACACCCCACACGGGCACACGACCCGATCGCTCACACCCCACATGGGCACACGATCGTCTATAATCATCGCTCATACCCCACATGGGCACACGAAGTTATAGCGAATTCCCTCTGGAATCCAAACCGTCACTCAGGACGTTCAACAATGCATATCATGATGCTTGGCATACAATGACCCATGACATTCAATATGCACACATAAATACATTCATTTACATCGACATAAATTACACTTTGCACTTATGCCCAAAACAATGCATTTAATTTCCATACGGCCACAAATCATCACAACATCATCTAAACACATACGTTTACATCATACAACAGCGCCTTGCACAATACACATCAATTACGTACAAGTATAACGACAAAAGTCGACAACCGACACTATTCCTGACTTTCCGACATAATTAAATTGGCTAACAATTTCGAAATCATCATAACAAGAAAGTACAGTTCAATAGCTACGTAACGATACCAAGAATGTAAAAATCGGATAAACGGATCAAAAGTTACGAACGAAAACGAAAAACGATATTTTGAAAAGTCACATTTTGCAAAAGTCTTGTCCATACGCATACCACCATGAGCCATACGCGTATGAGCAGAGACTCATCTTTTCCGAAAGTTCACGTGTAAATGTCCGTACGCGTAATGCCCAAGCCCGTACGCGTAATGACCTAAAAAGCTACGCGTATCATACGCAAATGGGCAGATGGCCGAGAAAACAAACAACCCATACGCATATTGGCCCTATGGCTCGCTCACCATACGCGTATTGCCAAGGTTCATACGCGTATGAACATGCCCCATACGCGTATGACCTGGAAATCTCAGAAAAATTCTTCTGCATAATTGTTCATACAAGTTCCAATCCAAAACCCTCCAAATCATCACTCAATACCCAGAAAAACACCAATACACTTACTAACAACATGCATCTATCATATACCAACAATAAGGAACACTAACAACATAATTTTCAACACATTTAATCAATTTCTAATCGATTTTACCAAAAATGGGTTTACTAAAATATTTCCATTTCAATCCAACAAACATCACAAATATACATACATAATCATACACAAGTATACAATAATTGAGTTTCGCACCCTTACCCGATTAAATCGATACTAGAAGTTGATTTCTCTTGATTATTCCAAGTTTTCCACTATTTCTCTTCTTCTTCTCTTTTCTCTCCTTTTTCTTTCTTTTCCTTTTCTTTCGTTCTCTTTTTCTCTCAACTATTTTCTATTTTTCTTACTTAATAAAAAATATCCTAAAATGACCAAAATACCCCCACATTCAAATATTTCACAAACGATCCCAAAACCCGATAAAATATCACAACATTGAAAAATAACATATTTGCAGATAAAATTCGAAATTAAAATAAAAAAATAATATAATAATCAAACGACTCGATTAAATAAAACGCACACGAAAACTGGGTCGTTACAACTCTCCCCCACTTAGAAATTTTCGTCCTCGAAAATATACCTGACACGAACAAATCTGGATACGACTCCCGCATCTGACTCTCCAACTCCCAAGTCAAATTGCCCTCAGCAGCGCCTCCCCACGCCACTTTCACAAGTGCAATATCCTTGCCTCTCAACCTCTTCACCTCGCGATCCAAAACCCTAACTAGTAATGCCTCAACTGTAAGGTTCTCCCTGACTTCAACCTCATCCATCGGAATCACATGCGACGGATCCGGAACATACTTCCGAAGCTGTGAAACATGAAACACATCGTGCAAATTCGACAGATTCGGCGGCAACGCCACCCTATAAGCCACAGCACCCACTCTCGCGGATATCTGGTAAGGACTAATAAACCGAGAAGTAAGTTTCTTCGATTTCAATGCACGACCCACACCTGTTACTGGCGTAACCCTCAGAAATACATGATTTCCCTCTTGGAACTCAAGATCCTTCCGTCTTCGATCATGATAACTCTTTTGCCTACTCTGAGAAGCCTTCATCTTCTCACGAATAAACTTCACTTTCTCTGTCGTCTGTTGCACCAATTCTGGTCCAATCACCGTTCTCTCACCAGATTCGTGCCAACACAAAGGTGTTCGACACCTTCGCCCATACAGTGCTTTAAACAGTGCCATTCCAATACTAGAATGGAAACTATTATTATACGTAAACTCAATCAATGCAAGATAACTATCCCACGCACCACCTTGTTCCAAAACACACGCTCTCAACAAATCCTCCAAAGACTGAATCGTCCTCTCCGTCTAACCATCTGTCTGTGAATGATAAGCTGAACTCAATCTCAGTTTAGAACCCAAAGCCTTCTGTAAACTTTCCCAAAATATCGATGTAAATCTAGGATCTCGATCAGAAACAATACTCACTGGAACTCCATGCAACTTCACAATCATACTGATGTAAATGTCAGCTAACCTCTCCAAAGTAAAACTGATGTCAATCGGAATAAAATGAGCCGATTTAGTCAGCCTATCAACAATCACCCAAATAGCATTATGCCCTCGCTAAGTATTCGGTAACCATGTCACAAAATCCATGGAAATACTATCCCATTTCCATTCCGGAATATCCAACGGTTGCAACAAACCACTAGGCCTCAGATATTCCACCTTCGATTTCTGACAAGTCAAACATGCATAAACAAACTGAGCCACATCTCTTTTCAATCCAGACCACCATAAAATTTTCTTCAAATCTTGGTACATCTTATTCGCTCCCGGATGTATACTCAAATTACTCCGGTGTCCTTCCTCCAAAATCATCCTTTTCAACTCCGCATCATCTGGAATACAAATCCTACCTCGGAACCTCAAAACACCATTAATATCCACTTGAAAATCACTATTCGCATCTTTTCCTCCAACCAACATCAAATCCATAAATTTCACATCCAGCTTTTGCTTCTCACTAACAGTCATCAGAAAATCATTAGTAATCGTTAGCATACCAAGCCTAACGCTATCCAACGTCACTTCACAAACCAAACTCAAGTCTTTAAACGATTCCAAAAGTTCCCACTCCTTAACCATTAAAGCGAACATATGTAACGATTTCCGGCTCAATGCATCAGCTACCACGTTAGCTTTACCAGGATGGTAATTCAAGCCAAAGTCGTAGTCCTTCAAGAATTCTAACCATCTACGTTGCCTCATATTTAGCTCTTTCTGATCAAACAAATATTTCAAACTTGTATGATCACTAAAGACTTCAAACCTTGCACCGTAGAGATAATGCCTCCAGATCTTCAACACAAAAACCACAGCCGCTAACTCAAGATCATGAGTAGGATAATTCTTCTCATGAACTCTTAACTGCCTTGAAGCATAAGCCACCACCTTACCTTCCTGCATCAGAACACCACCTAGACCAATCAAAGAAGCATCACAATATACCACAAATGGTTCACTAGGATTCGGCAAAATCAAAATCGGAGCTGTCGTCAATCTTCTCTTCAGCTCAGTAAAACTCTCTTCACACCGAATATCCCAAATGAACGCTTGCCCTTTACAACTCAACTGGGTCAAAGGAAGTGCTAGCTTAGAAAAACCCTCAATGAACCTCCGATAATAACCAGCCAAACCCAAAAAGCTTCGAATTTCAGTAACAGATCTCGGAGCCTCCCATTGTAGAACTGCTTCTACTTTAGATGGATCCACAGCAAAACCATTACCTGAAATTACGTGTCCAAGAAAACTTACTTCCGATAACCAGAATTCACACTTGGATAATTTAGCAAAAAGCATCCTCTCCTTCAAAACCTGCAAAACAATACGCAAATGTTCGGCATGCTCCTCCCGAGACTTAGAATAAATCAAAATGTCATCAATAAACACCACGACAAATCGATCCAGATGCTCGTGAAAAATACGATTCATGTATTCCATAAACACACCTGGCGCATTAGAAACCCCGAATGGCATCACATAATATTCATAATGACCGTATCGTGTCCTAAAAGCCGTTTTCTGAATGTCTTCCTCCTTCACCCTTATCTGATGATACCCCGACCTCAAGTCAATCTTACTGAACACACACGCACCAACCAACTGATCCATCAGATCATCAATCCTTGGAAGAGGATACTTATTCTTGATTGTCACCTTATTCAACTGGCGATAATCAATACATAACCTCATACTTCCATCCTTCTTTTTCACCAACAAAACTGGAGCACCCTAAGGAGAAACACTTGGTCTCACAAACCTCTTTTCCAACAACTCATTCAACTGTTTCTTTAACTCCACCAATTCAGATGCCGACATACGATAAGGTGCCATAGAAACAGGTCTAGTACCAGGAACTAGATCTATAGAAAACTCCACCTCTCTCTCTGGCGGCAAGTCTGAAATATCCTTAGGAAACACTTCCGAAAATTCACACACAACAGGAAACACCTCAAGTGAAACTTGACTATCCACAGTTAAAGATGCAAACAATCCAAACAACTGAGCTTCCTCCGCCAAAAGTTTCTTCAACTCTTTGGTAGATAAGAAACTCGAGTCTTCGTCTTCCTCAAGAGAAGGAAACCTTACCAGCTTATGATAACAATCAATATGAACCCGATTGAATTGCAACCAATTCATACCCAAAACCACATCTAATCCCTCCAACGGCAAACACACTAAATCCATCTCAAAGTCTTTACCATAAATGGTCAAAGGACATCTTAGAAAAACCAAAGACGTAGTTACTGACCCCATTGCTGGAGTATCAATAACCATTCCACCACTCATCACAGACAACACAAGATTCAAACGCTTCGCGCACTCAGACGAAATAAACGAATGAGTCGCTCCAGTATCAATAATAGCAATCAAAGGAGTACTATTAATAAAACAAGTACCTCGAATCAGACGATCTGCACTCGAAGTCTGAGTCCCCGATAATGCAAACACTTTTCCACCAGCTGGAGCTTGTTTCGGTTTCGAACACTTCGTACTAATATGCCCAGGTTCACCACAGTTGTAACATTTCACCACATTCTTCCTTGCACAATCAGTAGCAACATGTCCTAAACCTCCACAATTAGTACACTTCCTCAGATCTTTCCTGCACTCAAACTGACGATGCCCCAACTCACCACATTTATAACACCTCATAGGACCAGACATTCCTCCTCCACCTGACCTTTTCTCAAAATTCCCTCTCTGTTTACCTTTATCAGCTGGTGTCACATACGGACCACCACGGAACTGTTGTTTCCCTTTCCTCTCGCTCACACTCTTGTAATGAGTAGAACGAGCCTTACTGTCCTCTTCATAAATCCTACAACAATCTACCAAATCAGAAAACCTCCGAATCCTCTGATATCCGATCGCCTGCTTTATCTCAAGACGCAAGCCATTCTCATACTTCACACACTTAGAGAATTCTGCAGTCGCTTCAGCATAATGAGGATAAAACTGCACAAGTTCCACAAACTTAGCAGTATAATCGACCACAGACATATTACCTTGCTTCAGTTCCAAGAACTCAATTTCCTTCTTCCCTCTCACATCTTCAGGAAAATACCTCCTCAAGAACTCCCTGCTAAAAACTTCCCAAGTAATTTCTTCCTCTTCTGCAGCTTCCAACACACGTCGAGTACTAACCCACCAATCATCAGCTTCTTCCAATAACATGTGAGTACCTAGTCTCACCTTCTGGTATTCATCATAATCCATCACTCAGAAAATCCTTTCAATCTCTTTCAGCCAAATCTGTGCACCATCCGGATCATATCTTCCTTTGAAGACAGGCGGTTTGTTCTTCCTGAACTCATCATTACCCGCAGCATTAGGTGCACCCTGCACAGCACGAGCCATAGCTTGCATAGCCGCAGCCAAAGCAGCATCATTCCTACCAGCCATATTCTGTTCATTTCCAATAACAGAAACTATGGTTAAACAAACAGCTCAACCAACCACAACGACCAACAAGGACTGACACAAACTGACACGGACTGACACAAACTGGCTCTGATACCACTTAATGTAACACCCCCAATCTATACCCCCAATTAATAAAAAGCAGTAAAATTAAATTCGAAATTTCGTCAGAGTATATTTAAATTATCATGGCATAGACCGGGAGGGTCGCATCAATTTGAAACAATACATACAACACCTGCTCATAAAGATATGCAACAGTGGGGTAGCAATCAAACAGAGGAACTCAGTTCCTTACACCCACATTTCAGATTTAGAATAAAAGCGGAAAATCTAAAACTGAATAACATACATATATATATCATGAAAAGTAGGTCATACATCAAGTTTTACATGCACAAGCCAAAAGATATACATATACATAATATATAATTATCACAAACGGCCTCCCTAACTACCCGGTGTCACATATCAGAGCCGACCGACAAAAGAATGAAGACGCAAAGCTTCACAAAAATACCTCCAGCAACTGTAATCTGCAATGCCTCGTAGAGCATTATAAAACAGCAGAAGGGTGAGAAAAACAACCATAATATAATTGCATATAATTATATATAACACAAAAATACACACATGTATACGTTTCTTACCACAACTCACGCCATAAATCATACACGAGGCATTACAAGACATAATACATATTTCCATCACCAACACATATCCATATATTAATTTATCCACAAATCCACACATAATAAACCATAAATGATTTATGCAAATGCAAGAGACCGACGCACGACTCTATGCATATGCACATGCGGTACCGACTTCCATTGTTTCTCATCACTAGTTCACTCAGGAACTCTGCTGGAACCATCGCTCGTTACATCACTGTAACTCCCCGTCGGGCCTACGATGTTCCCCACCGCTCACACCCCACACGGGCACACGGTGTTTATGGATCGCTCACACCCCACACGGGCACACGACCCGATCGCTCACACCCCACATGGGCACACGATCGTCTATAATCATCGCTCACACCCCACATGGGCACACGAAGTTATAGCGAATTCCCTCTGGAATCCAAACCGTCACTCAGGACGTTCAACAATGCATATCATGATGCTTGGCATACAATGACCCATGAAATTCAATATGCACACATAAATACATTCATTTACATCGACATAAATTACACTTTGCACTTATGCCCAAAACAATGCATTTAATTTCCATACGGCCACAAATCATCACAACATCATCTAAACACATACGTTTACATCATACAACAGCGCCTTGCACAATACATATCAATTACGTACAAGTATAACGACAAAAGTCGACAACCGACACTATTCCCGACTTTCCGACATAATTAAATCGGCTAAAAATTTCGAAATCATCATAACAAGAAAGTACAGCTGAATAGCTACGTAACGATACCAAGAATGTAAAAATCGGATAAACGGATCAAAAGTTACGAACGAAAACGAAAAACGATATTTTGAAAAGTCACATTTTGCAAAAGTCCTGTCCATACGCGTACCACCATGAGCCATATGCGTATGAGCAGAGACTCATCTTTTCCTAAAGTTCACGTGTAAATGTCTGTACGCGTAATGCCCAAGCCCGTAGGCATAATGACCTAAAAAGCTACGCGTATCATACGCAAATGGGCAAATGGCCGAGAAAACAAGCAACCCATACGCGTATTGGCCCTATGGCTCGCCCACCATATGCGTATTGCCAAGGTTCATACGCGTATGAACATGCCCCATACGCGTATGACCTGGAAATCTCAGAAAAATTCTTCTGCATAATTGTTCATACGGGTTCCAATCCAAAACCCTCCAAATCATCACTCAATACCCAGAAAAACACCAATACACTTACTAACAACATGCATCTATCATATACCAACAATAAGGAACACTAACAACATAATTTTCAACACATTTAATCAATTTCTAATCGATTTTACCAAAAATGGGTTTACTAAAATATTTCCATTTCAATCCAACAAACATCACAAATATACATACATAATCATACACAAGTATACAATAATTGAGTTTCGCACCCTTACCCGATTAAATCGATACTAGAAGTTGATTTCTCTTGATTATTCCAAGTTTTCCACTATTTCTCTTCTTCTTCTCTTTTCTCTCCTTTTTCTTTCTTTTCCTTTTCTTTCTTTCTCTTTTTCTCTCAACTATTTTCTATTTTTCTTACTTAATCAAAAATATCCTAAAATGACCAAAATACCCCCACACTCAAATATTTCACAAACGATCCCAAAACCCGATAAAATATCACAACATTGAAAAATAAAATATTTGCAGATAAAAGTCGAAAATAAAATAAAATAATAATATAATAATCAAACGACTCGATTAAATAAAACGCACACGAAAACTGGATCGTTACAACTAAGATGTCTTCAACCGCCCTTTGCAACTCTTTATTAAACCAAATAGTTGTTTCCTCCATATAATTAGGTTGACATGTTCTCAGGCCAAAAAATAGTTTGACAATACCCATGCAATATTGAAGTAGAGGAAGTTCACTTTAAGGATCACATAGTTGTGGTAGAAGATGCATTAACTCAACCACCATTGCATCTTTCTTCATGCACAACCCCAGGATAAACTCTTTATCTCGACTAACAGCCCCTCCAAGCAAGTTCACCCTAACACCAGTCTCCCAATGTCCGAAGTGAACAACTCCCCCACGAAGGCTAAAAGATCTTAGTGTTGCGAATATTCAATTAGAGACCTAATTTTAGACATATCTCCCGAATAATGTCAAATGTTTTAACCATATCCTCTGAATTTCATATGATGGTCCCATCATCAAGAGACCGAGCATGAAGAAGAAGCTGACAATTGTCTCTAATTTGATGAATGAGTAAGTGTAACATAAGAGAAAAAAGTAGTGAGGTCTAATATATTATGTCACCTTATGTCACTCTAGTGATTGACATAATATGTCCATCCCCAAGGTACAACCTTGTTGTCTGACCATAAATAAACTCAACACACAAAGAAATAGATGAGTATCTCACTCTTATCTCGCACACAAGGGTTGATCGTTCTACTATCTTAAAAGCATTTGAGAAATCTATTGTAAACATAGCTAAAGAACCATCTACCATGAACATAACCAATATAATTATAAGTGTTTTATAGTCGTAGAAGTAGATATAATTATTTGAACTATGTTAACAAAGATTGTTCATTCATTAATTTTTTTACTTTTGTTTTTTTTTTCAATACTTTATACTAGGGGTGACAAAACGGGCCCGCCCTGTAGGACATGTCCGTTTCTCCTGCACTTTAGTGCGGGGAGAGCTAAGGGTTTAGGCCCTCGCCCTCTAACGTGTCCCCCGTCTCGCCCCATTTTGTATCAACCTATGGTGTAGTCATTTACAAATAAGCTATTAATCCAACTTGTTTTCAAACCATTTTTCATGGACAGTGTTTTATGTTCACACCTTTCCCATTTTCCCATTGATGTTCTTTAAGCAAGTCTAATTTCTATAAACTAAAAATCCCAAAAATGGGGTAAAACAAATGGAAAGTGAAAAAGCCCTCTAATTTTTCAACCACTTGTTGGGTATGAAGCTAGCAAACTAAAAGGTATGCAATGAGAATTCCTCCAAGACTTTGCATGAAGTTTAAGAATCTCCCTTGCTTTTTCCTTAGCCTTATTTCCACTATCAACTTGAAGAACCAAACAAAGCTTAGCAACAACACCTATTTGCAGCATTTCTTGAACAACTATATGTGTTGCAGAGAATCTTGCAACAGATAGAAGAATCCTCACTGCTCTATCATTAGCCATTGTTGAAATCCTCAAAATCTTCTTTAAAACAATAGCTAAACCACAAGCATGGCTTAAAAGTTCATATCTTCCATCAGCACATTGACATAACATCTCCAAAAGCACCAAAATCATCTCACATGGTTTTCTTTCTTTACAATCAACAAGAAGTTCTATCAAAACTTGAACACAACCTGATTCCACTATCCTTACTCTATTTCTGCCAAATTCAACGAGCTGAATTAACATTTTTAGTGTTGCTTTTGATGCTTTTTTTGATATCTGATCTTTGAGAAGCTGAACTAGTTCTACGAAAAACTCGGTTTTTAGATTGGCTAGTTTTGATGGATCAGCAATTTTTGACATAGATTTCATCAGAAAAACTGCGTATGTTCTTGAATCGTAATTACCCTTTTGCAATAATCTCATTAATGAGCCTAAGAATTCTCCATTTTTGAAGTTTAAGAGAGTTTTCAAACCTTGTTCTGTTAAATGAAGATTGTAAAGGATGTTTATTGCTTCATCATCTGCACCAATGTTGAAGTCAAACGCAAAACCTTCAATATCATCATCATCAAGAATGGTAGCTTCGG
The DNA here is from genome assembly GCA_022829125.1 of Lathyrus tuberosus. Taxonomy (NCBI): domain Eukaryota; kingdom Viridiplantae; phylum Streptophyta; class Magnoliopsida; order Fabales; family Fabaceae; genus Lathyrus; species Lathyrus tuberosus. Next base: position 4,266,075 of record JALAZF010000483.1, on the reverse strand, counting down.
CTATTTCTGTTGTTGACCAAGAAGACGAACAGCTTGTGTTATTTTTTGTTACTATTGATGCTAAGAACTCTACAGCACCGGCAGATTCGATACACCTTCGATTTGTTTCGCTCTCAGAAGCAATTGTTTTGAGGTTTCTGAGGGATTGAATAAGCAAGTGAGGTGAATCTGAAGAATTAGAAGCTTCTTTGAGGTGTTTTTCTATGAGGGTTTTTGTTGTGGGTGGTTTTGGAGTTGGAATCCTTTCGACGCCATAAGAGGAGTTGATGGTGCACCATGCTTGAATGAGTCTGCGAAGAGTGTGGTTTGGTGTGAGAATAATGAGATTTTGATGATCATGTAAGAGTTGTTGTTTAGTGACAGGACATGTATTGTTTTGGGATGAAAAGAGCCATTTTTCGATGGATTGTCTGTCGTAGGTTATGCCAGTAGAGACGGTAACAGGATCATTCATGAGTTGTAGTGAAATAGGGCAAAGGAAAAATGGTGAAACATCGATCTCTTGATTCATTGTTGCTTTTTCTGGTGGAGAGTTGAGAAAATGAATGAATTTGAAAGAGAGAGAAGAATGGTGTTGTTATTTATAATTTTCATTCAAACCGAGGGAAAGTCAATAAACGGAATATTCATGATTTGTTAGAGTGTGTTATGACTTTTCTAATGTATCGTGGGAAAGGCTAAGACCAAATTTACCTAGTTAGGTTATGCATGCATCAACTTGAACTTGGTATAAAGTTAAGTTAATTTAATGTACCTTCTTTTGACTTTTCTGTTTTGAGTGTATTCGTTTGTTTCTCTCTCCACGTTGGGTTTGACTGATAGCCGACATTTAGAAAATGTTGTTGGTGTAATGCAAATTTGATAGGAAAGAAGCTTAATTGGTCAAAGAAGCGGTGACATTTAAGTGGGATATGCAAGTAATTGAGATAGCTGGTGTGTATACTTTGTGTTTTTTTAAGAATTGGATCCTCTCCAATTTTTTATTACGTGTTCTCTCTCATGTTCAATTATGAACCATTAAATTAATTTAAACATTAAACTAACCATTAAAAGACAACAAACAAAAACAAATGTTATTTAAAGAAGAGAGAGAAATATGTATTAATTTTAATTTTCTTTAATTTTCATTTATTAATTCAATATTCAAAAGACAAAAATGATTACACATCCAAAACTGAGAACATTATTTTTTTTAATTTTTATAATATTATAATTATTCTTATTTTTAATTAAAAAATAGAAAAAATTAAATTAACTATTTAATTTTTCCATACAAAAACAGCAAAACAGTCCTAAACAATTGTAATTTTCTTAAACAATTCCAACATATGTCATTGTTATTGGACAACATTATATAGCATCAGATGTACTTGTGTTAAGAATGTGTATTAGTAAAACCATTCCCTTGATTGTTGAAAAAAAAATAGTTTTTCCATATATAAATTGTACTCTTTAACGGTTACTTTAGCCACACATTTTCAGAAAAATAATGTTTAAGCAATAAAGTGTGGTAAATATAATTGATTTATAATAATTATTTTTTATATTGATAATATTATAAAATATTAAATTTAATTATTTTTACTTACATATATTTACCCTATGAATTTTAAAATAAATAATTATCATTTTGACTATTCTCATTATTATTCAATATAAAAAGTAATTTTATTAATTGATTAAATATGTATAAAAATATTTTAATTATTGCCAAATAAAAATATTTATTTAATAAAAAATATTAAAATGAAAAAAAAAACATGGCAACAAATTATATGAGAATGTTGTGGTCTTTTTCTCTCTCTTCTTTAAATAATATTTTTTCTCTTGTTATTTTTTAACTATTAGATTAATCCAACAATATATAATTGTAGATGAGAGATGGTATGAGTGAAAAAATTGGAGAGGATCCAATTCTTTTTCTAGTATTAATAATTGAGCTGAACATTTGGCAACAAGACATAACAACGAATCTTGAGTGAAAATGCAAGCAAAATGGTAAATCTTCTCTTTATGCTTTATTTTTAAATGAACAATAGTTAGTCTTTTAAGAAAGTTATTTGCAGAATCGATTAGAGAATCTTATGATATGTATGCATAATTTTTTTTATAAAATAAATATTTGAATGTTTGTGATAATTGTAGTATAGATTGTAACTTTGTATGAAAATAAAAGCAAAAATTGTAAAAAAAAAGCGAGGGATTTCCTTATTAAAATGTAAGATGAAAGATAATTAAGTTGCTAAAAAGGAATGTAAAAAGCAAGAAAAAAACTTTTCTTAAATATGTAAAGAATGGTGTGCAAGATCATACATGTTTTCTCACTGACTCGTTTCTCACTCTTGATTGGGTCCTTTGAGGCTTTTGAAGTTTTTTTAATAATATTGTCACCCTGAACCCTAATACTAGAATCCTATTTATACTAATACATAAATAACAACATACAACAGCTATATTCCTAGCGATCGACACGTATCGAGTTACATTTTTTTCACCTTTCTAGATGGCTTCCGCGAGTCTTCGATGCATGGATAAGACTAAAAGACAGTTACACAATCTAATCTCATAATTTCACTTCAACTTCCACTGTCAAACCCGTAGTCTACTCTAAACAACATATTGACCTAAATTACATGAGCGCTTCTCTTTGTGTTTTTCGCTCCCTCTACTAAAAACAAAGAGGATTACATTGCTTGGTTAGACAAAGTAGAGTCCAAGAAAGCAACAATCTGGAAAGAGCAAGGCCTTTATGATTTGATTCAGTTGTCGAGGGTTGGCTCTCCATATTGTGAAGGTGACAAGTAACACAAGAAATGAGAGTTTGAATTGAGTTTCTAAGATAAAAAAATTTCGCACTCAAGACACTCAAAGATGAAAAAAGAACAAAAATAAATGAATACAAATAATTTTATCCTGGTTCACTATTAACAAAGCTAGTCCAGTCCACCCGCCAAGGTGATTTCGCCTTATTAACAAGGACTTAATTCACTATAATCAACTAATTATAGACACACAAAGACTACCCATCAATGTCTTCTCGAGAATTCTGACCAAACCCTGGTCTCTCAAAGAATACAACCTCAAACAATGAGATACAAAAATTGTGTTTACAAAGTTGCTTCTAAGAAAATAGATTACACAAAGTTTAAGTACAATGAAATAATCACACAAAAATGAACAAAAGCTTTATGTGTGTTTTGTATGCTATATTCACAAGAATATTATGTTTAGCAAAAGCGTTGTGATGTAACGTGAATTCTCGTAAACTAGCAGCTTCATTCATTCTTTCAAGTCTCCTTTATATAGGTAATCAAAAGATCTGTTGGAGGGTAGAATGAAAATCTTCACAAATGAGTTGTCACCTTGAATAACGGTCTGCAAAGGTAGGAGACAAAATGATACAATGTTACAGTACTTACTCCACAAAATCAGCATAGTGGAAGGAATATTTGATCTTGTACTTTGTACTATTTTTCTCACATAAAACCCTTTGATCTTATCTTTTAATCTTCAGAGGCTTCTGAGTCTGGTTGAAAGAAACTTCAGATCCTTAGTGAAATCCTGGTATCAGACGTGTGATGTTAAGTGTGATGTCACAACAACACACTATGCACAATAGACAAATAAAACAGCAGAATAACACACCAAATTGTTCACCCAGTTCAGTCTAACTACCTACGTCTGGGGGCTACCAAGCCAGGGATGAAGTTCACTACTTGTAGAATTGAATTACAGACTCAACAACCCAGTTGACAATCTCCTAATCTTAATTCCTACTAGTGACTTTCTACCTAAGAAACCACTTAGATATGAGAACACTACTCAATCCCTAAAACACTTCAGTGACATAATTCAAAGATCACACACTTTGAATAACACTACTTGATTCTGCTTCACAACTTTGATCAAGAACAACTCAACACAACAATACCAATTCACACTAGAATGGTTTACAAAACATGCACGAAGACACAAAACGACTCTCAGTCTTTAGCTCACTCTCTTAGTCACTTTTCCTTCATTAAGAATGCGCTTTATATAGCTATCTGAATTGGGCTTGGACCTGCTACAATATCTGACTTGATTTGTTATTTAAAACTGAATCTTCAAAACAGATTTTCTCCTAAAATCTTTTCAAATCTTCAACCTTTTAAATCTCCTATAAATCTGCACCAGATCTCCTATGCAGCAGAGAATATCTATCCCAAGATATTCGCATCCAATGAGACACCTTGCTCTCCACAATTCCAGCTAACACGCAAACCCTAACAACATCACAACCTGATGTTATTAATTCTGCAGATCTAATGTCACAACATCGCATGTGACATCAGACATCCAACTTAAGCAACTTAAACACTTAACACAGCCCAGTGTTAAGACTCAATGTTGTGACATCACCCATATGACATCAAACATTGAACAACCTTTGTTTTACCAAAATTCTAGCCAATCCAAGAAACTAACAATCTCCCCCTTTGGCTAATTTTGGCTAAAACAATCTCTGCACCTTCAGAGACTTCAGCAGCGAAAAAAAACTTCAATAGTTTTGAATCTTCAAGCAGCAGCATCTTCAATACATAAAGACTTCACTTCACACAAAACTCTGCTGCAGCACCATCTTCAACAATCAACACTGGTGCTCCCCCTCAAAACAAGAACCAGCATAACAGCTGTTCAGCATGCACACTCCCTCTCAATATCTGGACTTTTGTACTATAACATCAGCAATCAGCTACATCCTCAGCAGCATATACCTTGACTATTTCTCCCCCTTTTTAGCCACAATTGGACAAACCTCAACAAGTAAGTCCTATGACACCCTGCACAAAACCATACTTCTTCTGTCAGCAATATCCACATTTTGAAAATCCAGACATATTCTTCATCCATCCAGTTATGAAGGCATTACACAATCATCCACAAGATCTGAAACACACACACAATACCTTCCACTGAACTCTAAGTCAACTCCTCACACTAAGAATAACACACACCAAGACAAGTGTACAATTTATTCAAGGCCATGATTCAATCTTGTCTTCAGACATCTCCTCAAAAGCATGTGCGCACAAGATTCAAACAATTTGCTTCATATGACTAGAACCATTCAAGGCCACACCAAAACACCAATCAACAGCCTAATGTCATAACATGCTATCTGACATTATATCCTCATAAGAGGCAACCAATCTCCACAAGCTTGATCAGCATGCAAGCTTCATAATATATGCACCTTTGCTGCAAAATCCATAAACAAGTACCCCCTGTCATGATTAACAAATGCTCTAGATGGAGATTAACATTTGAGCACATTTTTTCAGTACATGCATTTTGGTACCACTGTCCCTTTCTCCAAAGGCTATCATACAATTCATCTTCACCATCCAAGGCAAACCTTCTACTTCATCATTCTCCCGTATGACTATGTAGATGCTCCTTAGATATAATGTAAGCACTAAGCTTCAGATCCAGAACAAAGACATCCTTCACCAAGGATACTCTTGACACTTTTGACACCAGGGTATTACATATGCTCCACAAATTCCCAGCTTACTTATAAGCTTTACTGAGATCCAGTCTCTTCAAGAGATCACAATTCCTCTATCCTTACATCCACCAGTAGTTGTTGAAACTGGTGAAGTCTTCAAAGACAGTAGTCATGCTTTGCCAGAACAAACTACTAAACACATGACCATAATCTCCACCTCTTCTGGACATTATCATCAGACTTATCTCTGATCTTCCTATTTCTGGAAGAGATGAACACTTTACTCCTGGATTTTGTAGTACCATCCACATAGATCTTCTGCTTATCAGTTCTCATCTTTGGAGGTGACTCAATAGCTTTCCTCTTCCTTGATTTCAATCGTTTAGCAACCCCAGGAACCTTCGTATCAATCAGCTCATTTTTAGACAGATCATACACAACAACCTCTTCAACATCCTTCTTTATTTTAAGGCAAAGAGATGTTTCAACCTTAACTCCAACATCAACATCTTTCAACCCAAGGATTGTCAACCTGTGAAATTTTTCTTCTGAATTATAGGAGTCATTAGTCAGGTTGTCATCTTTCTTGGCCTCGCAAGTATTCAGCTCCCAACACTTCTTAAGGTCACAGCTTTTGATTCTTCCATCAGCATTGTTGACTTCTTCATCTGAGGAAGAACTTGAGTCTAGAGAAATCCATAGATAGCAATTGTCTTTGGACTTAACTCCATAAGTCATTAACCCTAATTGACCTTTTATCAAGCTCAGATTTTCACACTTAATGTTACAGTCTGATGTTACAACATCATCCTTAACATCACTAGATAAGCTGTCCACTTGAGGTATCCACTGATAGCAATTATCTTTGGATCTTACTCCCTTCATCACTACCTCATTCTGCTCATCAACTACCACACATTCATCTTTGGTGTAGCTTACCTTATAACCTTCATCACAAAGTTGACTTATGCTAATTAAATTAGTACTCAACCGTTGGACAAGGAGCACATTATCAAGAGTAAGACCATCATGATTCTTCACTCTTCCAACTCCTTCTACTACTCCTTTTTCACCATTGCCAAAAATAACATCATTTGCATGGCAAGGATTGACCTCTACCAAATGCTTCTTGGATCCAGTCATGTGCTTTGAACATCCACTGTCAAAGTACCATGCATCCATAGTAAAATGTCCATCTGATGTGTGAGCAAATAGACATGTGACCTGAGCTTTAGGAACCCATTGTTTTACTACTTTGGGGCTGACCTCCTTCTGTCTGGGCTGAGGAACAGAATTTGGATAACCATGAAGCTTGAAGCAAGAGAACTGCATATGTCCAAATCTGCCACAATAGAAGCATCTGACTCTGTCATTTCTGAAGTGGTTAATCCTTCTGCCACCATGATGATGATACTGTTGGTGCTGCCACCCATAATGATGTCTCCTTCTACCATAGTTGGCCTGTCTTCTAAGGTGATGAGGCTTCCTTCTTCCATAGTAATGAGGCACAGCATTGTTGTATCCATATCCATACCAGTTTCCCTGATGTTAAGACATCTGTTGAGACATGTTCTGTTTGAACCTGGCAGCTTGCATGCTCTTGTGATATTGGAGAGGCATATACTGACGAGCTCCTTGAGGTTGCATCTTCCTCTGATGAGGACCACTCTTCTTCTCAACATTCTGAGGCTGTGAATGAGCACCCTTCTCAGGCGTAGGTTCCTGTCTCTTTGTTTGATGTTGAGACATTGGTTGGAACACCTCCTTTTTTGTTCCTGAAATGCTTACTTCAGCAGAAACCTTTTTCTCAGCCACAAATCCTATACCTGACTTATCACCAGCAACCTTTTCTGTCTGAAGGATCTTATCAAGTGTGTCTGTACCACAGTTCAGCATCCTAACAGATTTGGTCACATGATCAAGATGAGCTTTGACCAGTGAGACTTCATTTTCCAAATCAGCTTTAGCAGTCTCAAGCTGAGCAATCTGTTCCTTTTGACTCTTGTTTTCTTGACATATTTCAGCACTCTTCAGACAAAGCTCTTGATAAGTAGAAGCTAGCTCCTCAAAGGTTATTTCCCCATCACTAGAATCATCATCAGAAACAACAGTTCCTGTCAAAGCTCTAACATGCTTTGCTGACTCACCTTCACTTTCACTACCAGAGTCAGACCAGGAAACTGTCATGCCCTTCTTCTGCTTCTTCAAGAATGTGGGACATTCTTTCTTGACATGTCCATACCCTTCACATTCAAAGCACTGAACACCTTTATCCTGGGCAGTCTTCTCTTCATCTTTCTCTTTTGACTTGCTGATGTCAGAAGGGATGTTCTTGACATTAGGCTTGTAGTTATTGTTCATCCTCTTGATCACTTTGTTGAACTGCTTTCCCAACATAACAATGGCCTGAGATAGATCCTCCTGGGATTCAGAGCTATTCCCTTTCTCTTCTTGATCATTTGACACCAAGGCTATACTCTTTGGCTTATTTTCTGGTTCTTCCTCATTCAACCCAAGCTCAAAAGTTTGAAGAGATCCAATGAGCTCATCAACCCTTATCTTGGTGATGTCTTGAGCTTCTTTAATAGCAGTTACCTTCATCTTGTACCTCTTAGGAAGGGACCTAAGGATTTTCCTTACAAGCTTTTCTTCTGACATCTTTTCTCCAAGAGCACTGGATGCATTAGCTAGCTCAAGAACACTCATGTGGAAGTCATGGATAGTCACATCTTGCTTCATCTTCAGACTTTCAAACTTCGATGTTAAAAGCTGAAGTCCTGACATCTTAACTCTAGATGTTCCTACATGTGTAGACTTCAAAATATCCCAAGCCTCCTTAGCAACTTAACAGGTATTGATCAACCTGAATATATTCTTATCCACTCCATTGAAAATTGCATTTAGAGCTTTGGAATTACCAAGGGCAAGCTCATCTTCTTCCTTGGTCCATTCTTCTTCAGGCTTCGGCTTTGAGGTGCCCTATTTATCTTTCCCAGCATCATCTTTTTCAAACACAACAGGTACTTTCCATTCTTTAACAATAGCCTTCCAAGCCCTGCTGTCCAAGGATTTCAAAAAGGTGATCATCCTTGGCTTCCAATAGTCATAATTCGAGCCATCCAAAATAGGGGGTCTGTTGACAAATCCTCCAACTTCCTTATCCATCTTTACACCAGAAAGTAACTTCCCCAGATCTCACCCCAGAGACAGACAGGATGCCTGCTCTGATACCAATTGAAATTCTGGTATCAGACGTGTGATGTTAAGTGCGATGTCACAACAACACACTCTGCACAATGGACAAATAAAATAGCAGAATAACACACCAAATTGTTCACCCAGTTCGGTCTAACTACCACGTCTGGGGGCTACCAAGCCAGGGATGAAGTTCACTACTTGTAGGATTAAATTACAGACTCAACAACCCAGTTGACAATCTCCTAATCTTAATTCCTACTAGTGACTTTCTACCTAAGAAACCACTTAGACATGAGAACACTACTCAATCCCTAAAACACTTCAGTGACATAATTCAAAGATCACACACTTTGAATAACACTACTTGATTCTGCTTCACAGCTTTGATCAAGAACAACTCAACACAACAATACCAATTCACACTAGAATGATTTACAAAACATGCACGAAGACACAAAACGACTCTCAGTCTTTAGCTTACTCTCTTAGTCACTTTTCCTTCATTAAGAATGCGCTTTATATAGCTATCTGAATTGGGCTTGGACCTGCTAAATATCTGACTTGATTTGTTATTTAAAACTGAATCTTCAAAACAAATTTTCTCCTAAAATCTTTTCAAATCTTCAACCTTTTAAATCTCCTACAAATCTGCACCAGATCTCCTATGCAGCAGAGAATATCTATCCCAAGATATTCGCATCCAATGAGACACCTTGCTCTCCACAATTCCAGCTAACACGCAAACCCTAACAACATCACAACCTGATGTTATTAATTCTGTAGATCTAATGTCACAACATCGCTTGTGACATCAGACATCCAACTTAAGCAACTTAAACACTTAACACAGCCCAGTGTTAAGACTCAATGTTGTGACATCACCCATATGACATCAAACATTGAACAACCTTTGTTTTACCAAAATTCTAGCCAATCCAAGAAACTAACACTTAGTCTTCAGAGTCTTGACACAGTTCCTCAGAACTTGGTCTTCAGAATCTTGAGAGCTTAATAAACCTTCAGAGGCTCTTCTATCAGAGTCAGAAGCTTTAGCACAAGCATTCATCAGAACCGTTGTCTAAGAGCATTTCAGAGCTTGACGTAATCTTGTAAAACATATTTTTGTATCTCTTTAGAGGAAAATTTTGTTGAGTTTAGAATTTGATGACGTTACACACCAAATATTTAGAGTCAAAACGTGTTAGCAAAAGCTACACACTTGACAAAACCATTAGGGTACAAAATTGTTCTCTAAGAAATAATGTATTGTTATCATCAAAACTAAAGGCCAGATTTAAAACCAAATCTTGTTCTTACATATTGCCTAAACATTCTAGTCGTAGCATTGTACATTTTGGAAGGTACAATGAACACATTCCAATTACCCATGTGGAATGATAACATCCACTTTATTTGACGTGGCGACCATCACTGGCCTTTGCCCAACTGGAGAAGTGTTTGACCCAAATGTACGTGATGAATATACCATTAATTTTGATTAAAAAAATGTTCTAGCTTCACGAAGTTTATTATTGACCATCATGACACCCATAATGAAGAAGTGTCAGACAAAGAGCACATCACCTTTTTGACAATGTGGTTGTCACGTTTCATCTTTTGCTGCAAATCTCTGAAAGTGGATAAAAGATTCCTTACTTTATCCAACCAATTACATGATGGTCAAAACATCAGTTTAGGCCAGCTAATATTAGGTTCTCTCTATGAGTCTCAAGGGCTTGAAACTTACACCCTAAAAAACCTTGGACCTACATCTAATCTTTTACTTGCTAGACCTTATTGGTTACTCTAACTTTGGCTAAATGTCGTGTTTGAATCTACTATACAAACAGATATACCAAACAACCAAGTCAAAGATATTAAAAAAGCGATGAATTGAAGGCACTAGACTTGCCTTAATGACCCCTGCTGATATAGGACACTCGACGCTGGACATATTTACTGAATAATTCATGATGTTTACAAAGTGTCATACCTTCACTCCTTCAATGGCTTCTTTTCCAAATCAAAATTATGGTCCAGAGTGGTTCAAACGAGAGTTTCCTGCTCGTGGTCCTGAACACGAATCTAAAGTTGTCGAGATATGGAAAGCCTTCCTTACCCCCAAGACTATTATCATCAAGACTTGGGAATAATAGAGACACCATGGGGCTAGTTGGATATCAACCAAACTTAGGTCTTACCACAGATCATACTTTAGTCAAAAAAGTGAAATTTGTTTAAGCACCATTGAAATGACTAAGGCATAATACAATGAACTTTTGAGTTAACAACCTAATGTATGCATTAACCTAATGTCTTTTCAATTCCAAATGTCTTTCTATTGAACTCAAGAGTTTTACGCATGGTGGAAAGCCTTCCATACCGAACAATTTGTAGTTATGTCGAACCTAATGCATTCTCTAACAGAAGTTTTTTCCTCTCTACAGACCAAGTTCGCAAAAGGTAGGAGTTTGCATATTAAAGAAATTCAAGTCTTTCAACGTTACTTTGAAACCGTGTATGTTTCAAATAATCTTAGGCGAACTATCTTTGACGTGACTAAAACTTTGAAAGAAAAACTTATTGAAAAAAATTCCAAAATTATGTTTTCCTTCTTATGTAACTGATAGATACATTTTTTCTTTATTATTACACACACCTAAATTTCCACCTTTACCTTCTAGTGAGCTCCCTTTGGCTTTTCGACCTCTTTTTCCAAGGTGGTTCATCTGTGGATCTTACTTAGAAGTTTTAGAAAATAAATGTAAAAAGCTTGCCAAACGAGTAGGTGCGACTAAGTATGACATACATAACTATCAATGTCACCTTCATGTTGATATTGAGAAGGTTTAAGTTTTATCTACTGTATATGCAGGTGATGAAAGTAAATAAACTTTGGGTTGACTTATCTCTTCTCTCTTTTGTACTTTTCTGATGTGATTCTTGCCGAATTTCTTTGCAATCGTTGAATTAAGGAAAGCCACTAGGGATGCTTCTAGATTAGTTGTTACTACTTCTAAGAACATAACTGGAGAAGAAAGGGTCTCAATCAGAGGAAAAGGAATGCAGGTTTTCCTTCATACTCATCCTAATCTTCTGGCATATATACCACCTAACTCTCTTTCATGTACTAAAGAACATTTGATATTTAGACTAAAGGCATACCTCAAAACATCCCTCTCAAGCAATTGGTGGGTATAGAAATTAAGGATTTTTAGAAAGAAATTTATGTCGAAACTTCCCCTCCTAAGACACCAAAGAAGAAGAAAAAGAAACCCAAGGCCCTCGTGGCTTAGCCTCAAAAGGTCACTCCAGGCCCAGTTTTTGCCCCTATGATTGAATTAGAGGGGTCGAAAAAGGCCTCCCTACCATTCGAAAAGAAAGCCAATAAGGAACAAGAGGTTTCCCCAAGAAAACTAAGAGTGTCAATTTTAGTCTTGATTTCGAAGCATGCATGGTGAGTTTTACTCAAACTATAATTTTTCTTTAGTCGATATCCCAAAATGCTAACATACCAAATTCTGCAGGGACTTCCTTCTGGAAACACTTTTTCTAGTATTAATTACACATTACCTACATCCACCAGTTCTCCTTTTGTTCAACTTGGGAAGATTTGTTCCCCCTCTGTTCAATTTGAGAAGATCCAAGAGGATATCGGAGATGTTACCGTCGACTAGCCAACATTGGTGCTAAAGAAAAATCCGCCTGAACTAGGTAAACTAGCAATCAAAACCCATCTTCCGAGGAATCATCCTCAGAATCTGAAAGTGAAGACTCTGCTCACACCAAAATGGACTTAGATTCTTAGAATTAGACTCCTAAAGGTGAAAAGCAAAATGATGTTTCTTCTCCTGAAAGTTCTGATCATGGGGACACTCTCCACAAGGAGCCAGAGATAACTCAATCTTTTGAAGATAAAGGTCCCAAAAATGAACTTCCGAATGGTGGCAAAACTCTCAAGATTATGTCATTTTCCACTAAGACTATTCAAACCCCTTCTCTCAGTCAAGAATAATTGGTAGAAATGAAAAGGAAAAATATGTAGCGTATGATTTTTGTCGGTGACGCGACCACCTTATCGCAGAAGGGTTTTCTCCTCGCAATGAGGAGGAGTGGGGTGCTACTTTCTGATTTCTTATTTATCTCGTGAAGCTGGAAGGGAAAGGGAAGTTATCTAAAACTAACCTTGCACCCGAATGTTTAACTGAATAAACGCTTAAAGAGATTGGGGGTCCGGGTCAGGTTATACATTGGGGAGTTGTCAATTACCCATCCTATATGTGGTTATCCACAGGTTGTTAGTTTTAGGTTCTCCTTTATACTTGATGGTGTTCATCTGTTGATGGGTTGGGAAAGTTTATTGTTTGGGAAATATGAGAGAGAGAGAGAGAGAGAGAGAGAGTTTTTGATTATTTTGGTGAGGTTCTAGACCTAGAGTTTTTGATTGGTATGATGGTGTTGGACCTAGAGTTTTGGTATGGTATGAAGGTACTGGACCTAGAGTTTTTGATTGGTATGCTCGCTAAGATTTCACAATCTTATGCCTACGTATTCCCGTTTAAAGAAATAGGGAAATCAGAGCAATCGTAGTTCCTCCTATTCTAAGGGAGGAAAAAGATGTTTTGGTGTCTTGTTCAAAGCCCAAGAGTGAAGCTAAAGGCTATTTGTGTCTTAATCGAAGCCCAAGATTGAAGCTAAAAGGTTTGACTGAGAGAGAATTTGTCATCTCTAAAGGGAGACATCTCGTCTGTTTATCACAACTGTTGGGTGACTGTTTATAAAGGAGGATTACTTTAACTGGGATAAGAGGATCCAACAATGTCATAATTTCCTTTATAGGGGATTTGTCCTAAAGGAGAAAACTTTAACACAGTGTTAAGCAATGCCATTTTTCCTTAGGAATCTTTCATGCTAAAAGAGGGACATTGGCTTGGATGTAAATAATCCAGAGGCTTGCCACTTACAGAAATTAGATGAAAGAGGAAGTTTTCCCGGATAAGAGATGGACGACAGCTTGGATATTTAAATCAACAAGTGTGCCACTTACAGCGGTTATGTGGGATTAGGGTTTATTTGGAATGTCTGTTTTGATGTGTGATAACACAGAGAAATGTTTTCCTACAGAGAGATTTTGATTTCCACTGAGGGATGTGGAATTTTGTGTGCCTTGGTCAAAGCCCAAGGTTAAAGCTAAGAATTTGATTGACTCTACTGGGGAAGTCCTTATACAAAGCCTAAGAGGAGGTTGGCAAAGACTGACTCAAAAAGAGAGTGTTTATCTGTCTTGTACAAATCCCAAGATTGAGGCTAAAAAGAGACTGACTCTTTGGGGGAATATCATTATACAAAGCCTAAGAGGAGGCTAAAAGTTTGACTTTTTCGAGGAAAATATTTTTCCTGTCTTGTACAAAGCCCATGATTGAGGCTAAAAAAGGATTTTTTACTCCACTGGGGAGGTTTTATATGTGTCTTGTACAAAGATTGAGTCTAAAAAGAAGACTGACTCTATGGGAAAGAAATCTTTATCTGTCTTGTACAAAGCCCAAGATTGAGGCTAAAACGAGATTTTACTGACTCGGTTGAGGATATTTTAGGTGTCTTGTACAAAGCCCAAGATTGAGGCTGAAAAAGGGTTTGACTTTGCTGGAGAGTATTATCTGTCTCGTACAAAGCCCAAGATTGAGGCTGAAGAGAGGATTGACTCTGCTTAGGGATATTATTTCTCAAAGCCTAAAAGAAAGCTGGGAGGAATTGACTTCGCTGGGGAAGGTATTTATCCAGAGCTTAAGAGAAGGTTACGAAGTTTAGACTTTGTTGTAGAAAGCTTATAGATGTCTTGTACAAAGCCCAAGATTGAGGCTAAAAAGATGAGTGACTCAACAAGAGAGTGCTTATATGGTGTCTTGTACGAAGCCCAAGATTGAGGCTGAAATGTTAATGATTGACTCAACTAGAGAGTGTTTATATTTGTCTCGTACAAAGCCCGAGATTGAGGCTGAAAGGGTTGAATCAACAAGAGAGTGCTTTTGTTTTATACAATTGACTCAACAAGAGAGTGTGGAAAGGTGATTGACTCAACAAGAGAGTCTGAAAAGGTTAGCTTAGCTGTTAAAAATCATTGTACAAAGGCCAAGAGGAGGTTGACTTTGCTATGGGAGAACAAAGAAAGAAACCAATATACAAAGCCTAAAAGGCGCTGAATATGTTGTGGAAAGAAAGGATCATTATACAAAGCCTAAGAGGAGGCTAACTTATGCTGAGGATTATTGAGATCCAGAGGCAGGTCCAAAGAGGGAATCAACTCTTGCTGAGGGTTTACAGAAGAGTTGAGATATCAGATGCCTTGAGGTTCTGATTTGGGATAGTGTTATACTGATGATAAACTGACCTTGGCTGGGGAAATTTAAAGTGGGAGTTTAAAGATTGAGTTTTGAAAACCTATGGAGGTTTCAACTCTACTGGATATTGGTTAAATGACCAGGGTTTCTCCCGTGTTGGCGAGGAACTTGAGAATGTCTTTGAGACTTAAGAGGGGATTAGACTGTCCAAGTCTACTGGAATGGAAGAGTTTATCTTTAAGGGATGAGTGTCAACCCTTGGATTGGTCTGAGGTTTTGACTCTTTGGAAAGACTGATCTAGCAAAGGATGACTAAGTTCTGTCTTATACCTTTAAGAGGTCTTCAGGGTCCTTGTATTAAGCCCAAGAGAAGGCATGAGAACTTCTAAGAAGCCGGAGGGTCCTTGTACAAAGCCCAAGAGGAGGCGGGGATGCTTTTAGGAAGCCTGTGGGTCCAAACTTAAGAAGAGTTCAAGAAAAGTTTCACCGGGAATAATCTTTTCTTTAGTGAACAGTTCTAGGGTTTGAAGAAATTCAAGAGAGGTTTCACCGGGAATTAATCCTCTCTGGGGAAATGAACTTCTTTGATAATTTCTAATAGTGACAGTTTGAGAAAAGTTTCACCGAGAATAATGCCTTCTCTTTGTTCCATATTGTTTAAGCCCAAGCGAAGGCAAGACTGTATCTGGAAATCCTATGGGGATCTAGTTTTGACTGTATTAAAGAGTGACCAACTGGCTTTACCTAGTTCTAGACCTAGTTGCCGGGGAAAACTCTAAGCATATATACTAGTACATATACAGTTAATATATGACAAGTATTTAAAAGGATATGAAGGAAGGACTTACGGGTGAGCAAGCTTCCAGCAATACAGTTATATATATATATATATGAAAGCGAGTAAATGAAAGTTGATAAAACCTACAGGCAAGCAAGTTTCCATTGTAACAGTTGTATGGTTAGTTGTTCAAGAAATTAAAGAAAGTTTTGATAACAACCATGGATTCGAACCTAAATCAAAAGGGAAGTTGTTTTTGAAAAGATTGGTGCTTATACTCAAGGAGAGACCCAGATGAAAAACAGTAATCGTACCGTTGTTTTGTAAACAGTACTGGGGCTTATACAATGACTGAGGCCCAAAACGGTTTTCTGTACAGAGGGATGGGTCTTACAACTCAATGAGAGGCCCAAAGGTTTGAAAAAAGAAAAGGAATGGGACTTACAACACAAGGGTAGACCCAGATGGTTTTCGTTTAAAAGGCGACGACCGCGTCGAGATTTTAAAAATCGTAGTGGGACTTATACAACGACTGAGGCCCAAGATTATTTATGTACAAAGGGGGTTGGGTCTTACACTCTATTAGAGGCCCAAAGGTTGTTTGAAAATATTTGTTAGGGTGATAGTGATCAAAACCCTAATTTTGGTTTTAAAATATATTTTAATTGAATAAAAATTCAATTAAAATAATCAAACATGCGAAAAAAGGTTATGGTCTTGGATTTATATTTGGAAAATCATGTTTCATTCATAGGATGATTTAAAGATCATTTCAATTTTGCAAAACCAAGAGAAAGAAATATTTTTAATGTTAAAAAAAAATAAAAATATAATTCTTTACAAAATACCAAATATATAAAATAAATAATATTTTTGTGAAATTTTTATGGAATAAAATATTTTAATGTTTTTGTGAATTTAAAAAAAAAGAATCAATAAAAAATAATTAAAATTGAGAGAGAAATTAATTTTTCTATTAATTAACAAAAACATGAAAATATGGAAAAAAATAACAAAAACATAGAAAAATGGAAAAATGGTCTAGGTGGGGTTTGAACCCACGACCATGGCAACAAACACACATGCTCGCTACCATTGGGATGGTGATACACCCGTGTATCAAAACCACAACATTAATTCATAAGGCATGCCTTGTTTCTAGGTCTGGGCAAGGCAAGACAAGTGTTTGAGCAATATACGTGAAGCCTCTAACTTTCTCATTTCTCCATGGATTGGGACAAAATTTAGGTGCATTTAACCTAGAATTTCATGAGGAATCCAATGGTGCCCTTGGAATTTTCAGAAAATGTTTCCTCCTCAAAATCTGATAGTGGTTTCAAAATAGGCCTATTTTTGCATGTTCTATGCTGTCTCATGGTACAGGAAAGAATTACATGGCAAATTGGTTCAAACACAACATATACAACATGTATGAGATGTTTATGATCAATGGACATCAAAGGAATGCATAATTCAAAGAGTTCAAGTTGTCATGAACTTACCTCTTAGAGCTTTTTGTGCTATCTGCCAAGTTCCTTGTGCCAGAAGTAATTGATGCTTTGGACACTCTCAATTGATCCCTTAAAAGATTTTAGAATGATTAGAACCAGCTGGAATCCTTAGGAACAAGTTTTGTCACTTTCTTGCAAAAGAGGCAAAAGTGACCAATATGGCAACTCTCTCAAATGGTGTTCTAGATGAGGGGAACCATTTGGGACAGTTTGAGGATGATATCTGGAGTATGTTTGAGGCTTTGTTTGGTTTTGGAAGTGACTGAATCAAGGCATGGCTTGGAAAATGCAGAAAAGTCAATTTTTGAGGTTTTGGAGGTTGACTTTGTGATTTTGGTGTTTCAGGTCACAAGTGAGTGTTGGAACAGCTTAGATACAATATATTAGAGGTGTTTGGATCATGAGCTGTGGTGGAATTGCTCTTTAACTCAAAAACTCAGAGTTACCTTGCAAAAGAAGGCATTTTGGCCTAAAGAAAGAGATTTTGAGGAAAACAAGTGTTGTAGTGCTTTGGTGTACTCAAACTGAGCACAAATGAGCTCTATTTATAGTAGAACAAGTTTGTTTTGCCAGCAATAGTGAATGGCAGCTGCAGTGGGCCTTTAGCCAATGTTGAGCAAAAGGAATCTCAAGTCTCCTCTAGCCATTGACTTGAGGTTAGGGCACAGGCCTATGATCCTTTGATTCAGACCTTATTCTTGACTCATTCAGTTAGGAATGTGTCAGTCCATGCCACCTTGGTGTATCCATTAAATGCATTGCAACAAAATTGGAGTCTTGGCACCTTTTTAGCCTTTTTAGGTTTGTTATGGCTAAGTGTAGATTCTTGGACTTTGGAGGCTTGGGGATAAGATCATTCTCCTTTTGTTTTATCCTCAGATGTGTCCAAATGGATGACAAGGCTTGGAGTTGCTCAATTTTTCCAAATCGAGCAAAATGCCAAAATCTGCCTTGTCCAAGACAGTTGGAAATGGTGATTTTGAGGGATTCATATCTCCCTGTCCAGGTTGAGTTATAAGAGGCTCTTGTGCTTTTTAGAAAGCCCTCATATGATACAAAACATGTATGATCATAGTTTGTTTTGAAAATATTTGGATCCCATTGAAAAATCCTCATGAACATTGATGTTCAAGGCTGGTAACTTAGGCAGATTTTCACTAAGTGTTGGAAAAAGTGTCATTTTCATGTTTTTGTCATTTTGATCATTCCATAACTTAAAATCCATAAAGAATTGGAGTCTGAGGTAGCTGAAGATTTTGTAGAGTGTAGCAAGACCTACAAATCCAGCTTTGGATCACCCAAAATGGTTGCTTGGATCTCCAGTTATGGTCCTTGGACGTTAGTACCAAAACCACTTTTATTCCATAACTTAGAAAAAATTTGGTTTCTCAAGGTTGCCCCTTTTGCGAGAAACCTCACTTTTCTTGATTATTCTTGATGAATGATGATCAATACCATATATTAACATTGTTTTTGACTTAGGGGAACCATATTTGTGAAAAATTCCAAAAAGTCAAACTTGATTTTGTGCACAGTTGACTTTTTTATCGGATGAAATCCAAACTGTGCGATCCTTTGTGAAATCAAGTCCTTGACCTAATTCAAACCTAATGGATGGATTCCATAGGTGTTATAGGGTGTATTGAATCATGTCACAAGGTTTGGGAGCATGTCTTGGTCAAAAGTCAAAGGCACAGTTGACTTTTTCCTCAAAATCCTAATTGTGGTCCAGTTGAAATTGAAACTTGTGAATCAAGTTTCTTGGGTCAATCCATTGTTTTAAATGGATCAATGTGGTTTATTTTAAGCCCTCAAATCATGTCTTGTGGTCTTGGCCCATGCTTTGCCTCAAAAGTCAACTTGGGGTGAATTAGGTCAAGAAATCCTAATTCCTGATTTTTGGTAAATGCATCCCCTGAGGCTAAATTGACTTGATGATTGGGTCCATGGGGTCCCCTGGAGTATCTTGGATTGTGATTTAAAGTATTGGCTCATGCTTAGAGGAAAAATTTCATCTGGAGGCCTTGGTCGACCAAAACCCTAATTTGGTGACACTGGCAATCTTGAGGCTTGATCCACTTGGAATGTTGCAACTTTGTGCTTGATTCTTGATGTGATTGTACTTTTGATCCTTTATAGGTGTTTAAGATGTTAGACAAGTTGAAGATTATGTCATTTCTTGATTGATCCTTTGTCTAAGTGCTCTAAGAGGGCTCAAAACCCTAATCCTTGATTGTGGTGAATGCTCAACCATCTTTAAGGAGATTGATGAGGCATGCAAGTACATCCATATTGTGGTAATGATCTTCACAATGATGGAAAATCTTGGTGGTCAAAATTTGGGGTATGACAGATGCCCCTATTTAATCTTCTTGGACCCGAAGGTGTGAATGGCGAAGGTATTCGGGCATTCGGGGTGCAAGAGGATTAAATATCGGAATACCCGAAATTTTGATGGTGGTTATGAATGGGAGTTTGCTCATCCATCTTCTTTTGCTAAGCAATGATGCTTAGAAAAGGGTAAAAACTTCCCCTCGATCCTGGTCTTTTAGCCAAGGAACTGGTCTTAGTTTCTTTTGTCAATAAACTTCCCCTCGATCCTGGTCTTCAGCCAAGGAACTGGTCTCAGTTTCTTTTGTTAATAAACTTCCCCTCGATCCTGGTCTTCAGCCAAGGAACTGGTCTCAGTTTCTTTTGTCAATAAATTTCCCCTCGATCCTGGTCTTCAGCCAAGGAACCAGTCTCAATTTCTTTTGTCAATAAACTTCCCCTTGATCCTGGTCTTCAGCCAAGGAACTGGTCTCAGTTTTTTTTAGTTCCTTCCTTGATAAGGGACGCTATGTGTAGCGGTTTTCCTCAAACTTCTCACCGAATTTTCCTGGGGAGATGCCATTTTATGGGAAAAAGTTTTGATGTCAGACTTGTTGGGGAACACATTCATCTGAGCTGTAGAGGTGTGCAAACTTCTCTGTTGGAGATGCCATTTGTTGACTCTACTGGGGAAAATGAGTCTCTTGAGAGGCTGTTTCCTGCTTGGGGATATTACATCATACTTTTCTTCGAGATCTTCTCGGAGAAATGCCATGTGATGTAATCCAATTTTGAGGTGCTGATGACTTCATTAATACTGACTTTCTGGAGAGAAAAACCAATGTGTTACTGAGAGTCTTCGGTTGAGAGGCTCTCTCTGGGGATTTTCCTTAATCCGGGAAATCGAGGATATCATCTTCAATGGTGAAGAGTGATGTTTGTCAAATGTCTTCTTGCCTTTCAGAGGTTCAAGTTATCAAAGTGGTCAAGGACCGACTCCAATCTAGAAATAAACTGGGGAGAGATTGCTCAGACAAAACATTTCCTGACGAGGAAAGAACTAATACTCAATTAAGAGGACTTTTATCACTTGGGGATAAGACTGACCAGAGTGATAGTGATGCAATATGAATATGAATATGAATCAATAATGCATGATGTATGTATGTTTATTCTGACAAAACTGACGCGACATACAGACTAATGGATGAACACGACTGGATACTCGGCCACTGCTGGGGATGAAAAGTATCACTGGTTCCAAATAGCAATCCTTCCTTGCTTAGGAGAGACGGTCCCTAAAGGGAGAAAGAATTGTTCAATCGGTCTTTAAGAGATACGTACTCTGACGGGGATGTCAGATGAAACATGGTTTCTGACACAGTTGATCCTTCATTCAGATACTCTGGTTTTAGAAGGAGTACTTTGATTCTGCACTTTGAAGTTCAACCACCTTCGGAGAAGCGATCGATGTTCTTTCGATGTTCAACAGTAAAAAAAATTGCCATCTTTATTTTAAAAGCATAAAAAATTTGAACAGTAAATTCATTTTTCTTTTATTTCAAGAATCGTTGATCATGTATAAAAATATCATTATGTAAAGCTAAAACAAATAAGAATTGCAAACAAAAGCACTAGGGCTCAAATTTTATTAATAGGATGGAAATCAACCAAGCGCGTGATCCCATAGAGTGTTTACAAAGTTAGAAAATGGTAATTTAAGGGAAAAGGGATACATTGAAATGTAACGACCGTTATCCTTCTACCAACTTTGAATTCTGGACATCCTGAGCTTCTCTCGAAGATGACCTTGACTAAAGTTTTCCGATGGACGACATGACTGCTGAGGAGTTGACCTGACCAGACGTAGTTACTTGCCATTAATCCCTAACTTTTGCCTGGATTGTACTTTGAGATTTCCAATCCATCGGGATGATTTTTGCTTGTGTCTCAAATTTTTTCCTGGACCGCCCTTTTTGGTTTTCAATCCACCGAGACTTTTTTTTTAGTTTAGGCGAAGTATTTCTTGACTACATTAACATTCGTGGGGTAGGCAAATTCTTCTCCATCCATGGTTGTGAGTCTCAAGGCACCGCCTGAGAAAGGTTTCTTGACCACATAGGGGTCATCATAATTCAGAGTCCATTTGCCCCGGGAATCAGTGAGAAATGATTGTATCTTCTTGAGCACGAGGTCTCCTTTCCTGAAGACGTGAGGTCAGACCTTTTTGTCAAATGTTTTCTTCATTCTTTGCTGATACAATTGATAATGGCATAGTGTCGTTATTTGCTTTTCTTCGATTAAGTTCAGTTTGCCGTGTCGATTTCGACACCATTCAGCCTCTGTTAGCTTGGTTTCCATCAATACCCGGATTGATGGGATCTCTACTTCTATGGGGAGCACTGCTTCCATGCCATATACTAGAGAGAAAGGGGTCGCCCCTGTTGAAGTGCGGACAGACGTGCGATAACCGTGAAGAGCAAAGGGTAGCATTTTGTGCCAATCTTTGTAGGTTACAACCATCTTTTGAATGATCTTTTTGATGTTCTTATTAGCTGCTTCTACCGCGCCGTTCATCTTGGGTCGGTAGGGAGATGAGTTATGGTGTTCGATCTTAAACTCAACACACAACTCTTTCATCATCTTGTTGTTCAAGTTGAATTCATTATCCATAATGATCTAGCTTGGAACACTATAACGGCAGATGAGATTGTTCTTGATAAAGAGGACCACGACTTGGCAGGTTACATTGGTGTATGATGCTACTTCGACCCATTTGGTGAAGTAGTCAATGACTACCAGGATGAACAGATGTTCGTTTGAAGCTCTGGGCTCGATCATGCCAATCATGTCGATTCCCCATGTGGGAAAAGGCCATGGGGAAGAAAGAACTTTGAGATGTGTTGGCGGTACATGGATTTTGTCTGAGTATATCTGACACTTGTGACACCTTCTCATGTACTTGTAGCAATCGGATTCCATGGTCAACCAGTAGTACCCTGCTCTCAGAAATTTTCTCGCCATTGTGTGTCTGTTGGCATGTGTGCCAAAGGATCCTTCGTGAATTTCTTTTATCAGCATGTTTGCTTCTGATCTGTCTACGCATCGGAGCAAGACCATGTCAAAGTTTCTCTTATAGAGTGTATCACTGCTCAGAAATAAGCTACCTGCCAATCTTCTGAGGGTCTTTCTGTCTTTTCTGGATGCCCCAGGTGGGTACTCTTAATTCTGAAGGAAGCATTTGATATCATGATACCAAGGTTTGTCGTCTATGAATACTTCAATCGTGAAAATGTAGGCGGGCCGTTCTAGGCGCATTATGTCAATCTTAGGTACGTCGTTCCATTGACCTACACTAATTATGGAAGAGAGAGTGGCTAGTGCATCAGCCATGTGATCCCCTTCACGAGGGATATGATGAAACTCGATTATGTTGAAGAATGGTAACAACCTTCTCGCATAATCTTTGTAAGGAATCAATCTTGATTGGTATGTGTTCCAATCTCCTTTGATCTGATTGATAACCAGAGCTGAGTCTCCATACACACCCAAGTTCTTAATCCTTAAGTCAATCGCTTCTTCGAGACCCATGATACAAGCTTCGTATTTGGCCTCATTATTTGTACACTTGAATGTTAATACGGAAGTGAAAGGAATGTGGGTACCCTGAGGTGTTATAATGATTGCCCTAATTCCGTTTCCATAATGATTGACAGCTCCGTCAAAGATTAGTCCCCATTGGGAACCTGGTTCTGGTCCTTCACTGGGTAGCGGTTCATCGCAATCTTTCATTTTTAAATACATGACATCTTCGTCTGGGAAGTCAAATCTGACTGATTCTCGATCATCAATCGGTTGATGAGCCAAATGATCGGCTAAAATACTTCCTTTGACGGCTTTCTGAGCATGGTACTCGATGTCGCATTCTGATAACAACATCTGCCAACGGGCAATCCTTCCTGTGAGAGCAGGTTTTTCAAAGACATACTTCATTGGATCCATTTCGGAGATTAACCAAGTAGTGTGACAAATCATGTACTGGTGAAGACGTTTAGCTGCCCAAGCCAGAGCACATCAAGTTTTCTCAAGCATAGTATACCGAGTTTCACAGTCGGTAAACTTCTTGCTCAGATAGTAGATGGCAGACACTTTTCTTTTTGTTTCGTCATGTTGGCCAAGTACACAGCCCATTGAGTCTTCCAAAACTGTTAAATAGATGATCATCGGTCTTCCCTCCACTGGAGGTGATAGAATCGGCGGATTCAATAGATATTCCTTAATACTGTCGAAGGCGGTTTGGCAGTCTTCTGTCCATACGCAGTCCTGATTCTTTTTGAGTAATTTGAAGATTGGCACACATGTCGCGGTCATGAGGAATATAAATCTGGAAATGTAATTCAAACGTCCCAGGAATCCTCTGACTTGTTTCTCAGTCTTTGGAGAAGGCATTTCTTGAATGACCTTGAATTTGTCAGGATCAACCTCAATTCCTTTTTGGCTGACGATGAACCCTAACTGTTTTCCTGAGCGAACACCGAATGTGCATTTTTTAGGATTCAAGCGGAGTGTTTATTTTCTCAGACGCTTGAATAATTTTGACAGGTGGGTCACATGCTCCTCTTCTATTTTAGATTTGCCAATCATATCATCGACATACACTTCGATTTCTTTGTGTATCATGTCATGAAACAGAGTAGTCATGGCTTTTTGATAGGTTTCCCCGACGTTCTTCAAGCCGAACGACATTACCTTGTAACAGAAGGTGCCCCAAGGGGTGATGAATGAAGTTTTCTCCATGTTTTTCGGCGCCATTTTGATTTGATTTTAGCCCGAGAATCCATCCATGAAGGAGAAAACTTTGAACTTTGCTGTACTGCCTACCAGCATGTCTATGTGCGGTAGGGGAAAGTCATCCTTCGGACTGGCTATGTTCAGATCCATGTAGTCTACACACATTCTAACTTTTCCGTCCTTTTTCGGAACTGGCACCATGTCGGCTAACCACTGAGGATATTCTGATGTGGCAAGGAAACCTGCGTCAATCTGTTTCTGCACTTCCTCTTTGATTTTGATGGCCATGTCTGGATGTGTCCGTCTCAGCCTTTATTTTACTGGTGGACATTCTGATCTTAACGGTAGGTGATGTTCCACAATGCTGGTATCCAACCCTGGAATGTCCTGATAGGACCAAGCGAATACATCAGGAAACTCTTTGAGAAGTTTTATCAGGTCTTCTCTGACAGTTGGACTGAGTAGTGCCCCAATCTTGACTACATTTCTCTCTTCTTCTGAACCCAAGTTGACCGTTTCCAACGGCTCTTTGTGAGGTTAAATGGACCTTTCCTCTTGTCTGAGTAATCGGGAGATCTCTTCTGGAATTTCTTTGTCCTCTTCTTCTTCACCTTCAAATACCGGGAATTTAAAGTTGGGAGAAGACATTGGATCGTATGTTTCAATGGGGTTTAAAACAAGCAATCTGCATGACGTGATGATTTATTTTTAGAAGAGATAGAGAGAAATGCAAGAGTGTGTGAAGTGTATTTTCTGAAAAATGCTTGTTTTTATTTTTAGGCTGTTTTAGGATTACCATTTTCTGAAAAACGAAAAGTTAAAACAGCAATAAAATGCGGAAATTACAGAACGACTTTATTTTATTTATGATTTGGTCGATTCTTGAAACTACATCCCTATAAAACAAAACTCTGTCGCTTTGGTCAAAGCAAAGAGGGACATTTACAGAAAGTGACCCCTATCAAAACATTCGTTTCACCTAGGTAGAGTGAAAGGTTAAAACAAAGATGGTAATTACTTAGACTTATGAACGACTTTCGGGACATCAACAACAACCCATTGGCGGCGAACTCCTCGGTGAATCACAAAGTCCGGTACCTTCTTTCTTGGTTTGTCCTCAGAAATGACGCTAATTTCTGGTAGAGCAGGATTGTTGGAGTCTTCCTCCCAGGAAGAGTTGTCGTAGACAAACTCTTCTGTTGTATCCTGTACAGTATTTTCACTCTCAGGCGGCTCTTCCCATCCAGTTGGCTGGATGTCTTCGAGCCTGATCGAGAGCTTTCAGGAGCGGTGTACTTGACCAAGAAGTCGTACTTGTCACTCGGTTGTCCTAAGGTGTCCCATACTTCCGTGGAACTGGAAGAGTCATTCCTCTCGATGACGTTGACCTCGGGAAAAGCATAGTTGATAAACTCTTGTCCTGCAATCTTCGCAGATTCATCGTTGTGCTGGATATTTTCTGAATGCCCTGAGTAATGATCCCATGATTTGGTGGGGACGCGGGTATTCTTTTCAATGATGCTCAGTTGATATGCATCGTTTGGCTGACTTTTTTGCCCCAAGTCTTCTGGGTACGGCTGCCAGATAGGCAAGTCGTCCATTGGGTCATAATAGTCATAGTCGAAGTTCTATTTCATCAGAGAGTCCTCCTCTAATGAGTTGGGTGGAGCACGACATCCTTCCGGATCATAATCTCCGTACATCATTTTGATGTCTGATCTTTGTATATATCTCGGACTCTGCGCGGGATAGCAAAATGGCGTGCGCGTTTCTTCCTGAGACATATAACCGTCCTCATTGAGATAGGACTTCCACTCTTCATCTATATCAGAGGAGCCACCCTCATTGATGGTATGTACTTCTTGAGATACTTGGTGAAGGAAGCCTCCACTGTGGAAGAAGTCCTGAATGGGATGAAAACTTTCATCGTTAGTAGAAGTCTGGGTACATTTCAAGGAAAAACCAAGACCTTTCTTTGTCTTGTTATCAGTAGGAATGACAAGTTGTCCCCATCCTTTTGGGTTGTTACTCTCGATCACTTTGAGAGCATCTTTGTATGAGGAAATCAATGTTCCTTTTTCTGATTGATTCTCATTGCTCACCGAAAGTGCTTGGAACTCAGTCTCAACGACCTCCTCAGGTTCCACACAGGATGATGATAAATTGCTTATGATTAAGCCATGCTCTCCACCTACTGTGACTAACTTGTCATTCTTGACAAACTTCAGTTTCTGGTGAAGTGTCGAAGTGACTGCCCCAGCCTCGTGTATCCAAGGTCTTCCTAATAAACAGTTGTATGCTACCCGGATGTCCATGACCTGGAAAGTGACTGGGAAAGTGTGAGGACCGATAGTTATGGGAAGGTCAACTTCGCCGATAACTGTTTTTCTGGATCCGTCAAATGCTTTGACGATGATCTCATTGCCTTTCATCGAAGATCCTTGAAATGATAGTCACATGAGAGTAGATTTTGGCATAACATTCAGAGCTGATCCTGTGTCTACCAATACGCTGGCTAAAGCATCGTCCTGGTAGTTGACTGTAATGTTAAGCGCCATGTTGTTATTTTTGCCTTCTTCTGACAATTCTTCATCACTAAATCCTAAGTTGTTGCAGGAAGTGATGTTGGAGATGATGCTGTCAAATTGTCTTATCGTCACATCTTGTTCCACAAAGGCCTGCTCTAAGACTTTCTGTAGAGCTTCCCTGTGAGCTTCGGAACTGAGCAAGAGAGATAAGACAGAGATTCTCGAAGGAGTTTGCAACAGTTGGTCTACAATGTTGTACTTGCTCTTCTGGATGAGCTTCAGCATCTCATCGTTGTTCTTTGAAAGGTCGGGATTACTAGATTGACCGACTGGTTGATTGGGAACTTCTGTTTGAGGTTCCTTTTCTCTGGTGGATTCTCCAACTCCTCTGTTGAAGATCCGACTGCTCCGTGTTACTCGACTGATGTCTATAATGTTCACGACGGAGGGTAATGGAGTTTCCTTTCCATTCTCGATTATTGTTGCACCGTACTTGTAAGGGATAGCCTCATCGGATTGGTACGGTATTGGTCCTGGCAGATAGATAACCACATGAGCCTTTTGATTTTTCTGACCATCGTAGCCGGCCTCAATTGGTTCGAGGTTGAGAATCTTTCTACTATCAAGAGGAACTCTTGATTCATGGAGTAGAGGGATTATGGTGCAAACATCTTTGGTACTCTTATGATCAGATATTATGACGACGTCTTTGCTTTGATCAGGGAAGTAGTCTGACATTATGTTGGTCGACCCAGAACTTAAACATGGTCGAATCTCTTTTCGGTCCAACTGATTTTGAAGAGCTGACCGCACAAGGTAGCATCCTTGGTTGTTCTCTGAACAAACTCTACAGCGCTCATAATTATGTGGTGGCACCTGGCCACGTCCGCTTTGTATGCAGTGTGTTGCGGTGAAAATCGGATAATAAATTATTAATTAATTTGCATCATTTTCTTTTACAACCGACTTTGATTTATCCAAAGGAAAGGTTCAAGATCGTTAAAAAACCTAAAGGGGGGAGATCTAAGGTTCGGGGGTTGGTTACGCCTAGGGAAGGTATTAGCACCCTAAACGTCCGTTGTACTCTACGGGAACCTCTTGTTAATGTTTATGTTATTCTATGTTTGCTTGCTAAGGTAAATCTGTACTAAGACTAAGGACCTAAATATGTACACTAAGTTTGCTCGCCAAGACGTCGCATCTTGTGCCTACGTATCTGACTAAAGAATTAGAGCAACCGTAGTTCACCGGATGGGGTAAAAGGGGAAAGAGATTAATGGCTATCTCTTGAAAAGATTGTGAAAGTTTAAAAGTTGGTGAATGAGAGGAGATTAATGGCTATCTCTTATGTAGGTTAAAGGAGGGTTTAAAGGTTATAAGGGATTAATGGCTATCTCTTAGGAAGGCTAGTTTTAAAAGGGTAATGAATGGTTACCTATAGCTATGGGTCAAAGAAGGGTAATGAGCTTTCTATGATCTTGAAATCAATAGAAAAACTTTTCCTTTGGAAGGAAGGGGGGAAATAACATCTTATAAATAAGAGTTATAGAGAGTTGAAGTATATGAAATATATAAGAGTTCAATAAAACAGTAAGCAAATAATCATGAAATGTACTAAAAAAATGAACCTAGCAAACAGTGAGTGAGTGATCAGAAGTGAACATAAGTGTGGACATAGCAAGTGGTAAGCAAGTGATCATAAAGTGTAGCATGAATATGAACATAGTAAATAGTGAGCATTTAACTATAAGTGTAAACACATCAGACAGTGAGTGCAAGTGATCATGCAGTGAACATATATGAGAACACAGCGAGCAATGGGCAAGTGATCAATGAAGTGAACTAAAAAGTGATCATAAATGGCAGAGAAGAATTTACACACAACATTTGAAATCATGTTGCTCATTTAACATATAGCAGAACAAATAAATTTCATGGCAAGGCTCATGATAAAGTCAGAAACAAAACTTCACAAACCAAATACATTCATAGCAGGAATCAATTCACAAACTGTAGTTACACAAGCATGGCAATCATGGCATAGAAAGCAAACAGAAACAAAGGAATTAACTCATGGCTTGAAAAGCAACAGAAGCAAAAACAAACAACATTCTCATGGCAAGAGTTTGTTAGAATCAGGGATACAAAGTTTCATAAATAAATCTCAGCATACTCCCAAAATAACTCATTTAACAATAGCAGCACATTAAGATGTCAAGCATAGTAGCAAAGATATTCTCACAGTTTGAAAAACAAAACAATGGAAACATGCAATAACAGACAGAAGCAAAAAAGTACAGGCAAGAATTTATGGTAAAGCCAGGAAGCAATGTTCAAACAAACTCATAAATTAGCCTTAAAGAAAAATTTCTAACATGTTCAAGAACGCAGTTGATTGAAAAGAAATTTATTTTGAAATTATTAAAAAAACATAGAAAGGAAATGGACAAAAATAGTTGAACAACCACAAAATAAAAAAGAAGTGGGAGCCACAGGAAAAGGGTGGCTTGCGCCACCTTTTCCCTTGAAGGGAGGTGGCTTGTGCCACATGATTATGAAGTGGCTGGCGCCATGCAAAAGCATGGCTTGCGCCAGGGTGCACTTATTTTCCCTTTTTTTATTTTTGTGTGTGGTGTGTGTGTATTATATTATTAAAAAGTGGTGAGTGACCATTATATGAGAAAATATGGTGGCCCTACAAATGGATCCTCACACCTTGGGCAGAGTGTGGGATTTCATGCATTATGAAAGACAAGAATTATTACTCTGAATGGTGTACAACATGAACGATTTCTTCACTAGACCAGTTCTGCAATACTTCGCCCGGAGCCAGTGCATATACCCATCTGTCCAGATAATCTGAGCTTTCAACGCCATCTTCTATTGCTGAGCAGGACTAATTGGGATTGATAACTCCTCCACTGTTGAAACTGATTGGCCCACGGAATCGGGGAACTGGCGTCCGGCCCGGCTGGTATCCAATGCCAAACTTATCTTCTTTCACGAACACATCTATAGCTTTACCCCAACCTTGGGCATTTCCACTTTCGACCACTTCTCTGGCCTGCTTGTACGACGCAATTGATGCACTCGGCCCACCTGGCACATTCGACACTACCGCTGCTGAAGTAGATTCTGGAAAGTTATTGATATTCAGGGCTTCAAAAGACTGGCACAGGGTTTCATGAATTTCTCCATCCATTTCCACATATTTGAAAGTGGATAGATGACTCACGAATATATCTTCCTCGCCGCAAACAGTAACCACTTGACCCTCGAACACATATTTGAGCTTTTGATGTAGTGTAGAGGTAACTGCGCCTGCTGCGTGAATCCACGGTCGGCCCAACAAACAGCTATAAGCAGGCTGAATGTCCATAACATGAAAGATCGTCTTGAATATCTGTGGACCAACCTGTATTGGTAGTTCAACATCCCCAAACACCGATCTTTGGGATCCATCGAAAGCTCTCACAATCAGATCGCTGGGTCTCAGAACCAATCCATCTACTTCAATTTTCATCAGGGCCTTTTTGGGTAACACATTCAAGGAAGAACCTGTGTCAACCGACACATGCGACAAAACTGCTCCTTTGCATTCAAGTGTGATGTGAAGTGCTTTGTTGTGGTTACGTCCGTCCGGTGTCAAATCCCTGTTCGTAAATCCCAACCCGTGGCTCACATTCACATTAGAAATTACTCCCTCCAACTGATTCACTGTAATCTCTTGGGGAACGTATGCCATATTCAGAACCTTCAACAAAGTAGCCCGGTGTGCATCTGAACTCATTAGCAGGGATAATATCGAAATTTTAGAGGGTGTCTGATTAAGCTGGTCAATGATCTTGTAATCACTCTTTTTGATGACCCTCATAAATTCCTCGACATCATTATCAAAATTGACTTTAGGGTCCTCTTCTTGAGCAGGCACCTTGTTATCAACAACCTGTTTTCCTTTCGCTCTTGCAGCGGGTTCAGCCTCTTTATCATTCCTTAGAGTCTGGGGAGCAAACAGTCGACCGCTCCTAGTGAAACCACTTGGTCCACTGACATTCTCAATGCTAGTACCAACAACCTCTGCCTTCTGCCGACTTCCTCCTTGACGAGTATCAGTTCCATACTGCCACGGAACTGCCCTATTAGACATATAAGCAGCCGATTCAGGAACTATAATCGTAACTGGTCTCAGCCTCTCGGGCACGATGATAGCAACAGGCTCCTCAACAGGCACCTGTATCTCGACTGGATTATAGTAAATGGTAGCGGCAGAAACATCCTGTTCTTTCTCTATTCTATCAAACTGAAGACTTCCCTCGTCCATAAGATCCTGCAGTCCAACTCTCAACTTACTGCAGCCATTAACCTGCTTTGAACAATCCTCGCAATTAGAGGCGCATCCAGGAAATACCTTTCCTTTTAACAAACGTTCTTTTACAATCAACAACAGAGTCTTCACCAAATTAACATCAGTAATCAAATTCAACTTCTCGCCATCAAAAATAGCATTTGTGCCTGCACCTCCATGATGAGGCATTGGATTGTCACGAACATTCAGCGGCCTAAAGAAGTTAATAGCTTTTGCGTCGATCAGATCTTGAACTTTATGTTGAAAGGCCCAGCACTTTTCTATTGAATGACCTGGCGCACCAGAATGAAATTCACATCGAACATTAGCATCGTAACCTTGAGGCAATTTTCCGGAATCCAGCGGCTTCATAGTCCGAAGTTCGACCAACTTCTCTTTGAGCAGTTGTGGTAACAAAGCAGCATATGTCATAGGCAAGGGATCAAACTTACGGTCCCTTTGTCTATTGTTCTGGAATCGGGGTCTACCTTGCTGATCTGGAGTTTGCTGTCCAGCTGGAACCGAAATGGTTACCGCATCCACTTGATGATAGGACTGATTCCTTCCTCTGCCCCCTCCTCTATACACAGCGCTTGACTCCCCTTCTCTTTTCCTTGGTCCATTGGCAAAGGGTTTCTTCGAACTTGAAGCAACATCTTGAATCTTACCCAATTTCAGCAGACTTTCTATTCGTTCCCCAACAACGACAATATTGGCAATCCCCGTGGAGGGACACGCAGCCAGTCTATCCAAATACGTCCCTTGAAGTGTGCTCATGAACATATCAGCCATCTCACGATCACCCAAAGGGGGTTGAACTCGAGCAGCCAATTCTCTCCATCTCTGTGCGTACTGCTTAAAGCCTTCCTTGTTATCCTGAGTCATACTCTGCAATTGAGTACGATTAGGTGCCATGTCCAGATTGTATTGATACTGCTTCAGAAACGCAGCGCACAAATCTTTCCAACTCCTTATATGAACCCTGTCCAGCTTAATGTACCATTCCAGGGAAGCGCCTGACAGGCTATCCTGGAAAAAATACATCCAGAGCTTTTGGTCCTCGGTGTAAGCGGCAATCTTGCGATTGTAAGCTTGCAAATGTGTTTTGGGACAGGTACTGCCGTTGTACTTATCCAAAGCAGGAAGCTTGAACTTGGGAGGAATTCGCACACCCTGCACGAGACCCATGTCTTCTACATCAATTCCAAGAGGATTTTGGCTCTCAATAGCCTTGAGTCTTTCATCCAGCCCTTCATTCTTCCGGTCGTCATTGTAGAAACCCATGTCATTGTTGAATGCAGTGAACTGGTCCTCCTGACCATCCTCATTGTTATCAAATCCCAGATGTACCCCACCAGCAGGGATTGTGCCAACAGGAGGAGTGCGCACGTTGCGATTTGGGATTTCAGTTTCCAGCCTCTGGATAGTGGTTCTCATAGCTTCTTGTCCAATCCTCATGTTTTCTTGACCGGTCCTCAGCTCTTGCTGACCTTGAGCAATCCCCTGCATGAGGTTCATGAACTGTTTCATCCTTCCCCTCAAATCGGCTAACTCTGTCTGAACTTGCTCCATTACTCTTGCTTGATTGCGTCGGGTAGAATATCGGTGAACTGGGGTATCAGCTATCGTGCCTGAAAACCAAATAAAGGTTAGCAGGCGCCTGCAAAAGGAGAAAACCTGCAATGCAAAAAACGATATGCTATGCAAATGCAAATGCACAGTTATGTTTGTCATTTCAAGATACTTTTTACATCCTGATTCCAATCATAACCACAAATTCCTGACGACCAGAAATCATGATTAGTGAGTTTTGCCCTGAAGAGATATTCATATACATCGATCACAGATGTCTGAAGACCAGAAATAGTGATTTTGTAGTGTGCTAGTGTGCAGATATCACATCACATATATCTGAAGACCAGAAATTGTGAACAGAAATAGCTCATTTCATACAAATTCCCAAAACTTCTCAAGTACATTAGTCATAGTTTCAGCATCAAAATAAGAAACAAGCAGTCAAATGGATCCATCAACAATCCTGATGGTAACCATTACCAATTACAAAGAAACGACAAAAAACACTAATCTGATAGCTCTACGTCTTTCAGCTTCTGGCTGGAGTATATAATCCCTTCAAACAGGATGCGGGTACGCTGATGATGTGGCTTCTCAATCAGCTCTTTGATTACGACGTCCCTTTTTTCCAACGCATCCTCTAACGAACCCACGTGCATCAGCAAGGCTTCATCTTCACCGACTCCTTTGCGCCTCTTAATTCCAGCTTGAATTTTAACCAACTTCAGATCCTCCGTGACATCTTCAAGCTCTTTGTTTGCAATTTTCAGCTTATCTTCAGCGTTCCTTGCCTGTTCTTGGCTTCTGTCAAGATCTTCTCGATGTTTTCTTCTTTCTTCATGTGCTTTCTTCAGCTCTTCATTTTTATCTTTTAATTGGGTCATCAATTCAGAGTTCTCAATTCTGACTTCATCCCAAGCTTGACGGAGTTTAGCTAACGAATCTTGGCTTCGGGCTAGAGCCTGCTTTGTAGCCTTATGAGCCTGACTAGTATCATCTGCTCCCAAGGTAAGCTTCCGGAAGTATCGAGCTCTCTCATCAAAATCTTCTTCTTTGTTTGCCAGGGTTTTTTCTGCTTTCAATGCTCTCTTTTCCAACTCTTTGTTGTCCGCTAGAGCTTTCTGAAGACATCTACTCATCCCAGAGTTCTCTATCTGCAGCTCTCTAACCTTTTTCTTCCATTTCTCGCACTCCTCAATAGCCACCATGGTGGGTTATTCAGGCTGTACTGAACGTACAAGAGGTCTCCTTGAAAAGGGAAAAAGCAATTCCTTTACTTTCGTCTCAATCCATTTGTCATATTCAGGATAAGACCTACAATCTCCTTTCCCAAAAACCGCTTTTCCAATTTTATGCTTATCTTTCCAAGCATTCACTACCTCTACCACCTTCTCATCTTTAGTTCCCGTGAAGAACAAAGATTTTTCCATGTCTTGCTCTGTAGGAGGACCCCTGGAAGCATACCCGAACTGTCGGATGGCCAAAACTGGATTATAATTGATCCCTCCTTTTCTGCCAATCAGAGGTACATTTGGAAAACTTTCGCATCTTGTGATAAGCTCAATTCTCAGCAATCGATGATCGAACCAAACAATATTATCAGCTGTTAAACCTATCATTCGCTCGGACCACTTCGCAACATCTATGGTTTCCACAAAGGCACCTGTTTGAGGAAAATGCTTGAAAAGCCAATGACATAGCAGTGGAGTGCAACAACTAACAGGGCCTCCCCTTCTTTTCTCGTTCTTGTAGTGCACGGAATAATAAAAATCCCCCAACAAAGTAGGGACTGGATTTTTAAGAACGAAAACTCTCGTAGCTTGCATATCCACAAAGTCTTGCTGATTGGGAAAAAGAACTAGGCCATATATGTAAAGAGCCAAAATGGAGTTGTAAACCGTCCAGTTTTTAGCATTAGCGGCCTCTTGGGCTTGATCAGAAAGGAATTCCAGATGAAATCTGTCAACTCCGTTTTTGTTACTCACACCACTTTTGATCACTGACTGGTCCATTTGCGTTGCAGCGGTAATTTCTTTTACACTAGGAGAGCTACCAGAAAAGAATGGTATTGTTGACATGATCGGAACCCCTAAAATAAATGAGAATTCTTCTAGCGTCGGCATCAAAATGTAATCTGGAAAGAGGAAGCATCTCAGCGAAGGCTCATAGAACTGCAACAGGGTGTGTAGAGCATCATGTTCATACTTTGTGATAGTACGGACCATCCTAACCAAATTCCCATACTTCTTTTGAAACCTATCAAGAACATCGGGGCCGGCCATGTCTATAACTTTGAGCAATGAATCCAAGGTAGGGTCTGGAAACTTGTAAGAAACATTGTTCTTCCTTCTCTCGTCATTCTTTGTTGAACCCATGGATTGGAATCAGAAGTATATTAGGCACCTGAAATTGACAAACATAACCGTTATGATATGATAATGCAATGCAAAGGGCAATGTGATCAGGTAATCAGGTGTCTGTGCTGAACTGTGTGTGGTGCCAGTGTAGCCCTGGGAACAATATGGAACCACAAATAGGAACTGTCTGAATATAATAGGATGAACCCTTCCTTTGTGTAAAGTCAACAGAAAACCGGGTATGTAGGAAGTCATGGTCACCTGCAAACCTGCAAACAACCCCCTTCTCACATGTGGGTTCTAGGATGTTCAGTATCCCGGGCTCTCAGGTCGAGAAATGATGATACGTTCACCATTTCTGGTTTGGCATCATCATCAATCGAGGAGGCCTCAACTAATTCTCCAAGACGAAAGGTCCTCAGCTTCTGGCACTGAGGTCGAGAAGCAATAGTACATTCATCCCTCGGGGTACAGTACTATCGCCAATCGAGGAGTGCCTCCACTGATTCTCTTTCAAAAAAAGGAAACCCTATGGCAAGTTCCCAGCATTGGGTCCTCGGGTCGAGAATGTGCAATGGATTTGCCACAGAATGTGGTCTGCCACTGTCACATCTCGGGAGGAGTGCCACAACTGAGTCCTCGGGAATGGTCACCAGAGTCGACAGCTCTCTAGATCGACATCCTGGAATACGTAAGACGCGCATGCCATGATGGGTCCCAAGATAGCCTCGTCTAGCTGTGAATTTCGTGAATACCCAACGTACTCCAGATGGCACGTAGGTCCCACTACTCTCCACTCTAATCCTAAGTGTATACTCAAGCCTGTGTAATGGGCTTATCTCTCAGAAATCCCATCCCGCCAAACAGAAAACAGCACAGTCCAACACAGTATAATATATGAAATGTAAATGCTAACATGCTGTAAATATGGTACAAGTAATAAAATACAGTAAACAGCAAATACAATACAATAGTAAACACCCAATAGAAGAAAAGCAAACAAGCGCTAGGATTGACTCGCTTAGGATGGACCAGCAATAGGTCAACCTGTCCCCAGCAGAGTCGCCAGCTGTCGCTCCCGGGATTTTCATCCTAGTACAAACGCGAAAGTGGCACCGAACAGAGTCGCCAGCAATGTGTATTTATCCCAAGAGAGGGAAAGGAAACACCGCGTAAACCTGAGGGAAAGGAAAGAGCATGGTCTTGCGACCAAGAGAACTGGGTTCGGGAGTCGGTTACGCGCGAGGAAGGTATTAGCACCCCCACGCGTCCATCGTACCCGATGGGATCCACGCTTGCTTGTCTCGATCAAAGGGTGTATGAAACTGGATACTGGAAAAGAAAGGAACAGGAAAAGGAAAAAAGGAAAAGAGAGAAAGAGAAACAAATGTAGGGAAAATAAAAGAAGTGCTCGGATGGGCCCTACCCCACTGCCTACGTATCTCATCGGGAGCATGAGAATCAGAGCAACGTAGTTCCCCTCACCTAGGGAAAGTTGTTTGTGTTTTTTAGTGGAATACGTCAACGTTCGCGTCCTAGCAGTTTAGGTGTTGCAGCTCACTGTAGGGAGACTTAGGCGTTACCTGTTTGCGGTAGAACGGAAATGACGCATCCTTAAGGAATGAGTGAATGAGATGAGGAAAGAATTCCCGAAGGAAAGACGTTATTGTTTGTTTTTTGTCTTTTAAGAAATTTTGGTATTTTGTTTGCATATGATAGTGTATCTAAATCTTAGTCATTGGAATGTGTACATTCTCACATTCCAAGATGGAATGAGTAAGAAAGCACACTAAGAGTGAAGAAGACCCCCACACTTAGTTCCAATTGTCAAGGTTCAAACACACTAGCATACTTGTGTTTATTAGGTGTTTTTGTTGATTAAGAAATGAAGAAGTGTTTTTCATTTGTACCTTCAATAAGTATTGCATTTAAGTCCCTCATACAAGATCAAATGTTTAACACATTGACCCAAGATGGGCTATATGCTACACATTCTAAGATTATAAGAGAAGACCCCTTATAACCTTTTCTTTATATGAAAGGCCTAAATGCAATAAGTGCCTACCTTTATTATATATTTTGAATTTTCTTTTGAGATGAGAAGAGAGACTCAAGAGAGGAGAAAAGGTAAAAATCTATATGATCTAAGACTCAATCCTAATTGAAGATTAAAGGGAGTGATCCTAATGGTTTGTGAGGTTTCAACCTAAAGTCTAAAGAAAGAATGAATTAAACAATTCACTTCTAAAGTTGAAGATGAATTGTAATTCAAAAGGGAAAGTGATGAGTTATTAAGAAAAAGCACATAAGTGCTTAACAAAACACAAAATTGAATTGTAAAAGGGATGAGAGGATAGAAGTTTGAATGTGTATTCCTTATCCACATTCAATTGCAACTTACCAAAGCCCCTACATGGTTAGTAAACATGTATAAGAAGTATAAGAAGTAAAAGAACATTTAATGCACCATAAAACTCAAAAGAATTAGATGAGACATCAAATCCTATAACCACAACCAGAATGTACATCATATGGAAAACAAATGATCATTATCATGCAAGTCCAAGTGGATAGGCAACAAACATCATCCATGACATTAGAACATGCTACCATAAGAAAAGGGAGAATGAAAGATGAAAAGAAATAAAAAACATGCATGAATGGAACATGTAATCTAAGGATCAGAATTGAAATAAAATGAAAAATGATTCACAAACATCTCACAAGTGTTCATGCATAACACATCAAGACATTTAAGAAGTGATAGAAGAGGTAGAATTGAAATGGAAGTTAAAAAAAAGGGAAAGTGCAAACACAACATGTTAAAGGTGCACAAGGTTCACATGATAATCAACATGCAAAGATGACATATAATATGTATCAATGACCTATTATGTCACATGAATGGTTCACCAAATATGCAAATGATCATGCAAGTATGCACAAAAGAAAACATGTAAACATGCACAAAAGTTAAGATGATATGACATGTTATTAGGCTTCAAAGGTAATGCATTAAACAAAGATTAGATGGACTCATGGAAATTAAGCAAGCATGGTTTAAAGATACACAAATCAGAAGTGAATCATATACCAAAATAGAATGCAAGAAACCAAGGCAAAATGATGTCAAACAATGCACTTAGGTCAAGTATACACATCATACAAAGTAACACAAAAATGACCACCAAACATGCCATAAACTGACCTAAAAAAAATCAAATAAACTCACTTAACATACCTCAAGATACTAATGACTTAATGCAAAAAGAAGAGCATCAAAACAATTTTTAATGATCAAGAACAAAAATGCACAAATTTATGTATCACATTAAGCATGCATGCAAATTGAAATTCAAAGAATATTATAGAACAGGAGAAAAAAGGTCATAAAATCAAGAAATAAAATCATGAAAAATTTCCTAAATGTTTTAAGAAGGCTCATGAATTTTTGTGGAATTTTATGATGATATTTGATATTTTTAAAAAATGATAAGCAAACGTGTAGAAAAATGAAAAAAATGAAATGAAATGTAAATGTGAATGGGGGTGTGAGCATAGCAAATGATCAGTTCAAAATCATTGGGCTTTAAAAAAGAGGAGGTGTGAATATCAATCTAACTCAGTCCATTAAGCGCGCATTCCACATTAACAACCATACACTCTCAGTCAACACAAGTCAAAGCAAGGATCACCGTTGGATCAAGTCAGGTCAACAAACAAGTCAAAGTAAACAACATCAACACGCACATGTGAATGTCCACACTCCCTATCGTGTACCATGCCATACAAAGTTTAAGTGAAATAAAAAAATATGCACATGACATGCACATGCGTTTTAATGCGTTGTCATGCTCCTAGCCACACGATCATGCAAAATGAACGGACACGATTAAAACATGGCAAAAACCCTAGCAATTTAAGTCACCGGCCGGAGGTGACCTCCGGTCACCTTCTCCGGCTATACCACCACCGTCTGCAACTTTACATATCACCAAAATGCACAATCCATACACCAAATTGAAGCTGAACTTGCCTAGATTAAGGATATGCTCATGAAAAACACAAATCACATGTACATTGCAAGAACAGAGGAGCTCAATTTATGCCCTAGGTTTTGCAACTAAGCCTTTAGAAGGCCTATCAACTAGCCGGTTTGAGCAGAGCTTCTAGCAAGCTTAAAGCACCAAAAACAAATGAAAATGGCCAGAAATCGTGCAGTCTAATTTTAGAAATTCAAACCTGAAAGTGGAGCAACTTGATGTGTTGAGAAAACCAGAGAAAAGCTTGAGGTCTTGAGCTTGATTCGTGCAAAATAAATGCAGTTGAGACTTGAGATATTGAAGTAAATCACAATGAAAACTCAACTGAACCACACTACAATTGATGCATTCAACTTCTTCTCCCTAGCTCTTGATCAGAAATAACACATTGATGATGATGAAGACAAAATGTGATAGAGGATGATGAGATTCGTGTACAGAGAGAGAGAAAAATCAGAGAATGTGGAGAGAATGAGAGTGTTCTTGGGAGTGAAAATCAAAAAGTGAAGTTGAAATGAGAAATGTGAGTGAGATTTGGTTTTATAGTGGTCATTAACCATGGTTTAGTGAGTCAATTAAGGTGAGTTAAGGTGGTTAAACTGAGTCCACCCTAACTAACTGAGTCAAGTTAGTTAGGGGGCGAGTGGTCAAGATTGGGTTATGGTGAGGTCAAGCTCATGACAGTTGTAGTGAGGATGAGAGTGAGGTTGTGTTATGCAGCAGTGGCTTGTGGTGGAAGTTTTACAAATTTCCCTTCTCATGTAAGAAGTAACATGGTGAAAGCACGTGCATGACTTGTTTGGTTTAATGAGGAAAAGAAGCAGCTGGTGATGTGAAGTGTTTGTTGAATGACTGAACCAAAAACAATGCAGCATGCATCAATGTGTCAGTCCCAACATAGGGCTGTTTATGGAAGTTTTTCTCTCTAACCATTGAACCATTTGATGAGATTTTGGGGTCTTTGGAAAGAGGATGCATTGGAGCACATTGTTGGTTTGAAAATTGAAGTGAAATGAGGTTGGGATAAGTTGCAATATGACCTACAACACAAGTGTTTGGGAACTGGTATAAGGGCGTGGCAATGAGGTTGGTTAGCAAGGCATCTTGGCATGGAATTTCAGCAAGATCACCATAACTTGAGACCATTATATCTCCCTCCTAACTTGATCAAATGGAATTTTGTCCAACATGAATATTGAAGATGACATTACAAGTAACAACTTTGATGTTAAAAAGTTTTCCATTTGAAGCTTTCTTCTTGGAGAAATTGAGCTTGACATTTGGCACACCACCTGCTTGTAGAAATGACTGCGCGCGAGCTTGAAAATCCTTGGTCATGACTTGGTTTTGAACCTACTTTGCTCAAACTTTGATCAATCATATCTCACTCAATTTTTATCCAATGGAGATGTTCTACACATGGATTTGAAGCTCAAAGAAAGAACTTTTGTTGTGGCCGAGTGGAATTTTCATTTGGTTCTTCAATTTTAAATGGCCTTGGTTCAAACACTGATGCAAAATGGCCAAAACTTGCTATTTTTAGTAACCCTTCTTCATCCAAAAATGGTAACTTTCCACATCTTGATTTTTTTATGATTCCTTTGGAGTTTCTTGATCAAATTTTGTACATTGGACACATATAACATGAATTTCATGAATTTTGCCTCAAAAATAGTCAAGAGTTGACTTTTTCCTCTGATTATTTGACTTGGCCCCAATTTCCCTGATTTTTTATCAGTGAGCGCACTGTTGAATTTGTACAGAGGGACTTATACAAGTGATTGAGGCCCAAAATGTTTTCTGTACAAAGGGATGGGTCTTACACTCTCTCAAGAGGCCCAAAAGGTTTAAAGAAAAAGAGTGGGGCTTATAACACGAGAGTAGGCCCAGTTGACTTTTCGTTTAAAATGTGGCGATCACGCCGAGGTTTTCTTTTAACGCAGAGGGACTTATACAATAAGTGAGGCCCAAAAAGATTTTGGTTAAAAGGGGATTGGGTCTTACACTCTAATAGAGGCCCAAAATGTTTTGAATGGGTCTTATAGCTCAAGGAGAGGCCCAATTGATTCTTTGAATAGGCGACGATCGCGCCGTTTGTTTTTTACGGTATCGGGACTTATACAATACATTGAGACCCAAAATGTTTTGGTCAAGAAAGGATTGGGTCTTACACTCTATTAGAGGCCCAAAAAGTTTTGAATGTGATTTATGAGGGTTGAATTAATCCAAAAACCCTAATTTGTTTTCAAAATGTGTTTTAATTGAATAAAAATTCAATTAAAATGATCAAAATTGTTTAACATGTGAAAAACAAATTGTGATTTTGGATTAATGCTACAAAAATTAAGTATTGACCTACAAAATAATTAGAAAGCATTAAAAGTTGCAAAATCAATGTAGAAAAAATATTTAATATGTCAAAAACAATTAAAATATTAATTCTTTGCAAAAATATCAATTATATGAAATAAATAATATTTTTGGGATTTTTTGATAAAATAAAATATTTTAACATTTTTGTGAATTATTAAAAAAAGAATCAACTAAAAATCATTAAAACTCAGAGAGAAATTAATTTTTGAATCAATTAAATAAAATCACAAAATTCAAATATTTGAATTATTAAAAAATGGCGCCAAGAACACACCAAGAACACGCGCGTGTTCTGGGTTTGGCTGATTTGCATTTTCTCCTCAATCTCACTGAATACTTGATTATATCATGCAATCCACATATCATTATGCTCGTCTCAACCTCACGATCATGTCTATAACACTTAATTTCATTTAAATTAAACATATAACAAGAAATCATGAAAAATCCTCAAGAACCCTAATTTCTGCATGAAGGCTAGGATTTTTGATACACGATTCAAACAATGCAATTAATTGAGGGAAAACATTTCATGCATGATTATGAACATATGGCCAAATTATTGTGCGAGGAAATATGCATAGATTGAGAGATGACCAAGTATATGCTTACCTCTAAGCCGTGACAGCAAGTGCAATGTGATTTTTGATTTAGAGGTGTTACAGAAGAGTGGTGATTATCTGAACAGCTTCCCTACACCCTATGGAGTGTGTTTGAATGGTTGGACTTGATTGAAATTGGCTGAATCAATTTGTGGTACCTCAGTTGCAACTTGATTGAAAATTTGAGCAACCAGCTGGTGATTTTGTGAAATTGGTGTTTCAGAAGTGATCTAAGTGTTTGATCAGCTCATATGTGATGTATGTGAGGTGTGTGAGTGATTGGTTTGATTGGAATTGCTCTCAAACTCAAAACCCGATAGTGACTTGCCTTAGAAGGCAAAATTGGAGTGAAAGAAGAGATTTTGAGGAAAGTATCTGTTTGATGGCTTTGGTGTACTCAAACTGATCACAATTGAGCTCTATTTATAGTAGAATAAGTTTGTTTTGCAAGGAATAGTGAATGTCAGCTGGTAAGTAGGTTTGGCCAATGTTGTCCAATAGAAATACAAGTCTCCTCTAGCCATTGACTAGAGGTTAGGGCACAGAGCTTTGGTTCCCTTGGTCTTGGATAAGTCTTGACTGATTTCAGATGAGAATGGCTCAGTCCATGCCACCTTGATGCTTCCATTGAATGCTTCAATCCAAATTTGGTGTCTTGTCCCTATTTTGGCCATTCTAGGTTCAACATGCTATTTCTTGTTCCATGGACTTTGGAGGCTTGGCTCAGTGATTGTCCCCTTTAGATTCAATCCTCAGATGTGTCCAAGTGGATAGGAGAATTTGAATTTGGCTGATTTTGGCAAATCGAGCTAAAATGCAAAATCTGCCTTGCCTTTGACAGATTTCAGCAAGGCAACTTGACAATGTCATATCTCATGGGGTAAGTTGAATTTGGCAATGTTCTTGGCCATTTTGGAAAGCCCTTACATGATATAACAACTGTTTGAACAAGTTTGGTTTTGATCTCTTTTGATTCCAAGTGAAAAATCCCTCTACATTTGGCAAAAAGTGAAGCAAAATCTGACTTAGTGAAATTTTCACTAAGTGTTGGAACAAAGTGTGATTTCTTGATTTTGATCACTCCATAACTCAAAATCCTTAATGAATTGGACTTAGGTCTAGTTGAAGTTTTTGTAGAGGGTAATGAGGGCTACAAATCCATCTTTGGATGAGAAAAAATGGCCATGTGGTTTAGGAGTTATGATCCTCCAAAGTTAGTGTGTAAATGGTACTTTTTCCATAACTTAGAAAAATTTCTAAGTTTTATGGTTACCCCTTTTACAAGTTATCCCACTTTCTTTGATTTTTCTTGATGAATGATAATTCAAATCATACATTAACATCATTTTAGGGTTAAAAATCCATTTTGGTGAAAAATCTCAAAAAGTCAAAGTTGACTTTTGTGCACAGTTGACTTTTTATCAGATGAATTCCAAATTGTGCAATTCTTCAGGAAATCATGTCCTTGACCTAAATCAAACTTGATGGACATGTTCCATGGGTGTCATAGGGTATATTGGGGCATGTCCTAGGGTTTGGGAGCATGTCTTGGTCAAAAGTCAAAGTTACAGTTGACTTTCCTCGCGAAACCCTAATTGGGGTGCAGATGAAAATGAGACTTGTTGCTCAAGCTTATTGGATTAATCCATTGTTCCAAATGGATCAATATAGTTCATTAGAGACCCTCAAATCATGTCTTGAGGTCTTGGCTCTTGATTTGTCCCAAAAGTCAACTTAGGGGTGAATTAGGTCAAGAAACCCTAATTCTTGATTTTTGATGTATGCATCCCCTGAGGTCAAATTGACTTGATGCTTAGGTCCATGAGGTTCCATGGAGTACATTAGGTTGTGTTTTGGATCTTTGGCTTATGCCCAGATGAAATTTCCCATCTAGAGGCCCTGGTCGACCAAAACCCTAATTTGATGATACTGGCGATCTTGAGACTT
The DNA here is from genome assembly GCA_022829125.1 of Lathyrus tuberosus. NCBI lineage: Eukaryota > Viridiplantae > Streptophyta > Magnoliopsida > Fabales > Fabaceae > Lathyrus > Lathyrus tuberosus. The sequence continues at coordinate 4,221,888 of JALAZF010000483.1, read as the reverse complement.
GATCCACCTAGAAGGGAGCAACCTTGTGCTTAATCCTTAAAGTGGGAGTCCTTTTTGATCCATTGTGGATGTTTGAGAGGTTAGACAAGTTAAAGATCATGTCATTCCTTGATTGATCCTTTGTCTAAGGCTCTGAGAGGGCTTAAAACCCTAATTTTGATTGTAGTGAATGCTCAACAACCTTTGAGGCATTTGGTGAGGCATGATGGTTCATCCATATTGTGATGATGATTTTCACAATGATGGGAAATATTTATTGGTCAAAATTTGGGATATGACAGATGCCCCTATTTAATCTTCTTGGACCCGAAGGTGTGAATGGCGAAGGTATTCGGGCATTCGGGGTGCAAGAGGATTAAATATCGGAATACCCAAAATTTTGATGGCTATGAATGGTAGTTTGCGCATTCATCTTCTTTGACTGAGCAATGATGATTAGAAAAGGTAAACTTCCCCTCTATCCTGGTTTCCTACCAAGGAACTGGTCTTAGTTTCTGATTTAAACTTCCCCTCGATCCTGGTTTCCTACCAAGGAACTGGTCTTAGTTTCTGATTTAAACATCCCCTCGATCCTGGTTTCCTACCAAGGAACTGGTCTTAGTTTCTGATTTAAACTTCCCCTCGATCTTGGTTTCCTACCAAGGAACTGGTCTTAGTTTCTGATTTAAACTTCCCCTCGATCCTGGTTTCCTACCAAGGAACTGGTCTTAGTTTCTTTTGTCAATAAACTTTACTGACAAAGGACGCTATTCGTAGCGGCTTTCCTTCAAACTTCTCGCCGAATTTTTCTGGGGAGATGCCATTTGAGTGGAAAAAGTTTTGATGTCAGACTTGCTAGGGAACCCAGTCGTCTGAGTGGTAGAGGTGCCCAAACTTCTCTGTTGGAGACGCCATTTGTTGATTCTACTGGGGGAAAGCGAGTATCTTGAGAGACTGTTTCCACTTGGGGATCTTACATCATACTTTTCTCGGGATCTTCCTGGAGAAATGCCATATGATGGGGTCCAATTTTGAGGTGCCGATTACCTTTTCATCAGCGGATTTTTGGAGAAATACTGATGCACTGCCGAACCCTTGCTTAAGAGGCTTTCTTTGGGGATTTTCTTTAATCCGGGAAAGCAAGGATATCATCTTCATTGGCGAAGAGTGACATCTGTTGAAGGTTCTCTGGCTCTTCAGAGGTTCAAGTTATCAAAGTGGTCGAGTGCCGACTCTGATCTAAAGATACACTGGTGGCCAGATTGTTCAGACACAACGTTTCCTGACGAGGAAAGAACTGACAACTCGATTGAGAGAACTCCTATCACTAAGGGACAAGACCGGCTAGAGTGATAGCGATGCAATATGAATATGAATGTAAATCAATAATGCAATGATGCATGTATGTATATGCTGACAAACCTGACGCGACACACAAACTAAAAAATGAACATGACTGGATACTCGGCCATCGCAGGGCGTATAGAGATATCGCTGGTTCAAGATAGCAATTCCACCTTGCTTAGGAGAGATAATCCCTGCGGGGAATACCGTTGATCGGGCTTAGGAGGTAAGAACTCTGCCGTGGATGTCAGACGAAACAAGGTCTCTGACACAGTTGATCCCTTTATTCAGGCGTACTGGTCTAGAAGGAGTACTTTGATTCTGCACTTTGAGGTTCGAACACCTTTGGAGACGCGATTGATGTTCTTTTGATGTTTAACAGTCAAAAGAAATTGCCATCTTTATTTTAAAAGCAGAAAAAGTTTTAACAAGTAAATTCATTTTTGTTTTATTTCAAGAATTGTTAATCATGTTAACAACGTCGTTCTGTAAAGCTAAAACAAGCAAGAATTACAAACAAAAGCACAAGGCTCAAATTTTATTGATAAGATGGAGATCAGCCAAACGCGTGATTCCATTGAGTATTTACAAAGTTTAAAAATGGTAATTTACAGGGAAAAGGGCTACGTTGAAACATAACGACCACTATCCTTCTACCAACTTTGAATTCAGGGCATCCTGAGCTTCTATCGAAGATGACCTTGACTGGAGTTTTCCTCTGATGGATGATGTAACTGCTGCTGCTGAGGGACTTCCCTCTGTTGAACATAGTTACTTGCCATTATCCCTAATTTTTGCCTGGATTGTACTATGATGTTTCCAATCCACCGGGATGATGATTTTTATTTTGTCTCTAACTTTTGCCTGGACCGCCCTTTCGGGTTTTCAATCCACCGAGACGTTTTTTTTTCTTTTTTTTTTTAGGCGGAGTATTTCTTGACTACATCAACATTCGTGGGATAGGCAAATTCCTCTCCGTCCATGGTTGCAAGTCTCAAGGCGCCGCCTGAGAAAGGTTTCGTGACCACATAGGGGCCATCATAATTTGGAGTCCATTTGCCCCGAGAATCAGTGAGAAAATATTGTATCTTCCTGAGCACGAGGTCTCCTTTCCTGAAGACACGAGGTCAGACCTTTTTGTCGAATGCCCTCTTCATTCTCTGTTGATACAACTGACCGTGGCATAGTGCCATTATTCTCTTTTCTTCGATCAGATTCAGTTCGTCATGTCGACTTTGACACCATTCAGCTTTGGTGAGCTTAGCTTCCATCAATACCCTGATTGACGAGATCTCTACTTCTATGGGGAGAACTGCCTCCATGCCATATACTAGAGAGAAAGGGGATGCCCCTGTTGAAGTACGGACAGATGTACGATAACCATGAAGAGCAAAGGGTAGCATCTCCTGCCAGTCTTTGTAAGTTATAACCATCTTTTGAATGATCTTCTTGATGTTCTTGTTAGCCACTTCTACCGCTCCGTTCATCTTTGGTCGGTAGGGAGATGAGTTATGATGTTCAATCTTGAACTCTGCCCACAACTCCTTCATCATCTTATTGTTCAAGTTAGATCCATTATCAGTAATGATCTCGCTTGGAACACCATAACGGCAGATGATATTGTTTTTTATAGCGAATGACGCTGCTTCGACCCACTTGGTGAAGTAGTCAATGGCTACAAGGATGAACCGATGTCCGTTTGAAGCGTTAGGTTCGATCAAGCCGATCATGTCGATTCCCCATATGGAAAATGGCCATGGGGAAGAAAGAACTTTAAGATGTGATGACGGTACATGAATTTTGTCGGAGTATATCTGACACTTGTGACACCTTCTCATGTACTTGTAGCAGTCGGATTCCATGGTCAACCAGTAGTACCCTGCTCTCAAAATTTTTCTCGCCATTGTGTGTCCGTTGGCATGAGTGCCAAAGGATCCTTCATAAATTTCTTTCATAAGCATGTCTGCTTCTGGTCTGTCTAAGCATCGGAGCAAGACCATATCAAAGTTTCTCTTCTGAGGGTTTTCCTGTCTTTTCTGAGTGCCCCAGATGGGTACTCTTGTTTCTGAAGGAAGCATTTGATATCGTGATACCAAGGTTTATCGTCTATGACTGCTTCGATCGTGAAGATGTAAGCGGGCCATTCAAGGCGCATTATGTCGATCTTAGGTATGTCATTCCATTGACCTACACTAATCATGGAAGAGATAGTGGCTAAAGTGTCAGCCATGTGATTCTCATCACGAGGGATGTGATGAAACTCAACTCTGTTGAAGAAGGGTAACAACCTTCTTGCATAGTCTTTGTAAGGAATCAGTCCTGATTGGTATGTGTTCCAATCTCCTTTGATCGGATTGATAACCAGGGCTGAGTCGCCGTATACATCCAAGTTCTTGATCCTTAAGTCGATCGCTTCTTTGAGACCCATGATACAAGCTTTGTATTCGGCCTCGTTGTTTGTACACTTGAATGTTAGTCAGGCGGTAAAAGGAATGTGGGTACCCTGAGCCCTGAGGTGTTATAATGATTGCCCCAATTCCATTTCCATAATGATTGACAGCTCCGTCAAAGATAAGTCCCCATTGGGAACCTGGTTCTGGCCCTTCATTAGGTAGCCGTGTAGCGCAGTCTTTCATTTTTAAATACATGACATCTTCGTCTGGGAAGTCAAACCCGATTGATTCTTGATCGTCAATCGGTTGATGAGCCAAATGATCGGCTAAAATACTTCCCTTAACGGCTTTCTGAGCGTGGTACTCTATGTCATATTCTGATAACAGCATCTGCCAACGGGCAATTCTTCCCGTAAGAGCAGGTTTTTCAAATACGTACTTGATTGGATCCATTTCCGAGAACAACCAAGTAATATGACGAATCATGTATTGGCGAAGACGTTAGGCTGCCCAAGCCAAAGCACAACAAGTTTTCTCAAGCATCGTGTACCGAGTCTCGCAGTCGGTGAATTTCTTGCTCAAATAGTAGATGGCAGACTTTTTTCTTTTAGTTTCGTCTTGTCGGCCAAGTACACATCCCATCGAGTCCTCTAGGACTGTGAGGTAAATGATCAGTGGTCTTCCTTCCACTAGAGGTGATAGAATCGGAGGATTCAACAAGTATTCCTTAATACTGTCGAAGGCAGTTTGGCAATCTTCTGACCAAACGCAATCCTGGTTCTTTTTCAGTAATTTGAAAATCGGCGTACATGTGGCGGTCATAAGGAATATGAATCTGGAGATGTAGTTTAAACGTCCCAAGAATCCTCTAACTTGTTTTCAGTTTTCGGAGAAGGCATTTCTTGAATGGCCTTGACCTTGTCAGGATCAACCTCAATTCCTTTCTGGCTGACGATGAACCCTAGTAGTTTCCCTGAACGGACACCGAAGGTGCACTTGTTGGGATTCAAGCGGAGCTTGAATTTTCTCAAACGTTCGAACAATTTTGACATATGTTCAACGTGCTCACTCTCTGTTTTTGATTTTGCAATCATATCATCGACATATACCTCGATTTCCTTATGTATCATGTCATGAAACAGAGTAGTCATGGCCCTTTGATAGGTTGCCCCGGCGTTCTTCAAACCGAACGGCATTACCTTGTAATAAAAGGTACCCAATGGGGTAATGAACGAAGTTTTCTCCATGTATTTCGGCGCCATTTTGATATGGTTATAGCCCGAGAATCCATCCATGAAGGAGAATACTTTGAACTTTGTTGTGCTGTCAACCAACATGTCAATGTGTGGTAAAAGAAAGTCGTCCTTTGGACTTGCCTTGTTCAGATCCCTGTAATCAACACACATTCTGACCTTTCCGTCCTTTTTGGGAACGGGTACGATGTTGGCTAACCATTGAGGATATTCAGATGTAGTGAGGAAACCCGCGTCAATCTGTTTCTGTACCTCCTCTTTTATTTTGATGGCCATGTTCGGATGAGTGCGTCTCAACCTTTGCTTTACTGGCGGACATTCCGATCTTAACGGTAAGTGATGTTCCACGATGCTGGTATCCAACCCTGGCATATCCTGATAAGACCAGGCGAATACATCGGGAAATTCTCTGAGAAACTCTATCAAACTCTCTCTGGCAGTTGGACTGAGCAGTGCCCCAATCCTGATTTCTTTTCTCTCTTTTTCCGAACCCAAGTTTACCGTTTCCAACGGCTCTTTGTGAGGTTCAATGGACCTTTCCTCTTGTCTGAGTAGTCGGGAGATCTCTTCTGGAATTTCGTTGTCAACTTCTTCTTCAGCCTCGAATACCGAGAATTCAAAGTTAGGAGAAGGCATCGGATCGTATGTTTTAACTGGGTTTAAAACAAGCAATCTGCATGACGTGATGATTCGTGTTTAGAAGAGGTAGAGAAAAATGCAATTGTGTGTAGTGTTTTATTTTACTGCCTGTTTTTTATAGTTTTATTTTTTAGGATTACCATTTTCTTTGAAAAAGCAAAAAGGGAAAATAACAATTAATGCGGAAATTACAGAACGACGTTATTTTATTAATGAACAAGTCGAATCTTGAAACTACAGCCCTATAAAACAAAACTCTGTCGCTTTGGGCAAAGCGAAGAGGGAAATTTATAGAAAGCGAGCCCTATCAAAACATCCGTTTCACTTGGGCAGGGTGAAAGGTTAAAGATGGCAATTACTTTGACTGATGAACGACCTTCGGAACCTCGACAGCAACCCAATGGCGGTGAACTCCTCGGTGAATCACAAAGTCTGGCACCTTCCTTGATTTGTCTTCAGAAATGACGCTGATTTCTGGTGGAGCGGGATCATTGGAATCTGTCTCCGAGGCAGAATTGTCGTAGGAGAATTCCTCTGTTGCATTTTGCATAGCATTTGTGCTCTCAGGTACATCTCCCCATCCAGTTGCCTGGATATCCTCGAGCCTAATACGAGAGCTTTCGGGAGCGGTGTACTTGACCATATAGTCGAATTTTCCACTTGGTTCTCATAGAGTGTCCCAAACTTCTTTGGAACTGGAGGAGTCATCTCTCTTAATGACGTTGACCTCAGGAAAAGCATAGTTGATGAACTCAAGTCCTGCAAATGTTGCGAATTCATCTTCATGTTGAGTAGTTTCTGAATGACCTGAGTGTTGATCCCATGGCATAGTGGGGACACAGGTATTCCGTTCAATGACGGTCAGCTGATTTTCATTGTTCGGCTGACTTTCTTGCCCCAAGTTTCCTGGGTAAGGTTGCCACATTGGCAGGCCATCCATTGGGCCATAGTAGGTGTAGTCAAAATTATCTTTCATCGGAGTGTCTTCCTCTAATGAATTTGGCGGAGCAAGACATCCTTCCGGATCACTATCTCCATATATCATTTTGACATCTGATCTTGGTATAAATCTCGGACTTTCTGTAGGAAAGCAAAAAGGCATAGGCACCTCTTCCTGAGACATATAACCGTCCTTGTTAAGGTAGGACTTCCATTCTTCATCTGTGTCAGAGGGATCTTCCTCATTGATAACATGAACTGTCTGAGACACTGCGTGAAGAAAACCTCCACTGTGGAATAAGTTTTGAAGGGGATGAAGACTTTCATCGTTGGCAGCTGTCCGGGTACAGGTTGCAGAAAAACCAAGACCCTTTGTTTGTTTTATTGTCAATGGGAATGACAAGCTGCCCCCATCCTGTCATATCGGTACTCTCGACCGCTTTAATAGCATCTTTGTATGAGGAAATTGTTCTCGCTTACCGACAGTGCTTGGAACTGAGTTCCAATAACCTCCTCGGGTTCTATTCCAGTAGATGATGACAAGTTACTCACAAGCAAGGCTTGTTCCCCACAAACCGTGACAAGTTGATCGTTCTTGACGAATTTTAGCTTTTGGTGGAGGGTCGAAGTGACCGCTCCAGCCTGGTGTATCCAAGGTCTTCCTAATAAACAACTGTATATTGCCCGGATGTCCATGACCTGGAAAGTGACTTGGAAAGTGTGAGGACCAATAGTTATGGGAAGATCAACTTCGCCGATAACTGTTTTTCTGGATCCGTCGAATGCTTTGACGACAACCTCGCTATCCCTCATCGGAGGTCCTTTGAATGATAATTGCATCAAAGTGGACTTTGGCATAACATTCAGGGCTGACCCTATGTCTACCAGTACGCTGGCTAAAGCATCGTCCTGGCAGTTAACTGTGATATTGAGCGCCATGTTATGACGACGACCCTCTTCAGGTAATTCTTCATCACTAAATCCCAAATTGTTGCAGGAAGTGATGTTAGAGACAATGCTATCGAACTGTCTAATTGTTACATCTTGTTCCACAAAGGCTTGCTCCAAGACTTTCTGTAGAGCCTCCCTGTGGGCTTCTGAACTGAGTAACAGTGATAACACCGAGATCTTTGAAGGAGTTTGTAATAGCTGATCAACAATGTTATATTCACTCCTTTGGATGAGCTTCAGCATCTCATCATTATTTTTCGAAAGGTCGGGATTACTGGATTGACCGACTGGGGGATCAGGAGCTTCTGTCTGAAGTTCCTTTTCCTTGTTAAGTTCCCCAACCCCTCGGTTGAAGATTCTACCACTCCGTGTTAATCGACTGATGTCTGCAATGTTCACAACAGAGGGTAATGGAATTTCACTTCCATTTTCAATTATTGTTGCACCGTATTTGTAAGGGATCGCCTTAGCTGATTCATACGGTAGCGGTCCTGGTAGATAGATGACTACATGAGCCTTCTGATTTTTCTGACCATCATAAGTAATCTCGATTCGTTCCCGGTTGGGAACTTTAGATTCGTCAAGTAGAGGGATAATGGCAAAAACATCCCTGGTCGTGTGATGACCAGAGATCGTGACAACATCCTCAACTTGCTCGGCAAGGTAGTTCGGCGACCAGTTGATGGGTCCAGAACCCGAATAGGGACGAATTTCTCCACGATCGACCTGACCCTGAAGAGCTGCTCTCACAAGGTAACATCCTTGGTTACTTTCCGAACAGACGCTACAACTGTCATAGTTGTGTGGTGGCACCTGGCCACGCCCACTTTGAAAACAATGTAACCTCACTAGGTTAGCTTCCACTGATCGGACATCCTAACTCTGACGCCGAGTGGGGTTTCTATTACTGATACTAATCTGCTGAGTATCTTCATCCATGTAGATTGGCATCCACCAATGATTTAACAAGTGCTGAAGTGCCTCCTGGACAAGGGTATAACCTCGATCGTTTTCGCAACCCGCTTTACAGCTTTGATAGTCATGTGATATTAAGAATCCGAGTCGGACCTGCTCAGCATGCAACTCTACCAGGTTGGTATTCATTACATGAATATCAAAGATCTGAACAATGCTGATTTGATAGGAGTTCCTATCATGGTAGTCTTGGATCCATCCAAGATCCATCTGACACTGGAGGGCCTCCTGTATGAAAGAGCATCCCTATTTGTTTACCGAGCAAATCAGACAAGAACTGTATTCGTGCCGTGGCAGATTATGATATTGGGTTTGCCTTGAGTGCATCGCCACCAAGTTGACATTCATTGCACGGATGTCGTGGTTCTGAATGACGTTAGAATTCGTGTAGACCTTGTTAACTCCACGAACTCGGTGCTCCTGGATCCATCCGAGATCCATCTGTTCCTGTAGAGCTGCTTGCACTACAGAACATCCTTGATTGTCTTTAGAGCAGATATCACACTGGTGATAGTTATGAGGTGGCACATGGCCATAACCACTCTGTCTACAATGCATCTTGACCAAATTGGTTTTCAACAAGAGTACATCGTGAATTTGATAGACATTGTTAGTCTCCTTCTCGATGAGATTGACTGCAGCCTTCTCATGTTGAGGCAGCGGGTTCGTAAGAACGTTAGGATTTGTATCCTTGAAGGATAAGACCCCGCTCCTAACAAGTTTTTGCACGCCGGACTTGAAATTAAGACAAGTCTCTATGTTATGCCCTGAACCTCCTTGATGATAAGGGCATGTTTGATCCACCTTAAACCAAAAAGGCGGATTTTTCGGTACTGTAAGAGGAGATTTAGTCTGAATGTGCCCCTTAGCCAGTAGTAATGGAAACAGTTCTGCGTACATCACGGGTATAGGATCAAATCCTGGCAGACGTGTTGTACGGTTGTTGTAATATGGAGGACGAGCCTGCTGAAGAGGCTGTTGTGTCCTTTGCTGGTCAGGTTGGCTCTGCGCAACCTGAGGTTGATACGTAGGAATAGACGCAAGGTTGATAGCAGGAGTCACAGCTGCTACCGATTGATAACGTCGTCTTTGCTTTCCGAGAGAGATATTCCCAATATCTTGCTCTTTTTTCTTAGGTAGAGCACTACCGTATTTTTTAGTACCGCTCGTCGATCCAGTGTCTTTTACCAAACGTCCTTCTCGGACAGCTTCCTCAAGACGTACACCCATGCCGACCATTTCGGTGAAATCACTGGGCGCACTGGCAACCATTCGGTCATAGTAAAATGAGCTTAAGGTCTTTAAAAAGATCTTTGTCATCTCTTTTTCCTCAAGAGGTGGACAAATTTGAGCGGCAATTTCACGCCACCTTTGAGCATACTCCTTAAAGGTTTCCTTGTCCTTTTGCGACATCGATCTGAGTTGATATCTGTCGGGTGCCATGTCCAAATTGTATTTGTATTGTTGGACGAAGGCGGTACCAAGATCTCTGAATGTGCTAATCGTAGCACGGTTTAAACCCATGTACCATTTGAGTGCGGTACCGGTTAAACTATCCTGAAAGTAGTGAATCAGTAGGTCCTGATTCTCTGTCTGGGCTGACATCTGCCGAGCATACATCACCAGATGGCTTTGAGGGCAAGAGTTACCCTTATATTTTTCAAAGTCGGGCACTTGGAACTTGTGCGGCACTTTCACATTTGGGACCAAGCAGAGATTTGCGGCGTCCTTTCCAAATAAATCCTGACCGCGAATGGCCTGCAGTTCCTTCTGCATTTCCAAGAATTGTTCCTGGAATTCATCCATTATGTCAAACATAGTTTCCTTCTTACCAGAAGGTGTTGGTGGAATCTGTCCTTCCGGGACAGTGTGCACCACAGGGGGTGGTACCGTGACTATGGCAGTGAGTCTTGGCGTTTCCCGAAGTTTGTAACCTTCAGGAGTCTTCAACATGCCCCTGGCATCTTCGCTTTCCCGAAGTTTGTAACCTTCAGGCCCAATGGCTTCTGTTGTGATTCCCTGATCCTCAGTGATCGGCGGAACATATCCTTCCGGGATATAGTTAGCAGGCATGCCCTAAGGACGATCTTTTGGTATCTGATACCTAGGATCATACCTCTCCACTACGGGCGTTGAGGTGATCTCTGAGATCACAGTTCTTTGTAGCTGAGCTTCTGCCATGGCTTGCATGTCGTTACGAAGCTTTCTCATATCCTCTCTCAGAGCGTCGATCTCTTCCTTCAACTCTCTGTTTTCTTCCTCAAGATCATCCATCCTTTTCTGACGACTGGCCCGAGTATTATACGAATGAGACAGTTTGACTCTAGAATCGAGACACAAACATGAGATTCGTAGGGAAGAAGAATACGCGATGTGAGAATGATGAATGCAATGATTTATATTAATTGTTTTTTTGGTTTAATCAAAATAAACTTCGACAATTAGATTGCAAATATCAAACGGTGGGGAAACCCCTTTTTATTGAAATTCAAAGGATTACAGAAGTGGAAATACAGTAAATTACAAAGTGCAGAAACAGAACCTAAACTAATGGGTCCTGAGTTCTCTCTGAAGAGAAATCAGGTGCTGATTCTGGTATCTTCCCTTTTCTTTGACCGGGGCTCTTAGGCCGTTGTCGGGTTATCATTCCTTTGCCAAGTGAAAGGAGCGAGCAAATTCCTTTGGTCATCTTGATTATTTATAGCATGTTGCTCCAAAATTTCAATCAGAGCATCTTTCTCTTTCAGTAATTGCTGTATTTTGATGCACTCTACGTCGAGGGTGCGGTACTTGTTCTTCCAAGACCTTCTCTCCTTTTGAATTTTGTTGAGAGTAACCTGAAGCTTTTCAGTTTCCGTCATGAAGTACATGATAGATTTCCTCGGTGGAAGAATTTCGTAACGAGGATAAGACATCTTTAGCTTGAGAGCTCTAGTTTGTACCCAATGGAGATAAGGCTCCACTGAGACACAGTCCGGTTTTCCTAGAGACTCTCGTCCTTTCTTATGAACGTGTTTCCAAGCGTGCACTATTTTCATCTTTAGTGCTCTGTCGTTTTCTCCTTCTTTGAAGAAAAGAACTTCCAGATGAACACCCAGTGGGATGTGTCTCATCGGGTATCCAAATTGACGGCGAACCAACATCGGATGGTAGTTGATTTCTCCTTTAGTTCCTATAAGGGGTATGTTGGGGAAGTTTCCACAACGGTCAATGATCCTAATTCCATCATAGATCCTATTACACCAATCTACATCAGAGTTGGTAAGGGACATGATTTTCTGCGACCAAGGTAAAGCACTCTTACAATCCCAAAAAGCAGCAGACTTGGGCAAGTGAGAGATAAACCATTTGTAAAGCAAAGGTACACAGCATGTGATCTCCCCTCCGCTGTACAAATTTCCCAAGTGTACAGAATGATACGCATCTGCGAGCAAAGTCGGCACAGGGTTTCCAATGAGAAAAACCTTAATGGCGTTGATATCGACGAAGTTATTAATGTTGGGAAACAAAAATAACCCGTAGGTGAGCAAGACAAAGATGCTTTCAAAAGCAGTCACGTTTCCTATACTGGCAAAATACAGGGCTTTCTTTGTCAAGAACTGGGCTGGCAAACCTTGGATGCCACCCTTAGTAGTTAGGTGAGTCCTGACCTTAGACTCGTCCAAATGAATTGCTCTTGCAATAGTCTGATTCTTTGGAATTTCTTCCAGTCCAGAAAATGGAGCTCGATCCGTAATGTGTAGATCGATCAGGTGAGAATACTCCTCCAGCGTTGGTGCAAGCTGGTAATCCGGGAATGTGAAACAGTGATAAACCGGATCATAAAACTGAGTGAGCGCATCCATGATTCCCTCAATCACATGGACTCTTAATAGTGGTAGCAAACCTCTGTGCTTGGCTCTGAAAGCCTCTGGGTTAGTGATCATCCTCGCTAACCTTCTCAAATCCTCTAGTTTTGGAACCTTGAAGGTATACTGGTGAGTTCTCCTTCTACCGAAATCCATTAGTGCAATCCTTTTCTCTGATATTTGCAATCACAATCTTAGTTTATTTTGAAAGAACAGAGAGACTAGAAGAGAAGATTTTTTGAATGTTTTAATGTTTTTTAAATGAATGCATGAATGCAGCACACAAAAACATAGAAAAACATGGGGTCAAAGGGTCGTTGTCATGAAGTCAAGGCTCTACCCATCCCCAAAGGTTTATACTAGGGTGATTTTTGTACCTGTACTCATTATCATCAGCTCCACCCAGGAAAGAAAAACAACAAGCGGATCGCCAGCGAGTTGTAAAGCAATCTTAGAGTAAGTGCCATTCACCGAGAATAGATCACCAGCCTCAAATGAGGGTAGTATCGCGTAACAACTATTTCCGATAGTTTCCGCACTACGAAAGGGTTTGGCTCCTCAGCTTCTCAGACTTAACAACCGGCCTATTGTCTAGCTGAGAGAATGGGTTGCGTTGGTCAGCCTCCACTGAGGTTGATGGTCGACCCCGTCGCCATCACTTATCTTAGGTGTATACTCATTCTTTCCACATACGGCATCACCTGCATTCCCATTAGCAGAAAAATAAACATGTATAGCAATTAGGAAAAGCAATATATATATTTGTCCTAATCATCCTAGACCTATGAAGCTAAGAATCCTAAGTTCCTGACAGAGAATGGGTTCCCCGGCGGAAGCCCCAATCTTTGGTTTTCACACAAGTGAAGAAAAGGAAGACCGTGCCTAGATCTAACTTTGAAAGGCCCCACGGTGGGAGCCATTTTTCTGTAGCGAGCGATTTTGGACACGGTTCTTAAGCACTGGTCGGTCTCTGCGGTTGAGCTTAAAACTATAGGTCGATTCATTTTTTATCCTATTGTGAGTTGATGAAGTAAGGCAAATAGATGTCTCTAATTAACCCTGCTTTGCATACTGAGTTTAAACAGCGGTCTGTTAGGTTACGAATGCTATCAATGTGGGGGGGCCTTTCTTGTGCTATTTAACAGAATGACAGGTTTCTGGCGGGGAACAAGGATTAGGATGTTAGGACTGATGCTTTTGAATTACTGCTTTTGATATGGGATTTTGGGTTTTTGTTTAGTGTGCTCGCTAAGATTTTTCTTTCAATCTTATGCCTACATATTCCCGTTTATCCAAAACAGGGAAATCAGAGCGTTCGTAGTTCCTCCTATTCTATGGGAGGAAATGATTGTTTTTGGTGTCTTGTTCAAAGCCCAAGACGTGAAGCGAAAGGTAGTTTGTATCTTGTTCAAAGCCCAAGATGTGAAGCTGAAAGGTCTCAACTTTAGAGAGAATTTGTCATCTCTAAAGAGGGGGGTTATATGTCACAACTGTTTATAAAGGAGAATTACTTTAACCGGGATACGCGGATCCTAGCAATGCCATAATTTCCTTTATAGGGGGTTTTAACCTGAAGGGGAAGACTTTAACTCAGTGTAGAGCAATGCTATCTTTCCTTAGGAATTTCTCAAGCTAAAAGAGGGACAGTGGCGTGGATGTAAATAATCCAGAGGCTTGCCACTTACAGCGATTAGATGAAGGGAGTTGTTTGATGTTTGTTTACTGTGAACGAGGCACAGTTTTGATGCTAAAAGGTTAATTGGATTAACCAGTGATTTTCTTATACAAAGCCTAAGAGGAGGATGATATGTGTCTCGTACAAATCCCGAGAGAGAGGCTAAAAGGTTTTGACCCGACGATGGAGTCTTTTGGTGTCTCGTATAAAGCCCGAGATGGAGGCTATTGTTTATTTGGCTCAATAAGAACCTTTTTGTATCTCGTATAAAGCCCGAGATGGAGGCAAAAGGGGTAATTGACTTAGCAAGGGAGTCTCTTATGTGTCTCGTACAAAGCCCGAGAGAGAGGCTAACTTCACTGGAGAATGATCATTATACAAAGCCTAAGAGGAGGCTATGGTGACTGTTTCAGTTAAGTGACAGGTCCAGTATACTGATTTTGAAAGAGAAAATCAGTTCTTATATGAGCAACACTGTACTCAGGGATTTGATTCAAGGATCTGGGTTATTCCTGTTCTTTAAGGAAGCGGGAAATCCAAAGGATATTGAGACTATCTGAGTCTGCGGGTTTCCTTCCTATTTTTGAAGGGGTCACTTGAGAATGTCTTTGAGACTCAAGGAGATTAGACTGTCCATGTCTAGAGTTTCATCTTTTATACTGTGTTTTGAGAAACAGTAGTAGACTCTACGAAAGGACTGTTCTATGCAGATGATTAAGTTCTGTTCCTATACCTCTAGGAGGTCGTCGGGACAATTTGTACGAAGCCCAAGAGGAGGCTGGAAACTTTTAAGAAGCCGACGGTTCCTTGTACTAAGCCCAAGAGGAGGCTATCATTCCCGGAGGAAGAGATCATTATACGAAGCCTAAGAGGAGGCTGTGAATACTTCTAAGAAGCCGTAGTGTCCTTGTACTAAGCCCAAGAGGAGGCGGGGTTGCTTTTAGGAAGCCTGTGGGTCCTTGTACGATGCCCAAGAGGAGGCCGATGCTTTTAAGAAGCCCGTGGGTCCCCAAACCCCGAGAAATTCAAGGCAATGCTATTCACCGAGAATAGATCAAAGTCAGGAAAATTCGAGAATTTGGAAGAAACTCAAAGATGCCATCACGGAGAATACATTCATCTCTGGGAGTAGAGTTTCTTGACAATTCCTAATGAGGACAGCCGAAGAGAAGACTGTATCTGGTGATCCTATTGGGGATCTAGTTGTCTATTTCTATGAATAAACGAAACGGCGTCACCTAGTTCTAGACGTAGTTGCCGGGGAAACTCGAAATATCTATACTATTATTACACAGCTAATATGAGTTTATGAAAGAAGACTTACTGTGAAACAGCCCCACAATACAGTTATATGTATATGAAAGCGGTAAATGAAAGCGTATAAACACTTACTCGGTCGTAGAGCTTCCATGCTGTTTGGTTAGTTGTTCAACAAAGAAAGATTGAAAACAACAGTATATTCAAAATCAAAGGAGAAAGTGCTTTTAAAAAAAAAGATTTGGGGCTTACAGCTCAAGGAGAGGCCCAGGGTTTTATCAGTGAGCGCACTGTTGAATTTGTACAGAGGGACTTATACAAGTGACTGAGGCCCAAAATGTTTTCTGTACAAAGGGATGGGTCTTACACTCTCTCAAGAGGCCCAAAAGGTTTAAAGAAAAAGAGTGGGGCTTATAACACGAGAGTAGGCCCAGTTGACTTTTCGTTTAAAAAGTGGCGATCGCGCCGAGGTTTTCTTTTAACGCAGAGGGACTTATACAATAAGTGAGGCCCAAAAAGATTTTGGTTAAAAGGGGATTAGGTCTTACACTCTAATAGAGGCCCAAAATGTTTTGAATGGGTCTTATAGCTCAAGGAGAGGCCCAATTGATTCTTTGAATAGGCGACGATCGCGCCGTTTATTTTTGACGGTATCAGGACTTATACAATACACTGAGACCCAAAATGTTTTGGTCAAGAAAGGATTGGGTCTTACACTCTATTAGAGGCCCAAAAAGTTTTGAATGTGATTTATGAGGGTTGAATTAATCCAAAAACCCTAATTTGTTTTCAAAATGTGTTTTAATTGAATAAAAATTCAATTAAAATGATCAAAATTGTTTAACATGTGAAAAACAAATTGTGATTTTGGATTAATGCTTCAAAAATTAAGTATTGACCTACAAAATAATTAGAAAGCATTAAAAGTTGCAAAATCAATGTAGAAAAAATATTTAATATGTCAAAAACAATTAAAATATTAATTCTTTGCAAAAATATCAATTATATGAAATAAATAATATTTTTGGGATTTTTTGATAAAATAAAATATTTTAACATTTTTGTGAATTATTAAAAAAAGAATCAACTCAAAATCATTAAAACGCAGAGAGAAATTAATTTTTGAATCAATTAAATAAAATCACAAAATTCAAATATTTGAATTACTCAAAAATGGCGCCATGAACACGCGCGTGTTCTGGGTTAGGCTGATTTGCATTTTCTCCTCAATCTCACTGAATACTTGATTATATCATGCAATCCACATATCATTATGCTCGTCTCAACCTCACGATCATGTCTATAACACTTAATTTCATTTAAATTAAACATATAACAAGAAATCATGAAAAATCCTCAAGAACCCTAATTTCTGCATGAAGGCTAGGATTTTTGATACACGATTCAAACAATGCAATTAATTGAGGGAAAACATTCTGTCGCTCCCGGGATTTTCATCCTAGTACAAACGCGAAAGTGGCACCGAAACAGAGTCGCCAGCAATGTGTATTTATCCCCAGAGAGGGAAAGGAAACACCGCGTAAACCTGAGAGAAAGGAAAAGCATGGTCTTACGACCAATAGAACTGGGTTCGGGAGTCGGTTACGCGCGGGGAAGGTATTAGCACCCCCACGCGTCCATCGTACCCGATGGGATCCACGCTTGCTTGTCTCGATCAAAAGGGTGTAGAAAAAGATACTGAAAAAGGAACTGAAAGAAAGAAAGGAGAAAGGATGGAATAAGGAACAAGAAACAAATGTAGGGAAAATAAAAGAAGTGCTCGCATGGGCCCTACCCCACTGCCTACGTATCTCATCGGGAGCATGAGAATCAGAGCGACGTAGTTCCCCTCACTAGGGATGAATTGTTTGTGTTTTTTAAGGAACGGCTAACGTTCTAGCTCAGGTGTTGCAGGCTCGCTGGTCCGAGTGCGTTACCATCTTGCAAGAGAACGAGTAGAAGCACGTTCATACGTTGAGAGTGAATGAGGTGAGACAAGAATTCCCGAAGGAAAGACGTTATTGTTTGTTTTTGTCTTTTAGAAGTCTTTTCATTTGTTTGCATATGACAGTGTATCTGAATCTTAGTCATTGGAATGTGTACATTCTAACATTCCAAGATGGAATGGGTAAGAAAGCACACTAAGAGTGAAGAAGACCTCCACACTTAACTCCAATTGTCAAGGTTCAAACACACTAGCATACTTGTGTTTATTAAGTGTTTTTGTAAATTATGAAGTGAAGAAGTGTTTTTTATTATTTGCACCTTCAACAAGTATTGCATTTAAGTCCCTCATACAAGATCAAATGTTTAACACATTGACCCAAGATGGGCTATATGCTACACATTCTAAGATTACAAGAGAAGACCCCTTATAATCTTTTCTTTATATGAAAGGCCTAAATGCAATAAATGCCTACCTTTATTAGATATTTTGAATTTTCTTTGAGATGAGAAAAGAGACTCAAGGGAGGATAAAGGTAAAAATCTATATGGACTAAGACTCAATCCTAATTGATTAGTTAAGGGAGTGATCCTAAGGTTTGTGAGGTTTCAACCTAAAGTCTAAAGAAAGAAAGAATTAAACAATTCACTTCCAAAGTAGGAGATGAATTGTAATTCAAAAAGGGAAAGTAATGAGTTATTAAAAGAAAGCACATAAGTGCTTAACAAAACATAAAATGGAATTGTAAAAGAGAAAGGATAGAAGTTGAATGTGGATTCCTTATCCACACTCAATTGAAACTTACCAAAGCCCCTACATGGTTAGTAAACATGTATAAGAAGTATAAGAAGTAAAAGAACATGTAATGCATCATAAAACTCAAAAGAATTAAATGAGAAAACAAATCCTAGAACCACAACCAGAATGGGCATCATATGGACAACAAGTGAATATCATCATACAAGTACAAGTGAATAAGCAATAATCATCATCCATTAGCATTTAAACATGTTACAAGAAGAAGGGGTAGATGAAAGATGGAAAGAAATGAAGAGGACATGCATAAATGGAACATGTAAATCAACAACCAGAATTGAAACTAAATGGAAAATGGTTTATAAACATCTCAAAAGTATTTATGAATCAACTTCAAGACATTCAAGAAGTAATATAAGAAGAATTGAAATGAAAGTTCAAAAAGAAAGTGCAAACAATACATGTTAATGATGCACAAAGTTCAAATTGAAATGAACATGTAAAGATGACCTATAATGTGTATCAAAGGCCTATAATATCATATGAATGGCTCATAACATATGCAAATGCTCATACAAATGTGCACAAAAGAATTCATGGAAACATGCACTAAAGTTGTAATGATATAACATGTCATAATACTTTAAATGTAATGCATCAAACAAAAACCAAATGGATTCATGAAAATTATGCCAGCATATTATTGGAATGCCTAAGTCAGAAATGCATCATACATCAAGATAGCATGCAAAAATTCAGAGCAAAATGACTTCAAACAAAGCAATTAGGTCAAATTGAAACATCATGCAAAGTGGTGCAAATATAGGCATCAAAACATGTCATAAAGTGACCTAAAAAATCAAACAAAAATCCTCTAACATGCTTCAATGTATTAGTGAATCAATGCAAAAAGAACCATGCCAAAACAGTTTGTAATGAGCAAGAACAAAATTAAACAAATTCAAGTATCATGCTTAGAATGCATCTAAATGGAAATTCAAAGAAAATTATGGACCAGGGGTAAAAAGGTCATAAAATCAGAAAATAAAATCATGGAAAATTTCCTAAATGTTTTAGTGATACTCATGAATTTTTATGGAATTTTATGATGCTATTTGATATTTTTAAAAATTAAAAAGTAAACGTGCATAAAATAAAGAAAATAAAAGGAAATAGAAAACAAGAGTGGGGTGCAAATATAGTAAACCAACAGTTCAAAGTGTTTGGGCTTTTTAAAAAGGAGGTGCGAAAAGCAATCTGCCATAGGTCCAATTACGCGTAGCACACACTAACTACCATGTACACTCAGTCAACAAAATTGACTCGCTCATGGCCATTGGATCAAGTCAAGGTCAAACAATAGTCAAAGTAACCAGGATCAATGCACACACGTGAGGGAACACAATTACTAACATGCACTGCGCCACATTTTGTTTAAGTGAAATCAGAAATGGAGCACGTGAGGTGCACGCCTTTTTTAATGCGCTGGCACGTTCGTGCCCATCAGATCATGCTCATCCAATGGTCATGATTAAAACCTGAGCAAAACCCTAGAAAATGAATCCACCGGCCGGAGATGACCTCCGGTCATCTTCTCCGGCCAACCTCCGGTGACAATGATTTTCAGGCAAGCATAAATGGACAAAACATACATCATTGGAAAGCTGAAGTGATGAGGAGCATGGATCCAGTGATAAAATGCACAAAATATTCATGACATAAAAGAATCGAACAGAGGAAGTTTTGCCCTAACTTTTGAACTATGCCTCTAAAGGCCTATCAACTAACCAGACAAGTTCTCGAGCTTATAAGAAGCTTCAAGAACCTGAAAATAACTTCAAATCATGTCTATAATGGTGGAAATTCGTACCTGAAGATTTGTGACCTTGAGATATTCTTCAGAAAACCAGAGATTTTGCTTCCTCTTTGAGCTACTCTTGGCCAAATAAAGGCTTTCAACTTCTGAAGAATGATGATGGATATGGATTTGTAGAGTGCTTACTTCAAAGATCCAATGCTGCTTCAATGTTCAGTGATGATTGAAGATGAAGCTTGAAGGTGGAATTAGAGGAAGATGATGATGAATTCGCGAAACTCAGAGAGAAAATGGAGAGAAAGAGAGGGAGAGTTTGAGGTGTTTGAGAGGGAGAGTAAAAAATGAAGCTGAAGATTGAAATGTGAGTGAAGCTTGCTATTTATAAGTTGCTTTAACCATGGTTAACCTGAGTTGGTTAACTGAGTCCAAGTTGAGTTTAGGTGAGTCCATCCTAACTAACTGAGCCAAGTTAGTTAGGGGACGAGTTAGCAATGGTTTTGCTATGGTGACGATGACTTATGGTGAGCTATGGTGGAGGTTCATAGAATGAAACTTGCTCGTGTATGCTGCAGCAACATAAACTTGTTCAACAAGCTTTTAACTTTTCCATTTTCATGTGTAATAAGCATTAGAGGAGCGTGCAAGCAAGGACAATGCTTGGCTTAAAATGGCAAAGTGTCATGAGGTGTGGGATATATGCATACACTTTGAAATAACAACAACAACAACACTTGTTTTTTCTGATTCTTTATGACAGTTTGGGATCAATGCAAACATGGTAGTTTGGTGATGATTTTCTCCCTAATCAAGGGATGGTTTGACAAAGTTTTGGAGTCATTGAAAAGAGATGATATGAGAGAATATGTTTGGTATGAAAAATGAATTGAAATGATACTTGACATAGGTTGAAAAATGGATTGAACACACAAGTTTGGAACTGGTCATGGGCGAGGCAAAGGGGTTGGCTGGCAAGGCATCTTGGCACCTGGGTTTTCAGCATAATCATAGCAAATTGGACTCAACATAACTTCTTAACCTTTGATCAAATGAAAAAATCATGAACACCAATTTTGAACACCTCACATAGAGGAACAACTTTCATGTTGAAAGATTTTCCATTTGAGGCCTCTAACCATGAGTAATTGATCAAAACATTTAGTCCACCACATGTTTGTGAAAATGACTGCGCACGGGCCTGGCAAGACTTGGTCATGACCTGGTTTTGAACCTACTTTGCTCAGACTTTGATCAATCATATCTCACTCAATTTTTATCCAATGGAGATGTTCCACACATGGATTTGAAGCTTAAAACAAGATCTTTTGTTGTGGCCGAGTGGAATTTTCATTTGGTGCTTCAATTTTAAATGGCCTTGGTTCAAACTCTGATGCAAAATGGCCAAATCTTGCTATTTTTAGTAACCCTACTTCATCCAAAAATGGCAACTTTCTACATCTTGAATTTTTCATGATTCCTTTGGAATTTCTTGACCAAATTTTGCACATTGGACACATATAACATGAATTTCATGAATTTGGCCTCAAAAAGTCAAGAGTTGACTTTTTCCTCTGATTATTTGACTTTGCCCCAATTTCTCTGATTCTTGATTTTTCTTCCAATTGAACCACTTCTAAAACCAATTGAGATGCAATCTTCCACATACATACACTTAAGGACATATGGAATACCATGACATCAAGTTTTGTTCAAAAAATCAAAGATTCCCTGATTTAATGGGAAACCCTAGTTTTGACCCCCTTTGGTTAGGAGGAAATTGCACATCTTCCAAATCCAAATTCCTCAGAGTATGTTGTGTATCCTCTTAAAGGATGATGAGAAATGCCACTTGAGAATGATTTTGAATCAATGAGCTATCTCTTTTGAGGATTTTCCTTCAATTTTTGGACTTCTTGCATAGTGTAGGATGTAATGCTTCAATCTCCTATTGAATCTCACCTTTTTGAGGTTGTGGAGGATCAATTGGGATGGTATGAGACATGAAAGACCTCTTGGCTTGCCTTGAGGCAACTTGACTGACCTTTTGTGCTTTGAATGATTCCTAAATTGTCCACCTTCCACATGATCACATGCCCTAATGGTAAGAAGGATGCCATGCTT